>JAUBOC010000191.1:8486097-8498839 GCA_032275365.1 Anablepsoides cearensis | reverse complement strand
ATCGGTATCGGAAAGACTAATCATTAAAAAAATCGGATCGGATCGGGAGCCAAAAAATCTGGATCGGGACATCCCTATAGAAAACCTTTAGGCTGTCACAAACACCCTCCTAATTTTGTAATCAGGTGGTTTGTTGAAGATGTGTACATACAGTTTGTTTTATCATCCAGTTCTTGTAAACAGAAACCATGATTTGAGCAAGCTTAGTGTTTCTGCTTTTATATAAAGCTTGAGCAGTTAGGATATATTCTCTTTTTAGTCTTCTGAATTAAAATAATTGTCACCCTACCGGAGTAGCATTTGATTTGTTAATTTACAAAAAGCTGTTGCATGCATTATCCATCTTTACAATACAAATCCTTTATTCAGAATGGTTTTGAGCAAAATATATTCAGAAAGGATTGTAACTTTATGCAATGCAGGAGGTCTTAAATGGGCAATGATTACTATCATTTTAACTCATCCTTTCTACACACCTCATATTGTTGTTAGATTTACTGCTTTTATCCCCTATTCTGGCACATGGAGCCTTCGCTCCTAAATTCTCTGAAAAAATGAAACTCTGAAAAAGTGATTTTGAGTCATTGTACAGATATACAATGATCTTTCTATTATAAAATTTATGTTGATGGCATTTAAAATATAATGTAGGACTGCTTTGAATAAAAATCTTGTACTTATGAAGGCCTGTGATCCTATTAAGCTTTGTCCACCTAAAAAAGTGTGGGGAGCATTACAACTTTAGACCAGTAGGGGGCTTTATTGTCAGTATTCCTAACAGGATAGCAGTGTTGTGATTGTCCTAAAAAAAAAAAAACAGCTTGTAATATCAAGCCAGGCATAAGAAAAATTGTCTTCAATGTTGTGGTTTTCAAAGAAAAACAATTTTTGCCAATAATTTGGTAGGTAAAATATTGTTTCCTCAATAGTTTTTGTCAGAAGAACAAAATTTTAAGTGTGTATTTTAAGTGTGCAAATCTGTTTTTCCCTTTTACCAAAATTTGAAAGTGCAGCAGTAAAAAATAGTTTTGCAAAATATCTATCTCTGGGTTTTGGTTTCCATTAAAGAGAAAAAAATGATTCAAGGAAAAAATGTTCAGTTTGGCAATGACTCTCCAAATAACATGTTTTTTTCAAGATACATTTATGTAAAGTCCTAAATATTTGCATACAGCTTTAAATTTAACAAGCATTTTGTTTACAAAAACAATGACTACAGTAAATACAGCAACAGTTGGAATATTTAAAAACATCAAAATATAATTTTATCGTCCATTTCAAAAACTGAATGTGTAATAAATTTTTTGGTTTCTTATGTTCTGAGATTGTTTATATGTGGTTATTACTGAACAAAACATTTTAGAAATTATCTGCTGCCTCCATCTAGCTAAAACCATTTTGAAAGTAGAAAATCTTTTTATAAAATAATTTGTTCTTGTAATGTTGTGATGTTTTAACTAAATTATATACAAGTTATTTAGAATGAGTGATTGTTAAACTCTAAATTGAGTAGTAATTGTAGTCTTAAAAAGTGTCTTTTGTTAAAGCAACATTGTTTAAAATAAAAAGCATTCATATTCTGCTTTTAAGAAAGAATGGACTTCTAGCTTTTTCAATGTTGTATTCTTTTTAACAAACAGTTGCACAATTCAACCATTTTTTTTATTTTTATGATAAACTTCACAATCAAATTTCTTGTTTATGGAAAACCGTAAAAGGATCGGTGTCAAATTGATCATTGGCTGCTTTGGGTGCTGGGGTTTTAGTGATATTTTTTGTATCTGAATTAAAAGGTTTTATTTTAGATTGGTTTTTTCAGTTATATTTTAAGCCTATTATGTACACATTGAGTCAAAATGAAATAAAAGACCAAACCAAGATGTCAGTTTACATCTGTTTGCAAACACTTTGCAAACATTTAGAACCATTTTATTTAAAAAATATATGTTTTGAGGGGACAGTGTTATTTTTTTCAGTTTGGCACATCTTATCCACTATACAGATATGAAATTGTACATTTTACAATACAAAAGGAAAATGGGAAGAGAAAAGCATTCATTTTTGCACAAAGAGTTTGAAAATGAAAGTAGGGATTGTTCTTTTTTTTATTTTTATTTTTATTTTTTCCATAGATTTTTTTTCTTATTTTTTATTTTTTTATGCAGGGTGAGATTATGGGGCTAGAAGATGACAAGAGGAAACAAAATTGTTTACAAAGAGCCAAAGTGCAAAGGGATGCATAATTCTACAAATTTTGTGGATTTTCAGTCACTTGGTACAACTGTAGTCTTAAACAGTGAAATGTCAAATGATTTACTGAACTCTCTTGGTGCTCCATGTACATCCTCAGTCTTTATCATAAAGTATGTCTCTCGACGCTCCCAAAATGAAATTAGAAAATACTCAACTCAATGACTGATACTTTTTCTTTTTTTGGATCATGCAAGATAGATTAGAAGGGCAGTAGTAAAAGCAGTGTGAAGCTGGAAAAAATCTTAAATTAGTAAAGTAAAAATAGTTTGGCCTTGAAAATGACAGAATGGAATGGTTTTTAGTGAAATCTGAACATGAGATGTAAGAATTTTTGGTTTACATATGCACTTGTTTTGTAGGCATTGTATGAGCATCTGCTGATACACTGACACATAGCATTCATGTTAAAGTTTGAAGCAAGACTTTGAAAAACTTAAAAACAATAAAATAAAAAAAATCAGACACAAATGGTACCTGCTGACGTCACCCACTGGATCTCAGACATTCAAATATATCCTAATTTCTTAAAATGATACACATCTCACTTTTGTGTTTTGTCGAGCTATGAGAACCATCTTGTAATCCTAAGTGCTGAATTTGATGTGCAACCAAAAGCTAGCAAACAATTTTGGAATTGTTGTAAGATTTTTCATTTTTTTCATTTAAAACAAAAAAAAAAAGTGTGTAAACATTTCTATCTCATTAGGTAACAAGTTGTGGAATCATTGCCTTTGTATCATCAGGAATCATTTAAAGCCCAATCAACTGTCAATCATCTATTCATTTGTATACTTTAGTATTTAGCCAGATATATATTTTAATAAACTTAAGTTATTAATTCTTATTGTGCTCCGTCAATTCCCCTGAATCCCTCTTCCTCTTACCCTGCCCCCACTACCAAATTGAACGCAGAGTGGGAAGCTGCAGCAGCAGCTTCAGACTGATGCTAATGCACATCCACTCCTTCTGCATACAAATGTGTCCTGACTGACGCTCGCTGTTTGCTTATCACTAGATTTCCATTTGCTTTCAGGGTATTGACCACAGTTTAGCCTGACTCTTGTTAGGCAAAAGACAAAAACTGATATGTATATATTTATAAATTATTCACTTTAAATCAATATTTCAGATGAAGAATGACAATTTTATTTCCAAAATGCCTAAAATCAAAATAAGTGGGGTTTTTAGTAAGGTATGAATGATGACTATACAACTATTTTTGCCTGGTGAAAGAGCTAAATTTTGCTGGATCACTGGTGTGGTTGACAGAATATCCGATTCTTTTTGCCTTGCCTTAATTGGTTCAATCTTGAACCTGTCAGTCTTGATTAGTGTGTAAGCGGTAAAGACTATGAGCTTCTGGGACAGGTCTTTTTTTCAGCATAAACTGTTCTGACATTTGCACTGTTCATTACCCTTTTACTTGCTACTTGCATATAACACAAGTTTGTCTATAATTGATTCTGGTATGGCAAATCAGCAAATTATGCTTAATTAGGTTTAGCTCAAATATATAATGGTCACAGTTTATATGGCCTTTAGAAAATGAGTAATCCATATACAGATAATGGAACATTAAAGGTTGTATAAATTTTTGGGTGTCAGACGTGACATCCATAAGTTTTTACCAGTGTAGACTGGAGATTAACCCGAGCTGAGCACAGGTTTGTGTGTCCCACAAGTTGAGGTTTATTTGTAGTGGTCGTCCCATGAAGGCAAGAGCTGAGTTAAATGTTCAATACCTTTTTAATGTAAGCTACAAATCAGCACGCTGTTTTTTTAGTTAATGCTGATTAAATGAATAAATTCACTACGCACACTTTCAGCTACATTTCCACACAGCCAAAATGTAAAAAATAAAAATCCAGATGTGTTTTTTTTTTTAAACAAAGCTTTTTATCTGGTGCAAATGTAGTGATTTGTTTTTCATTAATTTCAACCTAAATTAGTGAAAATATGTATTTCAAAGTGGAATGATTATTCTCCATGAAATGATTCATCAAAATAGATAATCTTTAGTTTTACTTTAGTCTTATTACCCATCGTCTTATCCTTTTTTAAAAACAATGAACAATAAAGCAACACTGTTAATTCATTAAATTGTTTTACCTTTGAGTGACTGACGTACAGTGCCTCAAGTGCAGTTAAAAAAGCAATTTCAAATAATTACCTTTTGGATGAAATGACATATTACATCCCCCTCAGATGTATTCTGTTAGCAGAGGGCCATTAGACCCAGTAGTTTAAATGTGCTGCAGAATATAGACAATGTAGAGACAAATCTCACAGTTTACAATTTTCTTATTTAAAATGATTGCCCCTGGCTGATATGAACAACCTTGCTTTCATAGAAAAATAAATTTGTGACTATCTCTACATCATTCCTTTACTGTCCAACCCGTCTTTGTAGCATTCGGCATTTGTCACATTTTCTCATTTCTCACTTGTAGAAATTAGGGTTTTTACATAAACTGAAAACAAATCAAAAAAGCAAACCCTGTATCTTCTGAAATGGTCAAATGACAAACCTTTTATGGTCTAGGAATAAATAAGAGTTCATACTTCACACTCTTTGTAAGGCAGTTGCTGACACTTGCACTGCCCATAGCCATTGATGATCACAAGTGCCCCTTCTTCATGGCTGGGCTCATACTCATTATAGGGTACCTGTGTGGCTAGGTCTGCCATTGGCTGTCGCTGCTGGGTCCTCATCTGTCTGCGGTTCTGAATAGCTGAACAGTGACGTATCCGCCGCAGGGTGGGAGGGCAGCACTTCCGTGAGATGTACACAACAAAAATTATGAAAAAGAATGAAAACAGAAGGGCCATAGTTCCAATGATAACCCTATGAGTCATGACAGTATTGTCCATAGCTGATAAGTCCTCTGTCACAGCTGCCTCTTCCAGCAAAGCAGTAGTTTCTTGAGCAGTGTGTGGTGTTTGTGTTGTGGTTGTGGTGGTAGTGACTGTGGTAAAGCTCCCCAAATCCTCTGTATAGTCCTGCGTGGGGGTTGACTGCATAATTCCAAACAAGGAGCTCGTCATCTCTGCAGCCGTTGTCGTGTCTGTCGTCGTACTAATGGTCTGAATTACTGGCGCTGAAAAATTCTGGCAAAGCTGGAATCCATAAACGGCATCAAGTATCTCCTCACCTTGAGCGTATTCAGGATTGTGGCAGAGAATTGAGTGTTCCCACCTTCCCTTAAAGGTGCTCAGCCACGTGGCCAGAGAGCAGATCCTTTTGGTACATTCCCAAAAGTTACTGGACAGCCCAATTGTACTCAAAGACCGCCACATGTTCAAAACTTGGGGCTCCAGGCTGCTTAGTTTGTTGTTATCCAGTAGCAATATTTTTAAATTTGGCAGCGTTTGAAACACATCAGGTGTCAGGACACGTATTTCATTTCCTGTGAGGTCCAGCTTCTCTAAAGTAGTCCAGGTCCATTCCATGCCACATGTTACGTTGCTGATCTTATTCCATTGCAGAAACAGAAACTGGAGGGCAACGAGGCGAGGGAAATGGGCCAAGTTAATCTTGGTCAGCTGATTGTGCTCCAAGTGGAGCTCTTTAAGTTTAATGAGCCCGGCAAATCCATTTCGGGCCAGACTCCGCAGACGGTTGCTGCTCAGGCCCAGATATTCCAGGCTGCGGCAGTCCCAGAATGCCCGAACGGGTGTAGTGCGAAGTAAATTGGAGCGAAGGTGAAGTATCTGGAGTTTCCTCAGGCCATGAAAGAGTTCTGGTTCCAGTGAAGTCATCTGATTAAAGGAGAGGTCCAGTATCTGAAGATTGATGAGGTGGATGAAGGTTGTGTTGGGCAACTTGGTGATACGATTTGAGCTCAGATTGAGGTCCTTCAGTTTATAGAGGCCTTGAAAGGCATCCTCTTGGACTGTGGTGACCTGGTTGTGGTCTAGATGAAGCCAGGTGAGCTGACTGAAACCATAGAATTGATCAGGGGAGAGCTCGGTGATGCTATTGTGGCGTAGTGACAACCCCAGGGCGCCCTTGTCCACACCATCTGGCGGTGCCTTAAGCCCCTGGGTGTCGCAGTAGAACTGCAGGTCCTCACAGCGGCATTTTTGAGGGCAGGTTGTGCATGATGCAGGAGACAGCACGCACGCTAGGAGCATACTGATCACACTCACAGCCACTGGTGCAGGTCCCACCAATGGCCACCTTGAATGGAAACCTGGGTCGGTTCAAAGACAAGAAAATGAATTTTGGGGCGGGAAAACTAATCTGTGCAGAGCAATTATTACTAATTCATGGTGGCAATTGTGCCATAAGTCTTTCATTTTTCTTTTTTCTTTTTTTTTTTTTTACCTATAGCAAACAAAGCAGTTTATACGTGCAAGTTTCAGTGTATGTAACCATGTTATCTTTGATCATAGGTTAAATAAATCTTATGTAGAATCAAGTGATTTATAATCTGAACTTGGTTGTCTTATTTCTAATTATCAGTCTTACTCAGTTTTTCCCTGACTGTCGGTAGATGTTTTAATATTAAACGCTAAAATATGCTTTAAAGCCCAGAATTTAAATAAGCTGTTTTTTTGTCACTTTGAATGTCCTTTGTGAAAACAAATAGAATTTTTAATGCACATCTTCTCAACTCGTGTCAGTAGAAGAGAAAATGAAGGACTATTGCAGTAAATAGACAAGGAAGAAGAGCTTTTAGTCACTCTTACTTATATTCTCTATTCATGTTCAGAGCTGCCATAAAAAGGGCTAACTTACCCATTCTTTTGTGCACATCGGAGGCTGCATTCAACTGTCCTTTTCCAAAGACTCTTGGAGCAGCCAGATGGAAAGAAAATCCAAAGGGGAAAAGCCCTTTTGAGTAAACACAAAAGGAATCAGCCTCTTCGGAGATAAAGCAATTCTGAACCCACCCAGTTGAAATAAAATGTAAAATTCCATGTCCGAAGATGACGTATATTCCTTTTTTTTGTCCGAGTCCTTACAATCCAGGCTCAAAGATGTCAACCTTTTTTCCTTGAATAAATCCTTAAAATAAATATTGATAAATATATGTATATATTTTTAAGTTGATCAGTTTGGTCCAGAGCGACTCCAGTTAACAGCTTCCTCTTCTTTTTCTACTCCTTTTCTATTCTTCTTTAACCTTTCGTTTCACCTCCAACGCAGTGACGATTAACTGAAGATCAAGCGTTTGTCTCTCATGGCTGTTGGTCGTCCAACCTTAACTTGTTGATGGCAGCCAGAGATCCTGCCTTTGACGCCGGCTCAGCCTCAGCATTGCCTCTGCAGAGCTGTGCGCGGAACCCTCATCTGGTCGCTGAGATGCGGGGAGAGGAAAAAAAGCAAAGCAGGGAGTCGGGGATGTTATTCTGTGCTTTTTGTTGCAGCCACTCACTGCTGCAGAGTGGTGGCAGCCTGGCGTCGATCATCACCGCTGTTTCTCTCTCTCTCCCTCCCTCTCCTCTTCTCTCCCACACACACAAACTGCCTCCCGCTCTCCCGCTCACTCACTTGCTCTCTGCCTCATACACAGTTCTTGTGCACCTTAGTCTTCCTCCTCCACCTCCCTCTTGCTTCCCCTTTTCCCTCCCACTGGCTCGTCACCGTCAGAATATTGATAACTCGAACGTGTTGCCGCAGCTTGCTGTTGAAATTAACCACAGCTGTAAATTTCAACCTTTTCTTGTTTTCCATACACTTTGTATGTTAGAAACAAAAGGACAAAAAAATATGGTAAGTTTGAGCTAGAAACAGGAAAATGGGGAAGATCTACTGCATTGCCTTATTCATACACAAGCTTTAATACAATGACTAATATTTACATTTTCAATATCCTTAAATGCAGTACTTTATTTTTCCATTTTTTCGTGGGCAGCTGTTCATTGGGGTAAACAAAGAGCTAATGAGATGTTTCAAAGGAAGCTGTGAAAATCCTTCTTTGCTTCATTTAGATTTATTAATTAATAACAATACTATCATCAAAAATAGGCTGAAAATCTTGTGAACCTTTTACAATTATTAAAAAGAAGCCTAAAAATGGATTGTAAGTAATGTTCTTTAATTGGTTGGCAGTGAAATTGGAGTATTCATTTTTTAAAATGCTTTATTTTGTCTCAAGTTTTTAGTTTTTTTTATTATTATTACAGCAGCTTCTACTTATAAAACCCATCTGGCTGTGACTTTGTGGGTCACTTGATTTGCATGCCTCTGTTATTCTCTACATATTTTCTTGTAGCCTGCATTTCCCACTTGGATTCCCTTGCAGGATGTGAGAGGTGAATACATGAGAAAATGAGGGGAAAGAAAGTTAAACCTTTAGGGAATATTCACGTCTATTTTTGTGTTAGCATGTTTTCTTTTTTTAATTTAGGATGTTTAGAAAGATGTAAAGTGAATACCCTCCCCAATTTATTATGGATAATAAATTAATTTAACTTGATGAATCATTACAAAACAATAATACTGTATTTTGATCATTTCACACATTTTTTTATTTCCACAGAATCTTTCAACAATTGTCCTTTGGTGTAATGGTTCTGTTGAAGTGAATATTACTAAATCTGGACTAAAGAAGATGGATTGAGAGACTCACCTGAGTATCATAAAATATGTGGCAGAGAAACTGCCTCTATAATGAGCACCTGAAGAAGTGCTTTGAACCCTCTGGTGTGGAAATGAAATATAGGCTAGGCATGGATGAAATAGGATTGAACGAGTCTGGGCAAAGAGAGCTAAACCTCTCGCAGCTCTGCATCCAGAGAACACAAAATCACAGGGGATTTGTGCTCTTGGCGCTCTCTGGCCCCTAACTATGTGCACTACCCGCCCGCCCCCACCCCATTGGGCAAAGGGCAGTGGGGGATGGGGTAGGTCAGTGCCACCACTATCCATGATGTTGCAGTTCCATTAAATATACTGTGTTTTGTCCTCTGCAGCCCCTGTTCACTTTAATCTGATTTTGCACCTAAATCCTCAAATTTTCAGATTTGGTGTGTATCTCCTCCAGATATTCATTTTCCCATCCACCTCTTTGTTTCTTGGAAGTTTTACAATTTCAGGTTAGGCTTGAGCAGTCAGTAGACTGTGACTGAGCATTTCTTTTTCTCTCAGTGGGGTGCAATGGTTAGAGCCACGACGACTGTGCCTCGCTTCATGGTGTGACGACTGCCTATAGTGTTAAATGTTACTGTACATAATTTACACAGTTAACCAGCTGTACTTAATTGTTTCATTCAGCACATGTTCACTTCGAAGTGATTTACGCATGTGGGGCAGAGATTCAACTATTTTCAGTGTTTCTTTCCACCGGGGCTCAGTTGTAGTCACAGCTGCTTTTTTATGTATGATCAAGCAATCAACCATCTCCATAGCACTGTGAATACATTGAAATAGAATTTGTGCTTTTCCATTTACAGGTTGCCAGAAATGGTGACCATGCTGCTGTTTCCATTTCAAACATTGAGATCTGTGAAAATACTTCCATCAATCTCTAATGTTTCATGGAGAGAGCACATCATTTTGAACATTCTGCCATGATTGTCAGCCTGTCTGCCTTCCTGAAACATGTTCATTGTGCTTCTGCTTGACAACAGTGTCCCAAAGTCACCTCTGTCGCTGCCCTTTTCTGTCATTCTTTTTCAGTCATGCACATCTTTTTATTAATTGGATGTAAGGTTGCCCAAAAGGGGCACACAGACATGATTCTGTAACTGTGTGTGATAGCAATCTTAGTAGTTTTAGAGTAAGTAACATTCACATGTCACTTTTTACAACTTTCTATCCAGAACATATCGTGACATTACACTGCACCAATCACAATCTGATAGTTGTATCAAATGAATGACAGTCGTTGTCACCAGGTGAGGTGAAAAAAAACATGTTTGTTTTTTTTTATACTTTTGAGCTGATGGCAGGAGTACATAATGATTTCCCATACACAAAGCATGTATTCCTGTCACCTTGCAGGAAAAAAAAAAAACTCTCGCTGCTGAAGTCTTCCTTGTCACCCCTTGCTGTTTGTTAGCCCCCCTGTGTTTGTTTTTTATGCTGTTGGGAAGCAAATTTTGTCTTTTTGTACATGATGATAATACTTGAAAGAACATTAACAAGATGTAAAAAAAAACATTCCTGACGAAAGATAATACTTGATGCAGGACCTGATTAAAACGCTCAGACAATAAATTTATTTTCCTCATGTTTTTATTTGAAAATAAATTATACATCTTAGCTCAACAGCTTTGCATAAAAAACATCATTAGTTTTCCTTAAATAGTTTATTAAAATGCATTGCATGGTGGTCCATTCAGTTTGTTGTAGTGGGAGCGTTTAGAAAACCTTTGTTGCACATAAATTATAGAGTAGTATTGATTAAATCAGTGTTTTTAAACTTAGCTCAGTGCCTTATTTCTTTGTATGTTGAGTGTATTATGGTTTTAATTAAAACTTTTAACTTTTGCACTGATCTCTCCTTGTAGACTGTGTAGAGTGCATTCCTTTCAGCAAAATGACAATAAATAATACCTAAAACTTTTAAGCTTCTAAAACAAGCCTTTTGTTTGCATTTGATTGCGTAACGCTTCTCTCAAACCTATTCAACTACATCCTTGATGTTTACAAGCCCACCAGCATTTTTAAGATGCTTATCAAAAATGTTACGTTTATGTTCTTTTTCAAGCAAAAGGTTGATTTGTTGACTAGTCCTGTAAAATTTTTAATCTTTATTGAGAAGTATGCTCATACACAACTCACTGTTTTCTCTTTTTGTTTCAGGCGGGAAGGAAAGACAGAAGTGATGCTCTGAACACAGCTATTGACAGGATGACAAAGAAGACTAGAGATCTTCGCAGACAGGTGTGTGTGTGTGTATATATATGTGTGTGTGTGTGTGTGTGTATATATATTTTTTTGCCAATTTGCCTTTGACTCACTTTAGTTCATGGTTTAACTCACTACAAATCCTTTTGATGCAGTTAGTTTTGCTCTCATTTATACCTAAGATGTACTTCAGACATGGCATTAAGCTACATAAGAGATTGTTCTAAATTCACAGGGGATTTGTCATTTTACTCTTGCAGTTTTCATGTTTTAATTCTTTTTTTTTTTTTCTTCAGCTGCGTAAAGCTGTGATGGACCATGTCTCAGACTCTTTTCTGGAGACCAATGTTCCTCTTCTGGTTCTGATTGAAGCTGCCAAGAATGGCAACGAGAAAGAAGTGAAGGAGTACGCACAGGTGTTCCGTGAGCACGCCAACAAGTTGATTGAGGTATTTTTATAAAACTATTTAAGTGAAAAATATTTAAAGCTGTCTAAAACATATAAACTGATGTACAGTGTCCCCGGTTCTTTCAGATTATATATTTTTCCCGTTATGCGAGTCACTTTTGGTAAAGTGAAGCAATGATTTTATTAATTCATGCTTTGTGTATATTATCACGCACAAAAATGTTGCTTAAGGGGTTTAGCTTTATCTTTGCCTTACTATATTTATATATGGTAATGGAAAGTTAATTAGGCTATTATGGACCATTGTCACAGCTGATGCATGATAAACCTGACTGAAGTGGAAGTGCTTTTAGTGATCCTGATTACCAACCAATACTGTCATGATCAGATCTCAAAACAAGTAACTTTAGAACCAGAACATAATTACCACTGATGCCTTCACTCGTGAAAAAGATTAAACTGAAATGAATCAGCTATGTAAATATCCCACTACATTTTTAAACGTGCTTTTAGTACTAGTTGTGCTTTCAATGTTTTTCCTTAGAATTTTTTTTTACCCATGCGTAAGCATTAGTCTGTCTTCGACATATTTTTATTTTCTTATCGTTTTTTCATAAAAAGACAATTTTGTGTTACAGTTTTAGACTTGGTGTCTTACAAGCAGTGACATAATTTGCCTAAATGAAAACAACACCAAAAGCTTAAAAGATTTTTAGGAGTTACTCTTTATAGTTGTTTAAGGCTTGTGTCACAGTATCATTTTCTGACATTTAGAAGTGACTTCTCCCTTTTGGTTAAATGGCCGCAAGTGTCACTAGTTCAGCAAGTTCAATCAGGCCAGGGCAGCTGACTCATTCTCAAGGGGAAAGCGCTGATGCATTAGAGGGAAAAAGGGGGCCACATTAGGGAGCTGACCCTTAAGCAGCTCCTAAAGGCCCGAGTGTCAGATGTGGCATTAGAGCATGACATTGGTGGACTTGGTTAATGCTTGGGTTCTGCTTCTGGAAACACAGTTGGATTGATTACACAAAGAATAGAACAGAATACAACAGTTTTTTATAAATTTTGTTTAAGATCCATCTGCATGCATACATACATACACACACACACACACACACACACACACACACATTTCATTAAGAAATGAGAAGGCAATCACTATCCATTTGAAATAATAAAAAAAAAGTGTTGCCTGCTAAAATGTATAGCATGGTTCCCGCGGGGTCTTAAAAAGTCTAAAAAAGTCTAAAATTTCAAAATCTAGATTTTAGGCCTAAAAA
>JAUBOC010000191.1:8469230-8482174 GCA_032275365.1 Anablepsoides cearensis | reverse complement strand
CTTATTGAAAACTCAAGACAGCCATAACATTATGTTTCTTTACAAGTGTATGTAAACTTTTGACCACAACTGTAACTCTAAGGCATGATTTTGCTCCTTGATGTTATTATTATTATTTTTTTTTAAAGATCGAGACATGAGCTTTGTCCAATCAGTGTATGCTAATGTTGTTGCTGGGGGGGTGTGATGGTATAATTGAGCTTTAATGGTTGTAATTTGACGATTACAGGTGATTAATGCAGCACTGGCCCTTGCTGCCAAGCCCAACAGTAAGGTGGCTCAGGACAATATGGATGCATTCAAAGACCAGTGGGAGAAGCAGGTTCGCGTCCTTACTGACGCTGTTGATGACATAACATCGATCGATGACTTCCTTTCTGTGTCTGGTAAGTAGTTTTGACTTGAGTAATCTACCCTGTGGTCTTGTAAATTCAAAACCATTCAAACACAAAAAAAACTCTTAATAGCTTTACATTTTCTTGGTCCCTGTCCACATCATTGATTGAAGTTTGAGTGGGGGGAAAAAGCCATTTAATGAATGTTTTTAAAAACACATTGTATTAAATATATATAAAGTACTAACTGCATTTTGCTTCGTCTCCAGAGAACCACATCTTGGAGGATGTGAATAAGTGTGTCATCCATCTGCAAGAGAAAGATGTTGATGGTTTGGATCGCACTGCTGGAGCTATTCGAGGCCGCGCTGCCAGAGTCGTCCATGTGGTCACTTCTGAAATGGACAACTATGAGCCTGGTGTCTACACAGAGAAGGTTCTGGAGGCCACAAAACTCCTCACTAACACAGGTACTACAAACATCTATTTAAAAAAAAAGATGTGAGAAAACTTATTGCTGAAAATCTTTTGCTGAAAGCTGTTGAAGTCAGGCTGATAAGTTTTAATAGCTAAACTGGTAAGTTAAATTTGAACAGCTGCCTTTGGTGAAAATAAGGAAAAGTGAAAAATCTGTTGAAAAGTAGCAAAAATGTGTCAAACTGAATACAGCTGAAATGTAGCTACAATTAGTAGAAAATAATAAATATTTTTTTAAAAAGTTGAAGCTAAAATTGAGACGAAAGAAGTTAAAACAAGCCAAAAAATGACTAACCTACGACCGAAAATTGTGGAATGAGATGCATGCCGAAAACATATAAAAGAAAAATGGATCTTAATGCTTTATACTGTCTTTCACACTGAATGCAATTGAGCATCAGGGGCTTCAAAATTACAGTTAAAGTTTATGGTGGACGCGTGTCAAGGGGCGTCTGAAAGTGCTAAGGTCTAGTGTCTACTGTGGCGTATTTTGAGCATTTGATGCACAATGCGTGTCGCGCTTCCAAAATGTCAGACGCTGGAGTTGGAAAATCTGAACTTTTTTAGCTCGATGCGGAGCATTTACAAGCATTCACACAATAACTAAAGATTAGAAATGTTAGATGCTTACAGTAGATGGCATCATGGTTTATTGCATAACGACTGACGCACATGATTCAGATTCTTAAGACAAATTTTCAATCATAAAGCAAATCGATTAACTCATCATTTTTAGCAGCAGGCCATCATGAAACGAGACCAGTTAGGGTTGTTTTTAAGTCACTGTGTTGTGTCCCAGGTCAGATATACTTGTCAGTCAGCCTGAAATGGTAAACAAATCTAATGTCCAGTTCTAAATGCTCATCATCAATTTAGTAACGATGGGTAGAACCGTAGAAGCATTTGTTCTTTGTGGGTTTGATTCACTCACAGGAGATGTATTATAGTCAAACAGGAGGAATAACAGTGTACCTCTAAAAGTCAGCTTTTATCAAATTACCTAAAATGGTCTACATAGATTAGAGCAGCTGTGCTGACATTTTTGTTATTTTTGTTTAACAGAGTTGCACTACAATCTGATCTGCTTTGTTTAATCCTAGAGCTGTGCTCTTTATCTTCTGGTGCATTTTTTAAGCTGAATGCTTTTGTACATCTAGAATTGATTTCTAATTGTTTGGTGCAAAGTGGAGTAATTTTTTTTTTCAGTGGTTCCACTCTTTTAGTGTTTCATATTGTGTGATCCAAACTCTGACTCAGCATCTGCACAGCAGTTGCTTTTCAGTTGTCAGATAAATTTGAATATCTTAACACAAGTTGAATCATACAAGTAATTTTGTCCAAATAAAGTGGTATATCATTAGCCAGCCGGCATGTATGAGCTGTGTTAGCTTCCATCACCAGCGAGCTAACATGACAGAACGATTTTTCGGTTGTCAGATTTGGAAATGGCTCGGCCCTCTGGAGGGTGTGGGCTCTATTAACAGTCAGGAAATGCATGCAGATCATCGGAGGGTTTTAGCTGAAGCTGAGGGAAGCAGTTGGAAATTATTTTAATGTATTTTTCCTCAATAAAGGTTTGATTGAAATCGATACATTTCCACAACATAAATCTGAATGCTTTCTGTCTTTTTATTGGGTGCTGTTTCTCACTTTGTTATTAAATAACAGATAAGTTAATGGAAGGTTTTAGTTATTTGACAAAACGAATGAGGCATAATATTTCACACACTTTGAGATAAAAATTTTGTAGATGACAGATTAAAAGCAAAGTATTGATTTACATCAGCTTGGTAATTTATCTAGCTGGCTTTATGATCTAACTCCTATTAGATTTTTTTATTTTTTTATGAGAATTGATTTAATTAATTTTTCTGTGAGGAAAGATTGTCATTGTAAAATCTCATCAGCCAGATTCCTGTATTTTTTCTGAACACTTTCTGTGCAGAAACCTTCAGGCTGCATGTGATTTTGTAAGCTCAAAACAAAATCCTCTTTGTTGATGCGGCTGTGCTCCTGCCCTCCAAATTTGCATCCTGACATCCAGGCCTCTCCTATGAAGAAGCCGCTAAATCCTAAAAACTGAATTTGAAATAATGCAAATGAGAGGGAAAGGCCTCCAGAGCAGTTATCAAATTGTCATTGGGGCAAAATGCTTGCCCATTGGGACAGCTTTGTGAATCCTTCTGTTAGAAAGTCTTTCTGCTCCGTCAGATTTCTCCCCTGAAGCCATGTGTTTGGTTTATATGCAACCATTTAAAGCAATAAGCCAAAAGAGCAAAATTCCAATCATCAAAGGGTGATCTAATTGCTAAACCTTTTAATCAGAATATTTTTAGTCCTTATTTCTTTGAGAAGGTCAGTTATTAAATTAGTCTTTAGATTGCCTTTAGATTGTTGATGGTTTAAATTAAGTAGCTTTTTATAACCAAAAATACCACAGACGTAGATTTAAAAATCCAAACCAGGGAGAGTTGTCCTGATTATTCACCTCAGTGCAGGTGCTTTTACAAACCTGTTTCTGGTGGTTGCTCGACAGTGGGTTTACAAAGTATTTTTTAAAGTTTGACGTGATGCACAGTTCATTCTATGATGTTTGTTTTTACACTTTTTTTTGTGTGGGTGTGAAATTTTCTTATATTTTTCCCTCCTTTTACCATTTTTTATTTCTTGGTTTCTGTTCCTCAGTAATGCCACGGTTCACGGAACAAGTTGAGTCTGCAGTGGAGGCCTTGAGTTCAAACCCCTCTCAGCCAATGGACGAGAATGAGTTCATTGATGCATCTCGCCTCGTATATGATGGCATTCGCGACATACGCAAGGCTGTCCTTATGATCAGAGTAAGTCTGCACAGATTTCTTTTCTCCACTGCCTGTCACACAACATAAAGATTTGATTTTATGTGTAATTTTTTTGCTTTTATTCAGAATTAAAGCTATTACCCCTCAAACCTTTAGTGGCTAACATTTTACTTTGGAAAAACATGTAACAAAGCAAACAGCAAAAAAAAAAATAAAAGCCCTACTATATAATTAGCAATTTTTCTGCATTGAACAAAAGGGGAAAAAAAAAACTTATTTGCTCAATCGAGAAAATGGAGCAAATTTGAAGTAGAAGCTTTTTGCACCTTTTTTGTAATGTATGGAGCTTACTAAAGACAAACATGCTTTTAATCAGTTAGAGTTTCAATTACCTCATATAGCTGTTAACACATCAGCTTTAATGGATGGAGCCACTTCATAGATTATTTTTCAGCTTCCATTATTAAATTTTAGTCAGAAATGAGAGCCTTACATGAAGAGTTTAAGAGTTTTTGTATAAGCTGCATGTTTCTTTGTAAGATAGTTTAGATGAAAATGTTCCACCTATAAGCCTTGTGTCCTTCATTGGTGTTTATTCTGGCGTTGAGCATTGAGTTTTTAGTTGTTTTTTTCCAGTTTTCAAGACGTGCTACTTTTACTTTTGTGTTTTGATGCTTTCCCTGGTCTACTTCTTGTTCCAGTTTTACAACCTCCCCCTTTAGGTTTGTACTTGTTTCAGATTCTAGACGCAGCAGAATGAGAACAGCCAACATCTTTCGCCACACCTCAATGTTGACTTGCCATCATGAAGGAGTCTCTCTATTTCTTTCCATTGTTTCAAACTGACAGCGTTCTTGTCGGGGCCTTGTTTCCTGTCAATCAACTAGGTGCCACAGCTTGTTAAAATCCGCAAGCGCTCTCTTTTAACTGCAGCCCCGTTTGCTTATTATAGACTCATGCTGGTATTTTCTTGACAAAATTGCAAGGTTTTTCCTTTTTGCCCCCAAACAATTCAATGAAAAACATTGCCTTCAATATCAGATGTGATTAATTTTTAATTTAGCTTTTGAGTGAAACAGTTTATTTCCATAAAAATAAACAGTTTAATCTATATTTTTGATCCCATATGTTTTATTCGAGGGCTTATAAATACTACTTTACTATGAAACGTTCAATCCCTTAATCTTGACAAAATCTCTCTACACTTGGTACTATTTTTAGAAGGATACCAGAAACCTTATCTGCACATTATTAGAAGCCAGTGATTAACTTTTCTCAGGGAAAAGCCGACCTAATTGACCAAGCATGCAATCTAGTTTAACAACAGCCTTAGATGTCTGTGGGTTGATGGCTTTTGCTTGAGTAGAACCATAACTGAGACAGATGGTAGTAGGGAACCATTGAAGCATTTCTTTACAGGCTGACAATGAGCTGACAACAAAACCCACTGCAGCTCTAAAGAGAAATGGATCGTCTTTATGGTGAAGTCTTTATAGTGTAGCTAGTTTAACTACTTGAAACTGCCATGTTATACAAAGTGAGTGTATAATATGTAACCTTATGTATTAAATACTTGAAGTTACATTGTGCTGGTTGTATTATGCAGTTCTTTGTTGCTATCGAGGCTTTAATCTTTTCAATTGGTATCATTAGTCTCGATCACATGTTCTGTGTTGGGCACTAAAACTGTTTATTGGTTTCCATTAATTATCGTACTCAGACATGGACAAAAACCAAATAAGTCGACCTATTATGTTTTTGCATTTGCATTATAATTAGCATCTGATTTAAGATGGACATTTTAATTAGCATTCCTTAGTTGTCCTGCGGTGCCTGAGAACTACATTCAATTTCTATCTACCCCAGCCCCACTCTTGTTATCCAGATTAAGCTATTAACACTGGGCTTATGGGCTTGGCTAAATACTACAGAGAGGAAGAGTGAGTATGCGTAAATGTGCATGTGTGTCGAAATGAACAGAGGATTAGTGGGGAATGCTTAGCTCATTCAAGATTTCGCCATCAGATTGATTTTGCCATTAACTGTCAGCTTGGGAGAGAAAGACACAATTCAAACTTCCTCCATTATCTTAAAAAAAATCCCATGAGTCAAACAGGATTTCAGAATCAAGCCTGAAGGGTGATCAACACTTTACCAGGAATTAAGCAGGAAATGACTCAGGTTTTTATCCTCATAGTTGTATTTCCAAATGCATGTTCTATTGAATTGCTGTTTGGAACGCTGGTACAATAAATACATTGATTCCTACCAAGAAGAACTCCTTAACTCACATGACTAAAATTCAAGTGCAAAGTTTGTTAGATACAATTGACTTTAAACGAGTTGAGCCTAAATGGCTCCAAGATGACTTAAATAGAGGGCTTGCCCACACACATGCATAAAGGCTGTGACCTAGTCTTAAATCAAAACAGACAAGTGTGTGTGGGGTGGGTTTTAGGATGGACATGTCTTTAACCTTTAAGTGGCTTGCAGTCAGTCTGTGTTGGATGTCCCCTGGATATTGAAAGGCAGACGGAGCCCTCTCTCCACCTACAGCGACATCAGAGAATATGCCTCCTAGACATGAAACTGACTCTAAGTCAGGCAGCTGCTGACAGTTGGATACAGAGGGCAGCTGCCGTTACCTTATGATTTGTGTAGTGCATCACAGCCCAAGGTGAGTTTTACTGGCTCCGTCCTAAAATAAAATTAAAGGGAAGGGGGGTATCAGTTCAGCTCACTGAGGCGATGAGTAGGATGTCACAAAAAGAATAACAGTAGGGTAATACCGTTGAATGGGGCCTGTCCGTATTTACAACGGCACACAAAGATGCAGCACCGGCTCGTTTCCTGGCTCTGTAATAATACTGTAATTTCAGCTCGCTCTCATTCTTCTCTTAATGATTGCACTTCACATAGCATCTGGTCTTATGTGCCTCACAGGTAATTTATGTGGATAAATTGGAATATTTCTCCTTTCGGATGCACAGCAGTGACACGGGCCGTTATTAAATGTGATTAGTGTATTTTGCCATAGCATAAAAAGTCGTGGCAAACTAACTGTAAAAGCATCAGCTTTATTAATATTATCTAACAGCAGGTTATTATTGTCACTCTCTAGTAGTTTCCCATTGAATAAAACCATGAGATATCATTTCTAAACCTCCCACATTCACAGGTTATCTGTTTTACAGGCCACAGCAGGTGATATCTCTGCCCCACTGAACAGCATTGTCTGGGCTGAAAGACATGCCTGAGCTTTGTATCTGACACTATTCCCATATTCTCTCGAAGACAAGAGCTTCACTACAGTTTCATAAAGGAGTATAAGGTTGTTCAGAGACCCTCAGCTATTTTTAGATATGAGGGCTCCAAATCCATTACAGTAGGAGTCAGTTGGATAAGCACAAATGGAGGCACAAGCGTGATAATGCACCTTTATCTGTCCACATCATTTACCCTGATTCTATAGCTCTACTAAAAACATTTCCCTGACCCTCTGTTACTTTTTGCCTTAAGCTTGACCTACTGAGCTCCAATTTTATTTGAATATAACCTATAGACAAAATTTCACTCATTGCTTGTTCTGTATTCATGGTCCGTGAGGTAAAGAATCAGAAACCAAGTATCAAAATTCCAGAACACAATTCATGCCTCGCTCGTCTTTTTCCTCAGATGGCAGCGACAGATGGGCTTTTGAAGTGTTTTGCTCCCAATATGTTTCATACCAGCACGTACCTTCATTTTCCCACTCAAATTGCACAGGCAGTACATTACACTTGATTTACAAATTCATTTGGAGTTTACAGTATCTGTACCAAGCTATGAGAAGGGAGACATTTATCTTTTGCTGCCCAGGCTGGCAGCACTGAGACATTTCTCACAGACCGTAAGCAGGTTTATTATTTAATGGTGCTCACAGTGGTGTTGTATGCCAATATTATTTTATGTTCTCCACGTATGTTTGTAATGCTATTTTTTTTCCTGTTTTCCTTGTTTTTTTGTCAAAGACTCCAGAAGAACTGGATGACTCCGACTTTGAGACCGAAGACTTTGATAAACAAAGCAAGACCAGCGTGCAGACGGAGGATGACCAGCTCATTGCCGGACAAAGTGCACGAGTAAGTTTCACACTGCTGTTGACAACAATTTTAGGTTATAAATCTCGCCTTTGAATTTTGTAGCTTCAAAATATTAACACTTACAGAAAATAATGTTCATAAGGAGGAAACCTATTAAGATATTTTATTTCCATGCTGAATGTTGCCTTTTAGTGCCCCTCAGAACCGAGGATTTAAATATTATTCAGTTTTTACCTACAGCTTCCTTTCAATTCCATCATTTTATAGAGCCACCCAGCTTGATTACATTTAGGAGCATTTTTTGACAAAACTGCAAAAAAAAAAAAAATGTCCTAAGCTGAATCTTGTTAACAAGGAGATTATTGATAAATGTTTTTTTTTTTTTTTTTTTTTTTTTTTTTTGGTGTTGTTTTTGTTCCTTTTTTAAAATTATTTGTAGAGACTCAGAATTGTAGTCGTTTGGAACAGTTTTGATGTTAATGCTGTCTGAGCCATTGTGTTTCGTTCAAACACTCCACCCCCATACTTACTGTTGATGGCTTGTGCACAGTTGGTTTGGCATAATCGCTGATGTGACCAAAGTATTTGCAAAATCTCCTTTCATATGGAGTTCTTGCCAAATTACAGGTCTCTTTGATTCTGTTGTTGCCAACCAGAATTCAAAGAATTTATATTTTCTGATCAATCATATCAGTGGTGGATCACATCATTAATAAGGACATTGATCAGTATATTGTACATCATTTAAAAAAAAGAGTGAGATTATAACAATCCCTTGTGTCTGAACAATTTAAAAATTTATTCCATAGTGATTTGTTTGGATTTATCTTCTCTCATTTTTTTTAACCTTATTCGAGCTTATATGGCTCCATAAAACAGACTTATTTACCAGTAAAGGAATGAAAGTTATTTGATTTCCTGCTCTCAAGTGTCAGTCTACCTCAACTTGACAATTTAATTCACTGAATGTCTGATTGCCTGTTTGGAAGCTTCTCCTTTTTACTGTTCAGTTTAAGAGGACTGATAGACATGCTGTTAAACTCATTTTCATGTTTTGTCAAATGCAGTTAAACAGATGTCTTTATGATTTTTAGTTGTACAAAAGGGAGCAAATGTTTTTGCCCCCCATGACGTGGCTTCAAAAACATTATTGCAAAATATGGTTTTGTTTAACAAAAAAAAAAAAGATCGCAAACCTGAAAAATCAGTTCTAATGCAGTTTTTATTCATATTATAGACTATGCAAATTCATGCATTTAGTTTTTAGATTGCATTTTAGTAAAAAGAATGAAACAAATCATACAGAAGTAAAGTATAACATTTAAAATGTATATCCTCTGCTGGAATCCCATTAACACAGAGACCTTGCTTGCCAAGAAAACCTTGCGTTTTGGTGTTTGTAGCAAGACTATGTCAAAGTGTTGCTCAGTAACCCCGTGCACCTTCCCTAATTTTTCTTCTACAGGCTATCATGGCTCAGTTGCCTCAGGAGCAGAAAGCAAAGATTGCCGAGCAGGTGGCTAGCTTCCAGGAAGAGAAGAGCAAGCTGGACGCTGAGGTATCCAAGTGGGATGACAGCGGCAATGACATCATAGTGTTGGCTAAGCAGATGTGTATGATCATGATGGAGATGACAGACTTCACCAGGTGAGACAACGGGACAAATGAATTAAAACATCATTGCACTTGATAGATGTTTCTTTGAGTTTCTGACTCTTAGCAGTTGTTACTGCTTTCATACTAACTTGAATTAGTCCAGACATATGGGTGGTACTATAAATAAGTCATTCTACACTTTCCTCATATTATCTCTTACTTTCTTCATTAGAATATTTATAATAAAAAAAAATAATATTTATAAGCAAATGCCTTGACAGAATTTACAGCTCAAGTTAAGGCTATGTTAAATACAGTCGCTCAGTAAGCTTATATTTGTTAACAAACATTCATCTATATTCGAGAGAAGGTTCACATAAAGTTTAAGACTATTTTTCGTGCAGCAGAGCTTTTCATTTGACTTAAGCAGCAGGATAGTTAGGATTTCCTCTTTATTATTTTTCTATCCTTTTTAATCTTGATTTACGAAACCATAAGCAGAGCATCACGTTTTCTTCTCCCCTGCTACATAAATAAGCCAGGTCTCCTTTGGAAAGAAATTAAGTGGACATCCTTCCTTCACAGAGCTGCTAAAGGCCAAATTCACACTCATGAGTGGATTATGTAGGTAATATATTGAGCAGATGTTGGGGTTAGATTTACTAATTGGATAATTATTCATTTGATACCATTCTCAGTTTTGAGGTTTGAATTCATTCTTTTAACTTTTATTGAAAGCTTTTTGCAGTAACTGCCTAAACGTTGGAGCCTTTGGGCATCACCTTAAAATGTGTTTATGATTTCATCAGGTTTCGTGGCAGTTGTTTGCAGGTCTTTTTGCTGTTACTTTTTGTTTTCATTGTGAGATTTGCAGCAGGTTTCGGTTAAGAGTAGGTGTCACAAACCACTTGAGAATATTTTGTTTAGAAACACTCCTGCATTTTTGCTGTCTGTTTTGGGTCAGTGTCCATCTGTACTGTGAAGAGCTATAAAATCTGCTTTGCTGCATTTTGCAGAATCTGAGTTGGCAGAGTGTGACTGTACACTACAGAATTCATCCAGCTGCTCATATCACAATGACAGTATGCACTAGTTATCCATTTTCTTAGGGAGTCATACATTCTCATGCCATCACACTGTCTCTCCATGATTTTTATAGATGCTGACGTTTCGGAAGAATTTTGCCCCAACTTTCTGTCATTTTTGTGCAAATTTATTTTTGTTTTATCTGCCCAAACAGTGGTCTTTTAGAGCTGGTCTGACTTTTTAGTGTTAGTCATTTTTGTTTTAGGGTGACGTTCAGTTGAAGAATTTGATAAACTGCATATGCAGATACTGAGTGCCTATTCATATGTAAAATAAAAGGATTAGTCATTTGTGTAATTTTATGTGTATATTGTTTTGGAATGACGTTCTTTCTACATTCCTCAGCTTGTACAGTGTATGTAAAGAGACATTTATTCGGTTTAATCTATTTTTGTATGAGGTGGCTTTTTAAATTTGAAATAATTTTTTTTGCACAGCAGAGTCACCTCCATAATAACAAATAGCTTGTTATGTTTTCATCCTCTGAATGGAAAAAGCCCATTTCACTGACTAAAGGTTTGAAATTTTAAAAAGCTGTAGCAAAGTTTGCAATGCTAACAGCTGCAGACCTGAATGGTTGCACAGCACCCAGTAGGTTTTATGTGCTCTTTATTCTTCAAAAAGAAAGTATGGAAAAATATTGCCACCTTTTTTTGTTGTGTAATGGATGAATGGTTGGATGGATAAAGGTATGAGGTTATTGATTGCTGTGACATTTTTGTATTTTATAAATGCTGCCTCTCCTACAGTTTTACACTTTAAAGCAAACCAAGGAGTTCAAAAAAAGGAGAAATGACTCATAGAAACCGAATAATGGTTTGATTTGTGAATACTGTTGGAATTAATCCAATTTAAAACATTTTCTACACAGTTGTTACTTTCACAAGTTTAATTGTGGCCTCAGATCAAGTACATGTATTTTAGAAGTTAAAGTCATGAGTCCTTGTTTTCAATAAAAAACAAAATGGTACCGATTTAAAGTGTTAAATTAATTGAGATGCATTTTAAAATAACTTTAAAATTTCCTTTATATGGCTTTAGCAATTGGATGACTGCATGAATTTGCAAAGTACTGATTATAAAAATCTGGTTATAACTGTTCTTCTGGGAGAGAAATACTTTGCTCTTCTTTATCAAGGCTCCTGAAACCTTTTGATTTTCAGCACTGATGGGCTACATTTTTATTACATAAAATCTAATAAGATTTTACAACAATCTGACTAAGTAATAACTTTCAGACTATTATTTTCATCATAGAAGTTGTCTGAACACTGAGTGAACAAGGGTGAAAGTATTTTTTTGTTTTGTTTTGTTTTATCGCCCATCTACGGCCACCGTTTTACACAACTCATGTGTGTGTGTGTGTGTGTGTGTGTGTGTGTGTGTGTGCGACTATCAGTCAGCATATCAATCCACACATTATGGCTTCACTCATGTATCCAGTGATAGCTCGTTGAAGGTCAGTGTCTGGTAAATTCAACCTGCGCTCAAATTATTGTCTTTTGAACCTTGGCGCGGACTGAAGCCCTGCCGAGGTTAATGTATTAGATAGTTGACCTCTTCTGACAAATCTGCAGAAAGTAGGAGAAATTCATGTTGACTCCTGCATGGCCGTGTGGCAGCTCTCATGAATAAAACCATTTGGGGTTTGGAAACATTCAACATATTTGGGAGCCACCTGTCACAGCTCTGTGCTGTGAAGTGTTTGGCTTGCGCACATCTGGGGGCCTGCAGGTGTTGTGGGGACAAAAATATTTAGCTGGATTCTCTTTGTTTTATCTTTATGGGCTGTTTAACTTCCCCAGCAGAGTTCGAAAGTACTCTGGAAAAAAACCCATGTCTTATATAAAACACGGTAGGTCAGGTACAAATCAGTTGCTGCTGTGTATTTATTCTGAACAAACCACAGCAGTATGCTATCAGCTGCCTTTTTGCTTGTATGCTGTTTTTACTTCGTCCCCAGAAGTGTCACAGTGCCTCCAGCTCGGTCTCCTGGGGTTGACTTGGTCCCAGGAGAACTTCCAGTATGTGCTCTGATGCATGGCCTTTTCCACTAGGACCCTGGCTTGTTTTACATCAGAGCAGCAGAGGGAGAGCTGGAGAAGGAATGTGTTGGAGACGGGAGGGGAGGAAAGGGGAAGCGAGAGAACAGAACACAAAATTCCATCTGTTCTGGGTTGGATGGCTCATTTTTTTTTAGCCTGGAGAGAGCAGCTTTGAATCCAATTTCTGTCTCTTGCCAACTGTGTCCCAGAGTCCCCTGGGGGCGTTGAAAAATGGCAAATAGCTGACAAGCTTTACAGTGTGTCAGGTCAGGGCTGGACTGACCTGTGTGGCTCAAAAGGGTCAACAACGATGGACATCAGAGTCAATTTCCAGAAATTAAATTATCCTTCAGCTTTGTTTTACTTTGATTCATTTGGAATAATTTTAAACTCATTTGCTGGTATAGCTTTTTATAAATGATTCCTGCTTTCACTGCAAAAACTGTCTATCTAACCAAGTTTTAAAATCTTATATCCAGCCAAAAAGTCTTTTAGATCTTGTTTTGAGACTGATTTACTAAACAA
>JAUBOC010000191.1:8450015-8469130 GCA_032275365.1 Anablepsoides cearensis | reverse complement strand
TCAGGCTAACAAGACAAATAATCTAAAAACAAGATTATTATTCTGACACAATCAGTTCTTGTTTAATAAATCAGTCTAAAAACAAGATCAAAAATATTTTATTTATAAGGTTTTAAAACTTGGTTAAACTGACATTTTTTGCAGCGTTGATAAACGATTTCCACACTTTTTGCGTTTATTTTAAAACATTTATATTTCTGATGGCCCAATATGACACCAGGCTGCATTCAGAGTTTAATATGTGGCCTACCTAAACTATTCCTGTAGTTTATATATACTTTCTTGCTTAACCAGCCATCTGACCGAATCGGGCTCTGGGTTTTTTTTTTGTCCTGTATGACTAAAGTCTGCAGTAGGGTTACAGCTGGCTCTAATGCTTTCCATCTTTTCTGTTCAGAGGAAAAGGACCACTGAAGAATACATCTGATGTCATCAGCGCTGCCAAGAAAATTGCAGAGGCAGGATCCAGAATGGACAAACTGGGCCGCTCCATTGCTGACCAAGTAAGTCATAACGAGTCTCTGTCTCCAAGGAGTGATGTAAATCACACCTTTTATGCTCTCAACCTCAGTATACAGCTACAGGGGGACATATTCAACCCACTCCTCAATCCAAAAGGTATTCTTTATACAAAAGAATCATGTAAGTCTCAGCAAGAAGGGAAAGAAAATAGGTAGGTACATGAAATCATTGATATTTATAGAACTGATTACAGTAAAACAGTTGAAAATAAAGCAATTTCACATTTGGAATATATATAATTGTTTTTTGTGCAAAAACCTAAACTGCATCAGCTTTTGATAGTTTTTCAAACTGAATCTGCCTGTGCTGCATCAATAACAGTATAGTTTCTAAAATTACTTTGTACATTTGAAGGAATGTAGCACGACAAGGATCCATACAGCGACTTTTAATACTTGATTGCTTGTTGTTTAACCAAGAGATGTTTGAGTATGAGGTTTGTTTGGGCTCAATGTTTGACTTTGAGACTCCAGCTGATTCCCTCCAATTCAATTTATTTTGTGTGCTTTTTTCTAAGCCTTTATTGCAAAGCTAACATGATGACAATACATACATGGAATTAGAGCTGCATCACATGCAGGCAACTTTGTGTAAAGAAAACAAAATAATGACAGTTTTTTTGGGGGGAAAGTGTTGGTGAATTCTCCAACTGTGGAGAAAGATGATGAGGATCTCAATGAAAAGACTTAAAACACGGTTTAGCATGAATGCATATATTCAGCGTGATGGAAACAAACTGAGCTTGACACAGAGGCAACACGTTAACGTAATTCACTTTTGCACATGATAGAAGAAAACACGTACTTAGGTCCCAGTACAATAAAGTCAAACAATAAAAGGTAAGAATAACTGTGAAATACAGACAAAAGTCATACTTGTAACGTGCACAAAAAGTAGGTAAGATTGGTCAGGTTCATTGCCAGTAAGATGGCAGCACAGCTTAAAGTGTTATTCAAGAACATTGTTGAAAATTCCTGTATCTGTTCATATTGCAATATACATCGCAGGTTTGGGGAAAAAAATCAAACTTTGTCTAAATTTGCCCATTTAGACACCCTTTTAAGACACTAACAAACTAGAGTTATTATCAATAAGAGCTTCAACAAATTACATTTTGTTTTAGGATCAAAAACTTTATTTTTTATATCCCTGAATACACATGCCAACTCCCATAATTTACTCTCAACATTAGGTCCTTGACATAGAGAAACATACTTCCAAGTATCCTCCTCCCCATATTTCACTTAAACACTACAGTAGCACTCCTTAGAGAGATGCTATATATGATTTACTTTTTTACCTTATATGCCACTTACTGTAAGACTTACTACACCTGTGTTTGCAATATGTACACATTTTGTTGTTAAACTCTGAACAACTTTACTTATGATGCTGATAACAAGACGTGATCGTCACTTTGAGTTCCTCTCCTGGAAAGATGTTGTTTGCTTCTGTATTCAACGTGTAGCAGCTGTGTTTTCCCCACTTTTATCTAAGAACACAGTTGGCTAAGAAGGAACTCTGTCTTCAGATGTTTAAGATTTCTATTCAGATAACACTGGTTGGCTCAATCCCTCTCTTCTGCTCTGGTTTAGTAATCACAGATAACATGTTTTACAAAAAGTGACAGCACAAAGTTTTATGGAGAAGGCCGCCTGCAGGACCCAGATTTGGGGTCTTAGCATTGTTTGTAATCAATTCTGTTGTCTGTTTTGCAATGATAAATATTTGTCTCATGAGTGTAGATAGTTAGTTCACTAATTAGGTAATTTCAAAGAAAGTTTTGTAAAAACAATATGCGTATTAACTTCCTGCTTTAAAAAAGTTTTTTTCCCCCTCCCTAATATTTAAAACTTTATGGTACCCTATCAGGTATCGGTTACCCTTCTCCATTCTTAACATTTGCTGCCCTGACAAGGTTTTTAGTGATTTTCTTACTAACTGGAAATATCTGCGTTGAGGTTTCGGCAGAGTTCTCTCCCTCATTGTCTGACATAATGAGCTGCTAGCCTCAAAGGGCTCTGCACGTCTGATACTTTATTTAAGGTGCCCTCAGATCTTTAATATTGGAGACCCCCGTCTATCACAAAGTAACCGTTTTTACCTGTACTGACCTAATTGCATAATCATCAGAATAGGGAATACGCCGCCCTGGAAAGTCACTTTTTATATGCTTCAGTGCTGCTTTTAAAGATGCATATTCGCTTTAATGAAAACAGTGTTATCCCCCAAAGAAAACAGATGGGCAACTGTGCAGGTGTGTGTGTATATTTGTCTGTGCATGCCTGCATGCGAAATGTCTGACTGGCGTTGCTCTCTGCAGGCACATATGTGCAGATGTGTCAGATTTAGGTGACTATTTTCCCCTTTTGTCCTCGGCTATTTGTAGGTACTTGTTCCTTTCTATTTTTTTGCAGTTTGTGTCTATGTATACACACATACTTTTAAAAGATTTGGTGGTTTGAAGCACTCAGCGTATAAATAAATGAAGAGCTTTGGCTGTTGAAACAGACGTCTTAGTCAGGAGCGAGGACCCCTTCAGCCTCTCTAAGCCCATCCAGTTGTCCCTCTTAGCCTTTCTATCCCAGCAGAGACCAAAAAACACCAGGAAGCCAGGTGAATCTCGACTCGAACATATCAAGAACTCTTACAGAAAGTGTGGGTTAGAGAGGAAGATGGAAAGCTGGAGGAAAAAAAGGGCAGAGCATTTTTGTGGAGAGAGGAACAACCCTCCTGAGAGATGAATCCATTAAGAGTGTTTCGCCTTTTAATTAGCAGCATAATTGCCATGTAGCAGATTTTTATTTTTTCTTTATTATTTATTTTTCATGCTAGCAAGTTTATATTTAGGGCCATACCTCAAACAAAGCAGGAGATGCCACGGGCCCACTCGCAGCAAAGCACGGCACATTGGGAGGGTCTACATAATCTAGCAGCAGCGGTTAAGTGAATCACTACCGGGATACACACATACTGACAGAGTCAGAGGAGCAAAGGCAATGTTGGGATTGCTCATTAACCTGGGCATATTAATCACGTGTGCTCTGTTCTTCTGGCCTGCAGGGCCTGTGAGGGTTTGTTACTTGTATAAAACACATTGGCAGATGGTTCTAGACTGATGGCACAGCCTCTCACACCACCTTCTTGTTTATAAGACCCTGTCTTGTAATGCTGTGGTTTGAGAATGTTGTGTTCACCGTAAACACACAGGTGGACACGGTCTAGTTTTGGGGTTACCGTAAAATGGTTAAATATATGTAATAGAGCTTCATAAAAATTTTAACAGAAATGAATGTAGTTCTGAGATGAGTTGCAGGATTTAGGTCATCGCTGTACGAAGGTCTGCACTGCAGTTGATTAACAATTTATGACCTTGCTCTGCAGGGAGCCTTATGAGAGTTTTATCTGAGTGGCCTGCTAAACAAATAATGCTATGTAATTGAGATTTATAATGCTAAAGTGTTAGCTGCTACGTAGCTCATAAATTCTACCAGTTTGCCTTCTCACCCCAAAAAAAAAAAAAAAAAGAAACACTGGCATAAACACAAGTGAAAAGAGAGTGAGCATGGTGTTGTTGAGGTTTTATTCTTATGTATACACTCAGTGTACTGAGGGTGAACTTTTCTTCCAATTTGCATTCAATTAAGAGAGATTCATGGTGATCTATAGTCTCTGGTGCTGGTCACAGTCTAATCCCAGGTCTGGCTACAGACACTCTGAAACTGACAGCTTGTAAATTACCTACTGAAGCAGCGGAGGAGGAAAATCGCCCAGAGAGTTCACAAATTCTCAGCTCAGCAGTTCAAGGGTCAGCCATCGGCTCGCAGCAGTTCATTCTAGACAATCGTTGTTTTGAAAAACATCCATTATTAATTTACTCTGGTCAGACTGCTGTTTACAACGCATTGTTATTCTAACAGACCACATGCTAACACAGTCTTCAGTGTAGATGAACACGGATTTCTATGTAAATAGATGTAAAAAGGATGACATTGAGAAAGTTTACACAACAATGTTTTGTTGAATTGCAATGAAGTTTTTAATGCAGAAAGCTGGTTTTAAAAGTTTCTAGTCCAATATTTAGCTCGGCTGAAAAGTTTTCTGGTTCTCCGTATTATTCTAACTTCAGGCAACAACTTCCCCTTCATAAAAATCCCAACTATCCCTCTAATGGTTTTTCTGTATCTATAAAAATGTTTTTCTTTTAAACATTTTTGCATTTCAGTCTCAAACATCAACTTTTGTCGCAGCATTTTTAAACATTTATCTTGTTGTGTAGTTTCTATTTTACGAAGCATATTGCTTTGACTTTTTAAAAATCTTGACATCTTTTTTGACCTATACATATGTATTTTTTACAACCATTCCTTTTTACAAAGTTAAGACAAAGCTACTTGATAAACAGCATTACTTGTCACTGTGTGCTGAGTTAACAAAGGACCATTCAAATCCAGGTATTTCATTTAGAAATGCATAATTCAGGATGTTTCCATATTGCTTCCTTTACATGATCCAAATAAATATTTTCCAGTAATTATAATAAATTTGTCTAATTATTTAAAAATATGTTTAACAAAGCCAGAATGTTCAGCTGCAAAATTATTGATTTGTCACATGTGCTTTTTTTTCCCTCAAAAAAAAAGTGAATAGCTGAAATACCATTTACCAAGAGTGGTGATTAAACATTTGTTGCCAGGGGTTTTATTAGGAGTCTTGGCAGACTTGGACATAAACTGCAACTTGACTGGCTGGCAGACGCATAAAACTGAAATTCTAATTTGCTTTTAGATAATCAGGAATAGTGCATCAGCATTTAAAAAAAAACAACTTTTCTGTAAAGGTAGTACTTAAACCTTTTCACCTAAAAACAAACAGTAAATTAATGAGGACTGTCTAACCAAATTTATGTTTCGGTCTTAGCAATAAATTATCATTGGAAAGTGGGACAGTCTAACACTGTTTTTGGGGTCTTTTTTCTTGATTTCGAGTCATTATTTTACCAACAAACTTCAAAGTCAGACTACTTTAAATTAAATGAAGTCATTTGTTAGATTGAGGTGTAGCGTTTGCTTTTTTATCTAAACCCGTTAAAAGTCAAGGTGTGCTTGAGGTATAATCATGGGTTGTGTGGAGTTATTGGCAAAAAGTAAATTGCGATTAATTTTAGCTTTTAGCCGATAAGAATTAAAGACAATTTATAGATTACACTTGAATGTATTTCACTCTAAATCAGTTACCCAGTGTTCTAAAACTTTACTTACAAATCATCAGTCATATAAATATTAAAGTCAAAATTAGCCTTAGCTTTGTGCCACAAACACTTGTTTATGTCACTTCTTGCCAAGTGCCAATTATTAACCAGTGACAGTTTTTTTTGACTGTTAATTACACGCAATACAATATTTCTCAACCCAAGCTGGTACCTGGAAATATAGAGCATTAGTGTTAGCTTAGCATTAGCTCTGTATTAGCTTTAGCTCTGCGTCACGATGACTTATAGGAGTCATTAATCACAGTAACTGCATAGTTCCAAATATTGTGACATTTTTTTTTTTGATGATTTATTGTACATTATTTGGTTTTTCCCAACTCTAGTGTTGTGTTGACAGGTTGTATGAAGATGTGCCGAGAAATAAATTTGGACAACTGGGGATAAAATTTAGGTGTTTGAGGTTTTTCTCAGGTTTTACAGATTAAATAACATGACAATAATAATTAAGGGGAAGAACATTTATCTACTTAGAAGTGATAGCCGGGGTGTAAATGTTCACAGAACACTGCTTGGGTTCACTGCCCACGGCACTCCCCTACAGGTTGCCGGCAGTGACACATTAGAATGCGGCCTTGTCAGTAAATATTGAAAATTGGCATTTCCTCTGGGTGATGCGTCCAGAAAGGTCAGTGCTGGCTGGCGGCTGCTCAGGGACTCTGCGTGTCTCCGCTCCGTTGTAATAGAATTCAGGGGAACTGCCTGGCATTTCCAATGATGAGATCCGACCGTCCTGTTCATCATTTATTTCCTGGATTGTTACTTTGTGCAGAGCAGAAACGGGAAGCTTTCGTCAACATCCTGCAACTTTTAGATTTTAGGGTTTTGTTTGCATTGTGTTGTGAGTCACCTGCAGTTACAGGGCACTGAGAAATGCAAAACAAAGTGAGACCCTCGTGCGTATTAAGTCATGGTGGGCATCGTTGTAAAAAATTATTTTAGCAAATCTACTGGACTGCTTAAGTTATGACCTGACTTTTTTTCTTTGTCACTTTTATTTTTAAAACACATGCAGCAAGTAGGCAAGAGCTATACAAAACCATTGACATTTCTGCCTGCACCGCTTTCTCCTGTTTTTAAAAGCTGGTGACTCACCTTCTCTGTTGGTTTGCCTTGGAAAAAAAATGTGTGCTGAAGACTCCACTCCACCTCCTCTCTCTCTCTCTGTGACTGGCCTCACACTCAAGCCTGAAGGACGTGTTTCACTTTCCCTCAGACAGGATGAAAAAATACATTGTAGTCTAATAGTTAATGTTAGTTTTTTTTTGCACCCAAATATAGTTTGATATGTAAAAAGGAGCATAAATAGGCTACACTTCAGGCTGTACCTATAGGTTGAGTAAATATACCCAACCTGTAGGGCTTTTTGTCATTTGCACCCTCATTTATTCATAGTGTAAGATTTTTTTAAGTAGCTGAATGAGTTTGGATACGAGACTGAAGGTAGTTGATGAGAAACTTGAAACGGTCATTATGCTTTGTCCACCACCTTGTTTGTTAATCACATGCATATTTGCTTCATTAAAACAGCTGAAGGTATTTTTCTCTCCCCTCTCTGTGGGACTTAAGTATTCACATGTCACTGTCGGAGCAGCCTTGCAGAGTTTCCTGAGTGCTGAGGGAAGCCAGCAGCTGAGCCGACTATGAGCACAAGTGATGCTTTCACGGCCCCCTGCTCTCAGCCGTCTGAATGCTTCCCCAAGCCTTCATTAGCATGGCTGCTGCATTCAGCCTCATCCCAGGTTTTTGCATTTGCATGTGTGCCTCCGCACGGGCACGCCGTCGTGTGCTCGCTGTCTCAGTCGGACTTAAATGCCCCTCCCGACTTCAGATATCCTCTTGTTCTCTTTTTCCCCCAGTTGGATTTCTCCCTCATTCACTCCTCCACACCGTTTTCCCCTCTGGGTGACTCTTCCTCCTCAGCTTTTTTCTCCTGATTTTGCTCTTGTTCGTTCGTTGTTCTTTTTAACCTTGCTGCCTCTTCCATTTTCACCAGTCGAGCAGCCATGTTTAGTTGTTGGTTGCCCCAAGACCCCCCCTTCAGCTCACTTTCCCCTCACCTTCTCTCACATACTTCTCTTTAATAAAATGTTGACTCTTGCATCTCTTTCTTCACCTTCTAGCCTGTCGTTTTTTTATATTCCAGAATTGGATTTTTGTGATTTAAGGAAGCTAAATTGTCAAGTGATGTCTGTACAAAGATCAAAAACTGACATTGCACAGGGTTGAGTTATCTTTTCATGTCCTTTCTCTCTGTAAGCTGTGCATAAAAAAGCCCAGTTGTGCTGGTTTGTAAATGCATGCATGCATGACTGTATATCTGGGAGAGAGTGCACTATATTCAGTGGAGCACTCTGTTCTCCCACCAGGGATACTGATGTGCTCAGCAGGATTAGATGCATCATAAGTCGTAGTCTGTTTGAAGTGTCCAAAAATCATGATCCCTCTGATGTTTCCTCTTCTTCCCTCTGCATAGATATAAGATGTTACCTGTTGTTAGGTTACTGCTCTCGAGCAGTTGGAAAGACCGCTATTGTCAAGTGAAAATCTTGACTCCATGTCCTTTTTATACATAGTAAAAAAAAAGCTTTTTTTTTCTTCTTTTTTTATTGATATGAAGACATACATGTAGCACTTGATTGTGCTGCTTTCCTGAAAATAATCCATTCACCTTTTTTTCAGTTTCCTAAAAAAACTAGCTCTTTGTCGTCTCAATCAGTGTTGCGTATCGGCTTTTTTTTTATTCACGTAGTCGGCTATCGATTTGTCCGTATATGTTGCATTTAGTAGGTGATGTGAGAAGCTGGCAGCCTCTGATCTGCAACAAAGTCATTCTGTTAATCATTGCTGATAAACTATTTGTGACTCAGGTCATTCTGATCTGATTCAAAGCGTCGGGGCCCCCATCAAAGTGTTTACATCCTTCACTTGATGAGCAGCTAAGAAGAGTACTGTGGCCTAATTACTGTGCTGGCAGGGGGCTTGTTTAGTTAACCAGGAAAGGGATTGGAAACGGTGGAGACCAAGTCTAATTACGATGAGATAAAATGAGTCAAAGACATTGCCAATGCTAAATGAGATGCATTTGTGGAGCTCTTCACATGCAGCCACTTTAAAGTGGATTTTATGATAATTTCTTTTTGAAGTTGATAGAGGTTTTTTGGCTCCAATTTAGTGACTTATGTACCTATACACCTGTTGACAATAATGTCCTCTTTGAAGCAGAAGTAAGACTTTTAGTTGAACCCATCGGGCCAATATTCTTCTGCCAGACATTTTTAAGATCAGATTTCATCTTATTCATAAGTTGTTGTTTTTTCCACACGAGATTGCTCTATAACACCGCAAAGGAGACTCGTAATTCTGCTGCTGCTCGCCAGCCAAGTGGAAATGGCACAGCATTGTCTCAGTGTGGACTTGTAAATAGCATACCGCCATTGTTCGAGCAGAGACGTGGGCATCATTGTCTGTGTTGGCGCTCTCTTACTCACAGATGTCAGCTGAGCTCGGTGACTTTCTCCTCTGCCAGTTCAGAGGGGCTAACACTTCCCTCCGTTCTCTTCATTTCACAAAGAGGCTCAACATTTCCACAACACACTGTTTGAATCAATAAATAATAATAATAATAAAAAAAGCTTGTTTGCTTCTCTAACTACGTCAGTTCAGTCATACTTTTACATCAAATTGATCAAACTGGATGGAAATTTGAAGCTTTGCCTCTTAAGGTATGGAAGTTTTTCTACTTTTTGAGTAGTTTCTAGGTGCGAATAAGTATAAAAAAGATCAAGATGTAGAAAAACACTGTTTCCAGAAGCTTACACATTGCACCTTTTTAAAAACTAAAAAAGGTTTTTCCACATTGATTTTGTAAAAAACAAAAGCAAACATGGTCACTTTGATGTCCACTATTGGATTGAATGTCACTGAGGTTTCCATCTTCTGTGAAGATGGAAACATCTTATGTTACGCTTCATTATTTGTTGTGAGGTAACAGTTTGCAATGTCAACAATGAAAATGCAACAACTAATTTTTTTTGAAAGCAGTTTAAAAAATTTGGCAAATTTGAGGTTCAGATCAAAAGTATGCCAGCAACAAAAAGGCAGCTAAAGTAAAGAATAAGGGAAAAATCATATTGTAAATATAAATAAATTGTAATAATTTTAAATCTCACAGTTCATGGTGGATTAAGTGTTTCGCATATTTTATTCGTTATTTTATTTACTATTCAACAACCTAATAGGTTTATCTTTTTGTTATATTTTATAAATATAATATATTCAGTCACTTTTTAATACAGCTGGCAAAATAAATTGTTAAAATTCAGGATATTAAAAATATTATCCCTTCATGTTGATCAATGACCCTCTTAATACAGGAGAAAACTTGGGTTTTTAAGAAAATGGCCGCTTATCAATTAATTATAATTATGGATCAATAAGATCAAACAACTTTAGATGAATTCATGAATCAATAACTTCCATCTTTAGACGTTCCATTACTCCAAGCATCAGTGCGTGTTAGCAGAACTAGCATTGTGTTACGTGATCACACTTTAACCTCGTGAGGATGAGACGGCAGGTTGTAGGCGTCTGTTTGTCCTTTCTGGCTCAGTCCAGAATGTGGGCGTCTACTTCACCTGCCACACTGCTACTATCTTATCGAGTAAAGTGTGAGAACACTGTAGAAGTACAAAAATATTCACAGTAATGACTGAATGTGACAAAAGCAACACAAATGAAACCACTGTACTACTTGAAATATGAATCATTTTCCCTGAGAGCATTGCGTACCAATAATTATTTAATCTAATTTTCTGTTTCTCCTGTAGTGTCCGGACTCTTCCTGTAAGCAGGACCTGCTGGCCTACCTGCAGCGTATCGCTCTGTATTGTCACCAGCTCAACATCTGCAGCAAAGTCAAAGCTGAGGTTCAGAACCTGGGAGGAGAGCTGGTCGTCTCTGGGGTAAGTCCACTTTTTTTTTTTTTTTTTTTTTACCAGCTGCACTTCTTAAAAATATCTTTGAGTGTTTTTTTTTAATTTAGAAGGACTGAATGAGTTTAAATGAGAGGCTGATGAACTCTGTGGTGCAGTTTCAAATGTAGCTGAGTACAAATAAGGAGAGCAGAAAGTCTGATGCAAACATTACAGGTTTCCAATGGAGAGGGAACATTCAGTCTCTTTAAGAGAGTACACATAAAAAAACAGGTGATTTAGACACAACAGTGTTGAAATAAAAAAAAACTGAACACTATCAAATTCTGGCTCAAAATGAATAAAGCAACAAAATGCATTTGCATTTTTTTTAAAGTTTTGTAATTTATTCTTGCCCAAATAAATCAAAACTACCAAACTTTATATTAGCTATCAAAGGACTGAGTTTTAAACTGAAGACAACTAAATGAACATTTTACTGTTCAAATGTTTCCTAACCTTTTAACTTTGTAACACAACCCCTTTTAAGCAACAATTAACTACTTACCGTCCAGTTTAAAATAATTGACTCATGTTACCTGAGTGTGCAGGAAATAATGATTTCAAGCTGAACGGAGAGTCTGCTTCCGACACTTCCCCTCAAGTGTCACCGGTGCCTCTGAAGCCATTAAAACAAGCTGATTAAATTAGTTTGACCTTTTTAGTTATTCCAAAATTCACCACAGACGTTTGTATGCCAGACGAGGAAATGGTTGTTAATTTTTCTGGTACACATGGTTGGGTTCTGGTTTGCCTCTGAAAACCCAGAAGCCTAAAATCCTGCAGACATTTACCGGATGACTTTTGTTTACTTTGCACTTGATTTCCTCCAACACAGGCTAATTAAAAACAACAGGGGTTATTGTTGTGATTTCTTTTAATATCATTTTTCTTTTCTCCTCTCTTTAGTTGGACAGCGCCATGTCCCTGATTCAGGCTGCCAAGAATTTGATGAACGCCGTGGTGTCCACAGTGAAGGCCTCCTACGTTGCCTCAACCAAATACCAGAGATCAAAAGGCATGGAGGCCCTCAACATGCCGGCCATCTCCTGGAAGATGAAAGCTCCCGAGAAGAAGCCTCTGGTGAAGAGAGAGAAGCAGGATGACGGGCAGACCAACAGAGTCAAGAGATCCTCTCACAAGAAGCACGTGAACCCCGTGCAGGCTCTGAGTGAATTCAAAGCCATGGACAGCATCTAGATGGAGCCCCTGAGAGAAAACGACTTCACAACCAATGAGTTTAGATTATTATTCAGTGAGAGAGAGGAGCTGTTATCTGTCTGTACCTCTGTTTGACCAGTTATATTCCTCCACTGCCTCATTCCTATCATTCAGATTAGCTTCAATCTGTAGCATTAACTGTTGTGTAGACAAAGCAGCAACTAGATGAGGCTTTTTTCCTTTAATATATATCAGAGACTAATGGATTTAAGAGATGTTGAGATCAGTTTGATCATTTTTCTAACCAGTTTTAATGTAAGGCTAACGGGATCTATGGATTTATCTTTATTTTGTTCTTGACAAACATTTTCTATACTGCGAATATCAACTATGCAAAATTTCATTGGCCTTATGTTAATAACTAACTGGATCAGTCAATGGTACTGAAACAATACAAACCAGTTCTATTAGAAACTCCTTAGATTTAAATTTATCATATTTTTAATATTTACCAAATGTTTTCTGTTTTGTTTTGTTTTTAAGTCAATTCAAATGATGTTTTCCTGAAATCTTTTTCTCTTTTGTTTTCCCCCATAACAGTAGCTTTATCCTACACACACACACACGCACACACACACGCACGTCACAGTTAAGTTACCCAAGTCTTCTGTCGGGAGACCACACAACAGGTGGATTGTGTGTGTGTGTGTGTGTGTGTGTGTGTGTGTGTGTGTGTGTGTGCGTGCACTGTCCAAAGCTGACAGGCTTCATAATGAGACCAAACACCTCCACATTCTATGTTTTTTTTTTCCAGTTTGTCATTTCAGGTTTGTTGCCTTTTAATTTGATGGTCTGTTTTTTGCTCATTAGCTTCAACACTAATCAGGAGTTTATATCATCCAGTGTCTTTATAAGAAGACTGAGAAACCAATTACCTTTTTTTATGTACGTTTCTGTTTGTCCAAGTAAAACCTGTGGGATGACTGTTCTTTGCAATGTGTCACGCATGTAGCTTTAGAATAGTGCATTGCACTACAAAAAAGAAAGGCTTTGAAATCCTGCTGCTTTGGTCTTGGAGATAAAACTTTGTTTTGCTCAAAACATCTATGAACTCCAGCAGGAGGGGGGAGCACAGGTTTTTTTTTTTGACTGGAGGTTTTTTTTTTTTTTTTACTAGTATCAGAAAAACAGTAAAATTCAATAGGCTATTTTCCCCCTCACATCTTTTTGCTGTAATGTTTGGAGTTAAATCTCAAGTCAAATTTATTTGCTGTGGATTTTCTTATTATTGAGAGCTGACTTATTAGTGCATTCATTTCTTATATTATTGTGCCTGATTTATATCTTCAAATAAAATAAACTCTGTCTATTTTGTATTTTACCTTTTATTCCATTGCACTTCGTCTGACCCCTCTCCCCCGGACCTGTTTGCCATAGAACACTCTACCAGGGGCTAATGCCCCGGGATAATCAGAATCAGAAATACTTTATTGCCATTGTCAGTAAACAAGTTACAGACTAGGAATTTGCTCTGGTGTAATGGTGCGATCAGGGTGGTGTCGTCTGCATATTTGATGAGTTTCACAGACTGGTAACTGGAGGTTCAGATGTACATTTAGGCACATTCTGCCTCCGATCAGTCAGGAAGTCAGCGATCCACCTGCAGGTGGAGTCAGGCACGTTGAGCTGGGAGAGCTTGGGGATACTCAAACCCTTTCCCCCACGTCAAGGTGGCGATTCTGCGGAGGGGTGGAGTTTAAGTACCTGATTGTCTCTTTCACCAGTGACGGTAGGATGGAGCCGGGAGATGGATCGACTGATTGGAGCCTCGTCCTCATTGAGGACGTTTCTTCGGTCGATCGTGCTGAAGTAGCTGAGGCATGGCTCATGACCCAAAGAACGAGATCCTCGGCCGAAATGAGCTTCCTTTTGTAGGGTGGACTAATTTTTAGATTAGTGCTGCCCACCACTGGGCATCAGATTAGCGTGCCACCTGAACACCTACCTTTTAGAGGTGTTCTGGGCACGACCAACTAGTTAGAGGCCTCTGAAAAGTAGAATTTGCTGGAATATTTGTGTATCCCTGATGCCTTTGGGTCCCCAGGACGAGCGGGATGTCTGGGTTTCTCTCGACTGTGGGTGGTAGAAAATGGAGATGGTGATCCCATGTGCTGTTTCAAACTCATTTTACTGTAGCAACATATTCAGAAAGTAAAAGCTGTTAAAAGTTGTACCCCACTTCCAAATAACCAACATCCCATAATAGCGGATTAGAAATTCACAACCCCACGCTGCCTCTGACTCGAGGGCAGCATACAATATTCTGTTTTAACATGCAATGGGCTTTTTTTATTTGGGCATAATGATTTATTTTCTCTTAAATAAAATGAGCAGCTTTTAACATTAAATGGAGCGTTTAAGTCTCACGGTGAAGCTTCTTAAACTGCAGCTCGTGAGGAAGTCTGTGAGGCTCGTGACGGCAGCACCATGAGATCTGGAACAAAGCGTCTCTTCTCTGAAGTGCAGCAGCAATCAACACATTACTGAGATGGAGAGGATGCTGTGGAGACAAATTTACCTTTTTTTTTATAATTTTATGCTTGCAGGTCTCTCACAAAGGTGTTTTTTCTTTCTTTTTTTTTTGCAGCTCTGATTGATATTTACTGAGCTGGTAAAAAGAGCCTCGTAACTTTTTCTCATCTACATCCTTCAAAAATGTCTATAAAAGTTTCTCAGCAGACAAAAGGAACCCACTAAAATCCCTTCAAATGAGTTATACATTGTAAAACTATCAAAGAACACCAGCTGAATGGATGCGAGTTTATCACTGGCTGCACATCTACAACCTACATTAAGTCAAGATGGTCGCCAAAGCTAATCAGCCTTAAGTTAAACGAATGGTTTTAACTCAGTCAGTTTTACAGGTATGGAGCTAAAAGTTGGTTTGGCAGTAACAGAGGTATCCACAACACAAACTCCAAGATATCACATGAATGGAAACTTAAATGATGGAAGGGGACATATGTTTTCCTCAAAACTAGGAAAAATCCTGGCTGTATAGAACTTGAATTTCCAGGACCAACCCGCTCATGAAGATCAGGTTGTAAAATTCTGAAAACCAAATTAAAATCTGAACTATTTGCTGTAAGACTGCAGGCAAGATTAATCTTTACTGCTTCATATTGCTGTACAGAGGAAAGGGACACTGTGCAGGAGTTTCACTGGAGCTTTTGACCTCAGCGCAGTGTGAGGTAACATTAATGATGTCAGTTCTGAGGCCCACCTAAACATTGCTGAAGACTGATTACATATATGATGACAGGAGAAGCACCCAAGACATTAACCTCTGATCCTATGGAGCCCCATGTAGAGACTTCCCTATACTCTACATCTTAAAATTACCAGACCCTGGTCAGCCCTTTTGAAGTGACCAAAACCTGCAGGGACAAAGCTAACATAAAACTGGTCTGTTCAGCTATTTTCATTGATCTGTCTTATGTATAAGGCTATGATGGCTGGGTCTTATACGCAGTATAAAACTGCTGTTTCCCAGTGCAAGTGAATGCAGCACTGTTGCACAACCCTTCCCCTGATGGTATTTTATGTACCGTCATCACAAGGTTCATCAAATTTGATGATTTTGAGTGTTGAGACCATTTCTGTTTTAATGAAGTTGGATTAAATTGTGCTGATTATGATGTGAATAAATATTGTCACTTTACTAAAATAATTTCCAAAGTTATTTTTTTGGTTAAATTAATCAAAAATAATAAAAATGAAAAAAATATCAGATGTTAAATATTGTTTCAGTTTTTTGCATTTCCTGGAAAAGTTGGGAAAATAAAAAAACAACTTAGGCAATTGTTTTAGAAAGGTGTCTAAACCTGGCAAAAAAAATGGAAGCTAAAATCTAAAAGTAACAAACGGCTAGATCAAAGCTATTCAACTAAATTGCTCCGGGGGCCACAGTTACTGCAGGCCAACAGCTAAAGGGCCAAATATCCAGCAATTATAATTATTATGTGAATAAACCAAGTAACAAAGATCTTAGACCTTTGAAACAGTTTATTTAATTTTTATTTAATCATAAATACAACGTACAAAACCCTATGTAATAAAAGTAGTGATGATAAATATAAAATAAACACATTATGTCTCCTATTTAACACAAATATAATTTTGACATCTCTGATTTTACAAAATTTTAGACCAATTTAATTCTCAATTTCATAGTTTTATCTTCAACTGCTTGTAGTTTTAACTGTCTTGAGTGTTCATAGAAATGATTTTTACCAGCTTGTAGCCAAGATTCTGATGTTTCTGTAGATACTAAACAAGTTTATGTTTAACTAAAAGAACATTAAAGTAGAAAACCGGGGGTTTGGGCTTAAGGGATGAATGAACCAATTGGGGGGCCGAACTTTTGTCGCCTGTGGGCCAGATGTGGCCCGCGGGCCGCTAGTTGAATAGCCCTGGCTAGATAAAATCTAAAAGAGAACAGGAGCTAGACATTAAATGGAGCAAAAATACACTGATTTACAGCCAAAACAGGAAGAAGGAAAGGTGAAGCAATCAGAAAGTATACTTGAAGATGCATAATTTCCACTTGAGTAGACATGATTAATTGTAATGTCCTATTTATTTAAAACTAACATTTCAAAATAAAAGAAAACTAATTTTCATCTAGCACAGGAATTCCGCTGGAGAAGATATGTAGCTGAAAAAATATCAAACATTAAAATAAAAAATACTATTTCTGTACCTTTCTTGCCTAATAAGTATAAAACAACACAAATAAATAAATAAAATTCAGGCCCCACAGCAGATTTAAAAGAAAATGTTTTAAAATAATTTATTTCATATTAAATGGAAAAGTGTGTTAATGAACATATATTTGGGACTGTAAGCATATACTTTCATTAAACTATTTTATTAAACCTAAATGCACTATGGCAATAATTATCTATGCACATTGTTTTTAATTACAGTCTTACAACTGTTTTAGAAGCAGGTTTTTACATTTTGTTTTCCATAAAGACCTGACTAATACTGCCCACATTCATTGCCACCAATGTGATCATAAAATATAAATCTTCAGCTTAAAGTGAACGCACGCCCTCAGTGGCAGATATTTGAACCTGTGCCAGGTGTAAATCTGCTTTATACAATGTTGAAAATGTCCTGGGTGGGAAGAAGGTGTAAAGTTTAAACTTGGATCATAAATCTTTGGTGGATTTCAGGAAGCCTTGTGGTGATGTCATCTTTGGCCTTATTCCTGTTGGAATTGTAACAAAACAAAACCCTGACTTGCAAACGTCACCGTGTTGTGGTCTGATTTAGCAGAAGCCACTTTGTAAAGTCAGTATTTCTCCATGTGGTCAAACAGAAACTTTAACTTGATTAAATCATGCCTGTGAGAAAATTCCCTTACATAACGCTGCTCAGGAAGTAGTGGCCCTCTCAGCTGTTTTCAAAGGTGTTCCTGGTCTCAGGGCTCCGGGGGATGATTTGAAAACCCGGCCGTTGCCTCAGGTGCAGCTGTCCTGTCCGAATGTGGGGCTGATTACTTCCCAGGCAGAGCAGCTCCTTTTCCCCAGCTCTGAGTCAGCATCAGTCACAATCAGCTGATGAAAATGGATCAACAATTGATTTTTAGGGAACATTTGAAGAGAAGTGAAGAAAAAAGAAAAATGAAGAATCCTTTTTTTTTTTTTTGCCTGACTGATTAAAACAAGCTTTTTAAAAATATTCTATCTTGAAAACCCACGATTGGAACATTCAGAAAAAAAAGGGAAACAGGATGTTCTTTGCCTTTGTCTGTGTTTATGTGTACCGTTAAGAAACTGAAAATAAGAAAATAATCCTTGGCTGTACCTTGAAAACTGTTATTGAGCCTATAACTCAGTTTTAAAGGTACTGAGCTGAATTTTTTTAACAATCCTGAGAACATTGACTGTTTCTAACCTTGTGTCCTTCATCTATGGGACATGAAGTGTTGAATAAAGCTCAGTGTCTTTTTGTGGAGAGCAATGGGCCCAGTTATGAGACCCCCACTCACATGGGTTGTTTATCCATCCCCACTCCCCACAACCATAACTTTCCAACAATATCAAAGTGACTAATGTAGGTATCAGGACTTTGGCTATGATTATTTTGTCACCTTCCTAAGATAATCACCTCAGTAAGATGTGTTAAACTCATAGCCTGTGGGCCAAATGTGGCCTGCCACAGCATTTTCTGTGGTCCGCAAGAGCTTCAAAGATGCATTAATGTCTTAAAATAAGCTGCTTTAAAGCCAGCATTGGCCATGATCAGCGTCCACCACAATGTATGTAGAATATTTTACTGGTGAAGTGACAGCATCCCACCACTAGGTGGAGGTGCACAGGGTTCAGTAGCCGTCATCAGCCATCCGTTTACTTTAGCTGTGGTTCAGTTGTGTTGGGAAGTGGAAATTTCCCGTCTAAAAGTTGTAGATTTCAACTGGAATTCTCTGTCAGAAAGTTGGAGAGTTAAGAATTCAAGATGGCAGCTTCTCACCACAACTCAACTGTAAGTTGAACTCTTACTTTTAATAGTATTTCTGTCTATTATTTAATTTACATTAAGTCAGTCACACACTTAGTACTTTAGGAGGACTTGTTAAAATGCTGTTTCATTTTTTTTTTTTAGTTAAACGCTAAACGTTGAAGTTTAACAACTGGTCCTTTGGGGCCACCATGATGATCATGTGTCTGTCTGTTGTCTTCCGCTTATCCGGGATCGGGTCACGGGGGCAGCAGCCTAAGCAGACCCGATCCCGATCATGTGGTCCTCTGTAAAAATCCTTTGGACACCTCTGACCTAAGTTATCTTTTGGTAATTTGTTTATTTATTTATTTGACTAAATCATCTCCACATGATGCTGGTCAACTACAGTAAACTGTATCACCCCGAGCTGATGAAATCATTGTATTTGACCTCTTTAAAAAAGCAGCCTATGTCAGGCCTGTAACTTAAAGTACCTGTGACATCAAATTTTTGTAATAAACATGAATGAATTTTTGGAAAGATAACAAAGATAACATATTGCAAAACAAATTTCACGTCGCTGAGATGAACGGTTGTTGAGAAATTTGCATGTGAAGAAACAGGAAGTGATGTAAAAAGGGAATGTCTGCATGTGAACAGAGCATTGTTACAAAAGCTAA
>JAUBOC010000191.1:8109923-8120996 GCA_032275365.1 Anablepsoides cearensis | reverse complement strand
GTAAACAAAAGGTTGGGAGGGGGGTTTCCATAGCAACTTCTGCATACAGCACGTTCTGAAGAAGCTAAAGAAGAGGCTGAACTGAAAAGATGAAATTTCATTATCTGAGATTCTTTTTGTGAATTAAATGAAATGAACATGTTTTATAAAGCCCACAGATGTGTCCTTACTTGTTCTAGGACCCCACAATAGGAGACCTTTAAAATGTGTTTTGTCTTTGAGGAATGAATTGAATTATTTTGTTTATTTATTTTGTTTTAGACCAAAAAAATGCACCTAAATCTTAATTTTTTACATAAATTAACATCTGATTTTGCTTACTCAAAACCAATAGATTAATTTATTTACCTAAAAGTGCATAAGAAGGACCTCAGAGCAAATGTGAGAGGAGAAGGCTGAACCAATATTGTTTCCAGTTGTCTGTAAGGTTGAATCATGTGGAAATGGTTCACACTTATATAGCTCCCTTTAACCTTGTTTTTCACAGAAGGGGACTTGGGTTACTCAGTCATCATATTTCTGGCTTTTCCACTAAGACCTTTTGGGTTTGAGCTGATATTTGAAAATATTACAGTGTGTGTACTTCTACTTTATTTGGTCAGTTTACTGCAGTCAAAAATATGCCTTCTGTTTGTTTCTTTTGTTGCCACTAATTAAAAAAATATATATAATAAATCATAACGCACTTATAGCTCATCTATTTCTTTCTGATGCTATTGTGGGCATAACGCCCACAGTACCGTGCAATAGTTTTGAGTCATTCCTTACTGTCTGCCACCAAAGATGAAAGACAAATAGGTTTTGCTTGTGTTTATCTGTCATGCTTACCAAACATCTCATGAACCGCAGGATCAATTTTAATGAAATTTTCTGAAAGTAGTCTCTGAATGTACATTTACTAAATATTAACTTTTTAGCCCGAGCCAACTGAAAATCGCCACAGCGCAGAAAACTTAGCAACAGCTCATTCAATTTTTACAGATACTGAGCTAAAAAGTGGTGCGTGGTGTAATAGCATAGAATCATGCTCAAATTAAACACTGGGTTTAAAAGATTGTTTAAGTCTGGCATTGTTCATTAGATATTTTGCTAACAGACCAAAAAGGTTGAAAACAGTTAATGAACCTTAGCAAATCTTAGTCAGTCTCAACACGTACTCTGAGACTTAATACATTTTGTGGATCTTGCAATATCACATTTGATTGTCCATAACATAATTAACTAGGTTTATGCAAAGCATCTCATCATAAGATAAAGTATAAAATAGACATGAACAGTGGCAGGTGATTTTTTAGGTCTTTATTTTGTATTTTTCTTCCAAACAGACAGGTTATGATCAATATTTCTTCCAGCTTTCTAAAAGGTCTTTCAAAAGTTTTATTTTATTTGTTTCGACTTTGGCTTCTCTTTCCACTCCTTTTTTCAGTCCAGTCGCTAACCATTATCAGAGGATTATGAGGAGAGAGGGCTTTTCTAAACGAAGCTGTCAAGTTACTTTTCAATCCTACTGTCACGAGTTATAGGTAGAGACTGAAAGAATGGGATTGGGAATACGAGTGGTCAAAATAAAAAATAAAAAAGCTTCCTCACAAGAGGAGCTTGGCTTAGGCTCAGAGCTCAGTCAGGAGGAGGTCAGAACAGTTCTTATTTCTAAAGGAGGAAACATCGGCTTTAGCTTCTGGTCAAGATGCCTTTAAAACATTCTCCAGGGAAGTTGTTGAGGGTCTTTGGAAGGAGACCTGAGGACACAAACAGAACATGCTGAGATCACATATCTCACCTGGCTATGGGAAAGTCTGACACGTGACTGGAATGAGAGAAGTCTGAAGAACTATGGTCAGGCTGATTCTGCTGTGACTTGCAAGTGGCAGAAAATGAATGGATGGAGACAAATAAAAGGGTATGATGAATTTTGATTATTTGACAGTGTATTATTTTAATCAAAAGTTACCTAATAATCGGATTATGTGAACTGTTTTTTTTTTCTTTGTTTAAGTAACCTTTGAAGTAATATAACATAATATTATAATCATTTTTAGTGTTGAGAAATATGTGAATATGTAATGAACATGAATGTATAAAAAGCAATACTTAAAACATTCTGTTTTCGGTGTAATAACCTCATGTTTTCTAGATTTCATTGGCTTCCCGGTAAACTTGCAAATCACATGCAATCAATTTTCAAAAAAATATTTGCAGTGTCAAAACCGTGCAATTTTCATAAATCGTCAAGCATTATCGGCTAACTGCCACAACTTATCATAATATTTTTTCTTGCTTTATTGTATTTAGATGCTTAAGGCAAAAACTTTTAAACTGTGGTACAAATACCACTGCTGATAATACCAGCTGAGAAATGTTGGTATTATCTACAAGGTATTTCACAAGCTAATCAGCCGTTGTAAACTGAACTGTGATCTAAATGTAAAAACAATGGTGGTTCAATGCAACTACAATCTCAGTTCCAAACTAAAACTACAATAGAGAAAGTTTCAGAAACCACTGTGGAAACTTGAGTGGACATAGAGAACTTATAGTTACTCAAACAGCAGCAGTGACTTTGCTACAGGACCTGTTGGCAACAAACAGTGCAAAACAGCAAGGAAATTTAAATGAAGTGTTCAAATCTGTATTCAGTTGTTATGGAGCAGAAGAAGAGCCAATACCGCAGGGTATGTGACAAATGTTTCAAGAAATTAATGCATGAAAGTGTCACACCCTTCAGCTGGGGGTTAGGTGTATTTTTTCTCAATTGATGGTTTCCCATAAATCACTCTGATAACCCAAAAAGTTTAGAGTTAAAAAAAAGGTTTGTTAATCAAACATGGATGAACAAAACTGAAAATGTCAGGCTGAACAGGGATTTAACACAGGTAACAAATAAATAAACACATGCAGAAATTGCACCTGTCAAATATTTTTTGTTTGTTTTTGCAGTTGCAAAGTATTGCTTTTATAAAACCCTAGATATATATATACAGATATATATTTTTTACAGATACTTTTTTTTTTTTTTCCTTTTTCTATTGGGGCTTGAAATTTAGAATTTTGGTTGAATTAAAAAAAACATATAACAACTGACTTCCTAAAGAGAAAATGTCGTGTTTTTTAAATCATTTGTATCTTAATGTACTCAATATATAAATACTTCTCTTTAACTGAGGACTGATATACATTTGTTTTATTAAATCCATCTTTTATACTTTTAAACATGTTATTATAAAAAGCTTGTAAAGCTCCATGTTAGACCTTGTTTACATTTCTATTTTTTATGTTAAAGGGTAATCTGGTCCAGACTACCTAGACCTAGACCTGTTGGTGCATGAAACTATTAAAAAATGATATGATATAACCGTGTCATTAAGAAATGGCTGCTTCAAACAACCCGTCCTCCTTCGTTTGCACACATTCTGGCAGTTTTCACCGTCAAGGTCATGTCTACTGGCCATCAAGCAGCCATCAGTCATTTTCTGACAAAGCAATATGTATTAGAGCTAATCATTAATTACCATCTCGTAACATGGCTTGACTTTTTTTTAACAACCTGACAAAGGATAAGTCAGTAGTTTCACGAAATAAACTGGGGGCTGAAGGCGTTGGGGACATGAACTTTTTTTTTTTTCTCTTTCAAAGGCAGGTCCTTTCAAACATTAAAACTGGCTCTTTGTAGCCAATGAAACAAATCCTGATGAATCCAATCTCTCAAGTTGCCTTTTTTCCCCTCTTCTCTCAGTTACTCTGCAGGTGCAGGTGTTATCAACCTGATCACAACTCCTTGCATGAATGAATACACTTGGCACAGTGACACTCCTTCAGATAAATATCTGTCCACTTGAAAAGACACTTTAAATCCCAGCGCTCCAATAAGATTAGATGGCTGAGTAATTGTTGTACATCTGCAAATGATTTAGGTTGAAGGAGAAAAAAAAACTTTTTAAAAGTTTTAGCTTCTTTTGGTTTATATAAAAGGGCGGGGGAATTTAATTTGGGAAATGAATCAATCTAAATTACTTCAAGACATTGTATTTTACATTTCTGATAGTTTTATATTCATCTGCTCACTCTTATCTGTTATTTTCTACCAAAGGATTGAACAGGCTTTAAAGCAACATTTTCAGGGATTTTAAAGTAGAGTTGTGAGAAAAAGTTATAAGCAATTAACACCTTACTTGTGGATAGCTCTTTGAATGACCTCAGTTTGGAGAAAGTGAGTGTAATTTTGACCAGACTGACAAATTAATGTCCTTCTGGTCAAACTGTTACATCACCATCAGTTTCACATTGCAGGGATACTTCCTAAGTGTCTAATGATGCATGTAGTTTAGTCAAATATAGATTTTTTGTATGGACATTTTCGTATGGTAGCATACAGTACTTATCAACAGCATATTAAAAAAACATGGAGAACACAGACATACCAGAGTTTGACGACAATCCGACAATTTTCACTGTTTGGATACATGGTTTCTTAATAATAATTTGAACAGCAGAGAAATAAAGATGGATCTAATGAAAACACTACATCAGTCTTATTGAACAGTTATGGGGTTTGTAGACTTATTTATTAACCCAAAACAGTATTGCCCATGTAACTATAATTGCCAAAAAGAAGGGGAAAAAAAGGAAGTAACATCTACTTTCTAACAATTTAATCTGCTTTGAATCGACCAGAGTTTGTTTCACCCATTGGTCCATCAACTACAGGAAACGTGCCTTTTTGGACTTCATGAGCCACCGTTGCTAAACAACATTGTAAAAATGAGCCCATCAGAGTTACTAATGCTACCACTGCGCTTCAAACAATGAGCTGTTTTGGGTCAGGGCATGCAGAGCATCTCGTCTCCTTTGGGTTGAAGCATTCATTTGTCAATGCTTTCCCAAAATTACAAGTATATCATCATGAAAATGCCGTTGAACAAGCTGCTCTTGAAATTCTAAATGGTATAGTAAATGTATTAACATCACCATCTTTCTGTCTTGCCCTCATTATTTCTGTTCAGTGGGAGCAATGACCATCGCCCACGTGGCTTTGTTTAGAAATGGTAGTTCGCTTGCAAAAAAAAATCACAATGTAAATGTAAACTACACCAAACGAAAAAGTATAAAGTCTGCTTTTTATCCGGTAAAACAAGTGGACCAAAGGACTTTTCTGTGTGAATTCACTCTTAGTTGTTGAAAATACTGACAAACACTAAAAGTAACAGAATCACGTTATGAAGTTTCCATTTGCACAAGCTATAGTTGACTACAACTTAACGAAGGTCCGTGCTTTATACATATATACTGCATAATGTGTAATTATATGTATTGTTATATACTTATGTACTCAGTATTTACTACATTTGTTTGTTTTCCTTCATGTAATCCTACCGACAACATGCTGGATCATGAGAAGGTTTGTTCTGAATCATGTTTATTGTGAACCGTTTCACCAATAATACTTATAGAAAAATTCAATGAAATATAAGCAGAGCAGCAGCTATATATAGCGCATCAAGTGCAACTTAAAACACTTCCTGCAGGATTTTTTTTAGCCATAATCACTGCATTATGTAATTTCTTTTTTCTAAAAATGTTTATAACAGTAATCCCATTTGGTCTTGCTCAGATTAGCCATTAGCCATCAAAATAACATTTTTTTTTCAAATAAAAGTCCTTCTAAAAGCTATCTACAACAGGTGAGATATTGATTGTTTTTAGCTGTTCCACAGAAGCCTGCTTCAGAAGATCTGAACTAACCTTTTAGCAATTTTCTTGATATTTTGGTCCTGCCAAAGGGAGCTGTGGGTTTCATGTAGCAAGTTAACAGATCCAATTTCTTTTAAAACTGTATTTTACATTTCTGACAGTTTTCCATGTCTGTACTTTCCAAAGATTGAACAGATTTTAAATGAATAAGGATCTGGGTGACAGATGAGTTGACGTCTATCACCTGATAGGAAAGAAAGAAAAAAAAGAATGTCTGGCGTTATCAGACTCTTCTTCTTCTTCTTCTTCTTCATCTACCAGCAAACTGATAACGCTGTTTTGCAACCATACTAATTATAACCTCCTGCATTACAGAAATGTAGGGAATTTAAAATGGGTACAAGATAAATAAGGTCAACCTATCAGAATGTCTCTTTTATGAATGTGGGCACTATTTTATTTCATGTAAACTGCAGAAGATAGGATGAATGTGGAGAGGAGGGACAGGAAAGAAAGAGGGAGTAAATGTAGGAAAAGGGGTGTCCACCGAACGTGATGGAGGGGAGCACTGGAAGCACTTGGGAGAGGGTGTGTGTGTTGGATGTGTGTGTGTGTCAGAGAAGAGAAGCAATGATGAGAGAGCACATTGGTACAAATAAGACAGAAGAAGACTGAGGAGTGATAGAGTCACAGAACAAAAGGATGATAGAAAATGGGGTGCATGGTAAAAAGTGAAGATGAAGGTAAGAGAGGGACGGATGAAGGGAAGAAGAGCCGGAGTGCCCCCCACAGGCCAGTGGGCAGAACACACCCACTCATGTATCATTGTAATGCACGGCTCGTGTAAATTGAAACATTACACAATGATCACAGACATTTCTTAATAAGATAAAAGCAATAAATAAAACATTTTCCCCCCAGTTTTTTTCATTACTTAAACTTTTTGGAGTTCTTTAGATTTATGTGCTGCTGGAGAAAATGAGCTAAAAAGAACAAAAAAAAAACATGTTTGAGGTTTCACAGTCACTAAAAAAAAAAACCCAGCAGAAATGTTTCCTGGAGTCTCGCCTTGCAGCTAAATTCACGTCAAAAAATAAGAAACTCTGCACCCCCAAGGTCAATCAGCACGTCACATTCTGCTTGTGTTACCATGAGAACAAGAGACCTAGCTGTCTCATTTATATTCACAGACACACAGATGTACATTTGCAATCGCAATTAAATGCCATTTTGCCTTTGTAGGCAGAAGAAAACAGGTACGGTGTGATTAGAGAACCAATGCAATGTGGCTGCACTACAATGTGATTCTGTTTTGAGTAGCTGTCCGCTTTTCATGGTTCTTTTTTTTCATGAAGCCCTTTCCCTGGAAAAATACATTTGACTTGTTGTGATAATTGCATATTTTATTATTAGGATTCATTAGCCAAAGAAAAGTTAGTTGGAGCCAAGAGAAAACTTTACATAAATTTATTTATTTATTTATTTATTTATTTATTTATTTATTGCACAGGCAGAATGTGTTGTTTTTCATCTCATCATTTGGGAGTTTGCTCTGCACGGTCAGGTTAATAAGAAAACTGAATGAACGTCTGACAAACTGTAAACATCTGAAGCTACCTGCTATTTATTGCAAGGCAATTTTAGAAAGTGTGTACCTCTGTGTGCTCCAGTATGAGTAACTGAATGGAAGACCTTCTGGAAGGAAAAGGTGAGACTGAAGAGTGACAAAAGGTAATAACATGAAAGCATTGTTTGATGGAATGCATATCATCTGCCATCTTACATGACAAAAGGTATAAACAAAAATCTTGAATATTGTCAAAGTATGTGTTGGAGATAAGTCTCAGCTACTGCCAAATCTAACTTTAAGTGATCAAATATGTACTGTTTTGGTTCATATCATTGACTAAAGATGTGCTACAACGCGCTCAACTTTTGTTCAGAATCAGCTTCTTATCACTGGTAACAACGCAACTTTCCTCTCACTCATTCCCGCAGCTTCACAGTGCTTTAATCAGTGTGGTTAGAGTCCAACAGTGAAACAAAGAGTGCAGCGAAATGAGACAAGTCATTGGATGCTGGGCTTTGTCCCGCCCATCGGACGCTCAGCGTCTCTGGGGGTCTATGGGGCAGTGGGCTGGCCTGCAGCTGCCTCAGACGCTCAGCTTCTGCATGATGATTGGATGATCTGTCTGAGGCTGAATCCCTTTTTGATTGACAGCGAAATGAACAAATCAGCGATCTTTTGGTGTAAATATCCTTGGGAGCATTTTTTATTTTGCATTCTGTTCTGAGTTGAACCGGAGACTTTTCCAATCCTCAGCATTTAGTGACAAACCAAGCTTCTATTTCTGGTGGGTTTTTTTTTTGTAGCTGCTTGTGTTTGGAGACTTACTTCTTTCACTGTAGCCGTGTTTCCATCAACTGGCTTGAAGTGAATCAGTTACGTCAGACGCATGTGTGTAGTAAACAGGAAGTAAAAGCTGCTAAATCTGCAGGGTCCACACATCTAAGGATAATGGAGAGAAGTTATCAGGAACGCATTGCTACTATTGGGAAAGTTGTAATTATTCTGTCATATCAACTAGTTTTGGCGATGTTACTGCTGTCTGGAGACATAGAGAAATAAATGCAATTTTCTTCCGTTACTGGAATAACTGAGAAGACGCAAACAGCGAAAGGAGGGTCCAGATGCCAGTCGCGGCTGCAGCCAACCCAAAACTGATACCAGTACCGGGGAACAGCTGATTAGCTACGAGAGGTAAATTTTTGCTACGTCACAACTTATTCAGCAAAATGTTTCCATCTCTCCTTTTGCGCACTGACTCTTTTTCGAAAAACCCTAAAACCACCTCAAGCGAGCGTATCAACTTTTATGCGAATCGGAGGAAGTTTTTTCGGATCAAGCCGTTTCCATTCAGCTTTTCTGATGCGATATTTCAAAATGCGCATCAAGAAACGTTGATGGAAACACGGCTTCTGTCTGACTTTTATCGCAGCTTCTGTCCAGCGGATGCTGCTGAGCCCCTCCTCCGTCACAAAGCACTCACAGTCGAACACACTTCACACCAGCCTCGCGTCAGTCCCAAATTGAGCGTCCCCTCCTTGAAAGACCAGCATCCACCACTGATACTACATTTACACAAAGCGAAAGAAAACATCCTAATACTTGTGAAATTTGATAAAATACAGGCGATTTTACCCAATTAGTCACATAACTGGCATATTTTCTTCCACACTTTTGTGCAACAAAAGAAGTGAAACTGGAAGTAATATCAAAGGGAAACACTTAAAAATGAGGAACTGGTTTTTGTTTACTTGATCAATTTGAACTCTGGCTATTTTTTGTTTTTCCGTGATAGGTACTCAAAGCCAAGGTGGTAATGCTAATGCTAATGCTAATGTTTTCCCATATAGCAGACAGGTGTGGGCCAGATCTGGTGTAAAGCTGACACTGCTGGCTGACTGCTTGCATGGCAAGTGGTTTGTCAACTAGATGTGAGCCAGGTCTGCCAACGATGGCACTGTTTATATGATGACATTCAACAATAGGCCCAGTTGTGATTTGGTTTGTGTGGCCCAAATTTGTCAATACCACAACTGTCACAATTGTGGTACTGTTCATGTGGTGCCAGTCCATACATGTACCACCTCTGGCAAACCCTATCTCAGCCACCAAAGGACCATCAATCTTTGCGATTAGAGATGGGATAAATGACTCTTTAAAGGAATCTGGATCTTGACAAGGCATTTTTTATAGAGCAGTTCAAAAACCTACTTTTTGTTGAATGTTGCATTATCACTTACAATGTACGTGATGATGTCATGACGTCACATGGGCGGAATATGTGTTTTATCAAGCGAAAAACCCCTTCCCCTTTTCCCCTGAACTGCTATACTCTACCGCTCTGCGTGTTTTCCAAGAAAAAGTGAAGGAGGAGTGATTGTCTTTGTGGTTAAAAAGGAAAAATAAAGAAACTGCGAGGAATAAAAAAACAAAAAAAAAACTACAAACTGCTCTTCACTGCTCATGAGTCAGTTCCTATCATTTGTTGTAAGGTGCCGTTCAAAAGGCTTGGATCGTCCGTGAACGTCTATTTGCAGTATCTGGGCCAAGTGCATTGTGTGGGCCAGAACTAGGCTTTTTTTTTTTTTTTTTTGCTATGTGGACAGTTTTCATGCAGGCGCTCTCCTTTGTTACCACTTCCTGTTTATGTGCATAAAAATATCTCTATTATAATATTATACAATTTGTGCCATCTTAAAAACGGTGCCATCTAAGCCAGATCTAGGCCACACCCGGTTGACACTCACCATGCCAGCTGTCTCTCAACACCCGACCTGGCCCACACCTGTTTATATGGAATATTTATTACAAAAAAATTTGAAGTTATGGACTCATTAAACAATAATTAGTTGTAGATGTACAAACAATGATTGTCAGCATTTATGTAAATACATTTACAATTTTGTGAGGATTTTTTTGCTTACAGAAAAACAGAAAAACAGACTCAAGCACTACATGATACCATGTATCGTGAAAGGCTATTTGTAACATTTTGAAATCTGACTTCATTTCTGCTTCTGCTGCTACTGTGAAGTTCCGAAAAAGCGATACAAACAAGTTTTCAGTCCTCAGCTCGGTGGGATATGATTTAAAGGGTCAGGTGTTTCATGACTAAACATGCTGAGGCTCTCTAAAAATAGTGCAGAGCAAATGTTCATGCTGGCCTTGGAGAGCTCGCCGAGCGTGACTGACATTTAGCATGTCCACGTAGAGCAGAAAACTCTCCAACCTGCTCGTGAGTTTTCCTCTCGGTTTTGTGTCAGAACAGTCAGTGGTCAGCAGTTGACTCACAAGAGCGTCTCTCAGCAAATAAGAAACACAGAGTAAATAGTTGTGCAGCAATACACTGCTCAGAAAACTCAGCACTTTTAAATCACAAATGATGAGTAATAATCTACAGCGGCGCAGAAGTGCAGAAGCGTGTTTCTTAATCTAGAAAACTTCATAGGGAAGCAATAAATTTGATGACTTCCTGGTATCTCAAACAAACATGAAAAAGGCACCAAAGTCGTTTTGTTTGGGTGGATGTGACCAGGCAGAATTAACCTTCACTGTGGATGGTGCACCAAGGTTTAGAAGAAGAAAGGTGCTTGTTTACAGCTTTCATTTCCCAGACGCAACAAAGAAGGCTCCTGCCTCATTTCAGATGTTGTATTTACAAGACTGGATTTAAAAATTTGGATTTTGTTTATTTAATGGCAGTGGTGGGATGTAACTAAGTACCTGTACTTAGTTACATCCCGTCACATTATCATTTTTGATTTGTTTGTTTAGTTTGAAAGTAATCAATGGTGGGAGGAGAATTGCTGTAATTGGTC
>JAUBOC010000191.1:8044520-8064676 GCA_032275365.1 Anablepsoides cearensis | reverse complement strand
TCTGATTCGCCTTTCCGCAAACGTGCTTTTTTCTGAATGCTCCATGGGGGACAGATCACGCATCAGGCCCGGAACGAAGCGTCTTGTGAATCAGGCTTATTAGACACCACTGTAATTTTTACATACCAAAGCCATCTTCAGATTTCATTGTTACTTTGCTAATTCTAAGTTCCAGGTCACAAATTGTCAAACCAGCCATACAGGATGATAGAAACTTGGTCATGTTTTACTGTTGTGTCTTTTTTTTCTTAAAGGCTGCCTTTTTATCCCTTTTAGACAAACACGCTCCATTCCCAAAGAGACTGTGGTTTGGCCACGAATGCTTTTGTAATCATGAGTCCTCTCTATTTGGGCCGTCTCCTCAGTAATGGTGTCCTTTGTTGCCATCACCCATGAGGCTCTACTTAGTTCAGTGTGCAGCATATGGTAAAAGCAGAAACCACCACTCCAGACTGCTTTAGGTCAGCCTTGGGCTCTTTAGATGTTTTGTGTGCTCCTTTTTCATCTTTAACTGCACCAATTTTCACACATCTCTACCATAGTTTTTTTTTCTTTTTCGCAATTACAGAATGAGATGAATGCATCAAGTGACATTAGGCGCATCAAAAATAAGCAGCCCTAAAATCTTAAAGTATACCTTTTAAATGGAAATTGTACCCTAGAAAGTTGTAAAACAAACAACCAAGAGAAAAACATTAAAAACATTCATTTTTCTTTTCAAGGGCAAGGTGAAAAGTTATCCCTGTCAGCAGACTGACAATTCTACTTATTTTTTTGCACTTTGAAAGAGCAAGCAACTCATTATTTAGCCTCCAGAAAAGTGTTTTGATCTTACCTGTTGCAATTCTGCTTTATTTTCATGATTTTATAAATGGTTAAAACAGCAATATTAAAATGTGTACCACCCTGTAGTTACTAGTCAGAATTTTTATACACTTTGCATGTTGGCAGACCATTCTCTTGTTTTTACCATTTTGATAAGGGAATGTGAAATAAACAGGCTTGTTTTCTAAAAGGTAAAATTAAAATTTGCTTATTTATTGACGTCATCTACACACTAAATATCAAAAAAGTGTATATATATATATGTTTTTTATTGTTTTTTGTTTTTTTACTTTATTGCAACTTTACTGTAACTTTACCCATTATAGCCAATTCAGTGCCATTAGGTGACTTTCATTTATGTTTGTTGTAGATCTTCTGGGGATTGGCTCTAGCCCTAAGTGAGTATAGACAAACACTGTATTTAAACTTTCTGACAATAAAAAGTGTCTCATTCGCAATTATTTTATTTCAAAATTCCAAATGTACTTGCAAATGCTACTAATATTGAATAGAACTGTACATCTTCATTTCTTCTAACCCAAGAATGTAAAAAAGATTGGGTAATATTTTCTTTTTGAAAATCTGAATGGTCAATAATACTGTATATACAAACTCTGAAAGTGTTTTCAGCATTTGTCTTTTAAAGTCTTTTTTTCCCCAACCGCACCTGGTTAGTGTACTGCCAACAACACTACCACAAGATAGATGTGATACATCAAGTTGTTTGCCAATCACTTTTCCAGGAAGTGGCGCACACTTGCCAAATAATGCTCATCCTGCATTTGTTTTTGTTATTGTCAGTTTTATTTGGAAAAGATTTGAAGACGGAAACTACTGCCATGTCAGACAGAGCTACACTTGTACTGCCAAAAAAAAAAAAACCCTTTCCACTCCTCCACACTGATCTATTAAACTAGTGAAAAAAAGGAACACAAGCCAACAAAATTAGCACAGGCATACATTTCCCTGCAACCCCTGTTCTATCAATCAGTGTGTTTTCAGCAACAGAACTCTGATAAGGTTTTCATTTTGACTATATAAAATGTTTCACTTTTTAAAACAAAATGTGAAGTTTTATATAATAGTCCTAAAGTTTAAGATTTGCTAACATGAGTTCTTGTTAAGATATGATTGTGCCAGTTTTGGCTTCTTTTACATTTATAACATGTCTCTGTTTTCAGAATGCTGTTTCATACAGACAAAATCATATTGGTACCTTTCCACATAAGTAAAAAAACAAACAAAAAACACACACAACTAATCTGACTAGCCAAAAGCTCCAGTTTCCTCATCATCAGTTTCAGAAATTCTCACGGAAACTTTTATGTTTGTAAGGTTGCATTTTATTGCATTCCAGTCTAGAGAGTGGAAACCAAACCTTGACCTTAAATTTAAGCTTGAATGGTTTTGGATAGTTTTCTTGGCTCTTATTTTTTACTACACTATTTGTCCGGGGTTGCATTTCCTTTTGCATTCACATCCTGGGAGGTTGGCTACAGTCCTCGTATTACAGTCACACTGCAGGTCTTAATGATCAGTTCCGATGTTCACATTGTATTTTAAACACGACTTCCATCAGATTCCAGTATGACCTCTCCATGCACTGGTGTGACCCGCATATGCAGACGATAACATGACGTCACATTTAGCATGTTGTTTACACAAGTGGATGCTACATGGTTAGCATGTTGATTCTGAAGTTGTTGCGCAATCAGAGCCGATTACATAATTATCTGATATGCTTGTTTAGTTCAGTGTTCATGTCCGAACCTGCTGGATGGCTACTGTGATGCAGCTTTGTATTTTTGGAAGAGGAGTGATGTGCTGGAAGTAAAACTAACTTAAGCATCGATCCAGTAACTTTATCGATCCAGTAACTTTAGTATTGATATTCCTGTAGATTCTCAGGCACGAGGGAAAATTAAAGGAAAAAAACAAAGTAACTGGACTTCTGTTTTGTAGCTGAAGACGTGAAGTTCCCAAGAATTAATCTGCACAAGGTTGGCATCAATAATCTAAATACTTTGATTGACCTGTATACCCCTATCTCACTGAAGTAAAAGTTGGATGAAATGCATTGAAAAACATCAGATATGTATCTGATTTAGTACATACTGAAAAGACTCAGGTTGGGTCTAAAAAAATGGAATTTTTCATTTTCAGATTGTCCTGAAAAAATCTGATATGGGTCACTGAGGGGCAGATAAATCAGTTTTGGGTTGCATTTGCCTGCAGTGTGAACAAAGCCTATAATATTCACACAAACACACAGGTGATAACACGATCATCATTTCATGACAGTGAATATGATGTTCCACACAAAGACAGCAATACCTCATTTTTACTTTGAGTGAAAACATTGAAACAATCATTTGCTGTAATTTTAACCTTTTGTTAGGGTACATTTAATACTGGGATGGAGCAGTTCGTAATGATAAACAGAGCTCCTCATAAATACACGGGCAATCTTAATAATGTGATTACAATTGTTCAATGGTTTCATTCTTCTATCATTTGCTCCGTGTCGTCAGCCTCTTATGTAAAGTGTTCTTCAGAAATATCAAGTGAAGTAGAAGACGATTGAAGGCTGCTGAGCTCTGGTGTCAGACTGACAGCATCAAGTCTGTTTCTTATGCTGAGTGATTGTCTCTTTTCTTCAGAGGTCACTTTGTTTTATTTCAGCAACACAAATGAAAAAATGAACATGTTTTATTGCACTAATATTTGCATGATGGTAGCCCGCAGGTTTTAACCAAAGGCAAAACAATTAAACACTTGGACAAGTTTTGTGTCCCTGGAGCACAATAAAGATTGAGGTGACCAAACATTTCTGTCTGTGAGCAGATGCACGCTTCGTCAAGCTTTAATCATTACCGAGTGGTGTCCTGCGCTAATCGAACTCTCTTTTTCCCCCATTTGGTGACCGAGGTGGAGGTGATATATTCAAGAATATTACAAGTTATCAGTATTAATCATTATACTATAAGCTATACCACACAAATAAACCTTCACTGATGGTGATTGAGTTTTTTGGTTGCGACAGTAAGATGATGAACCAGAGCAAAATTACCAGATTCCTTTACCATTTTTCATCTTGCCCTTTAAAACATTTCTGACTTAACAAAATTAATTTAGCTTTTTTTTTTTTTTTCCATTTTCACGATAGATTGTCTCCAACTTCCTTTGCCTTGCCGTAATTTGTGTAGCGTTTACGTCATCTGAGGGTCACAAACTCCGAAGAGACGGAGCCGAATACGAGGATTTAAAAGAATGAAGAATATGAGACGTCCACGTGCATTGATTTGATATGTATTGATTAAATCCCAGTGGAGCGGGAGCAAAGCCATGGCTGTAAAAGACACAACTCAGACAAATTGGATTGTTGTAACACAAGCAGAGCACAAACCAAAAGCACAAAGAGAATGAGCCAAGATTCTGAAGGCAATATTTAGTGAGTATTGTGTATAATATCCTTTATTCCCATACTAGTATAATATTTTTCACAGCCTTGGCCACACAACAGTTAGGCTATAAACTTTAGTCCATTTATATTGATTTAACCGAAAAAAGTTTTTTTATATGCTTATAAAACTGGTTATGCATGTTTATTGTACATTTTATTCCCATACAATTTCAAAGCTTTGACCAAACTTACAAATAAAAAAATATATATTAATTTCACCAAGGATTGTGCACTTTTTGCAGCTACTATTTTAGATTTTCTTTTTTTATTATTTCAGGTTTATTAATTTCTTTAAAAACAACATAAATTCAATGTACAACAAAAATACAAATCATAAATTAAATTAAGTGAAAGGTAGCAGATCACACCACTTTTTCTAAATCACAAAGAGAAACATGTGTCTCAATCTGAGCTGCCAGTCTAACAGTGTCTTTTTTTTACATGAAGTTTGATCATATTGTATTGAACTACATTCATTAATACAGGTTAAGGGAAACAGTTATGTAAAAAAACAATATTTGACCTTTTAATTTTCTTTATTTTGGCTTTATTTATATTAAATGAAGTAAAAATAAAAATATACAAGTATTAATATATAATTTTATAATAATTATTATTGTTGTTTAGTTTGTTTTGTAAAGCCGGACTAAAGTCACCCACAGACCACCAGTTAATTAGCCCTGCACCAATACATGCATTTATATTTGTAAATTAATGCCAGGGTTGCAGGTGCCCTATTCTAAAAAAAAAACAGCAGTGTTTATAACATGCATTTAGCATGAAATGTTTCTGGTTTCCTAAGAGCTAGCTGTAATTTCCTGTCAGGAGATGAAACAGATGAATAGAAGCAATCTAACTCATTGTTGCCTTCATGAGGAAAGGGCAGGCGTGTCAAGAAAATTTGAATTTGTTTTCTCTCCTAGTGGCGAGCAGCACAAAAAAAATAATCAAAAGTGTGTAAAATCACATTTCTGTTTTACATTCAGAAAACAAAATTATATGATTAGAGATGATTTTTAACAAATGCAGTAGTTTGTCACACTGAGGTTTATAAACACAAAGTTCGCTAAAAAGAAGATGCTTCTTTATTGTGGTTTGAATGCATTGATGACAGTAGGCCACCAGTATCTAGCTGTAAAGCAAACTCCTCTTGGTTCAGGATAGAAATGAACTCATTTTATTAATTATTAAGTGATAAAACGAGGTGTACAAGTCCAATTATTGATTTAGAATTGTCTTCCTGAACATAACGTCCCCATCGATACAATGAAAGCTCTTTATATTTCATACATTCAAACCTGCAGCTTACTGTGAGAAAATACTTTTTTTTCTTGTCATTTTTCTGCCTGATGTGTTCATGACAAACAGTCATATTTAGATTATGCAGTGAGAACGACTTCTATCTGTTGTAAAAGTAGTCCAAATTGCCTGCACCTGTTAAACCTGAGGGCCATGGTTGCACCAGTGTATCATTATCACCATTTACTTTAGGAATAAACCTCTGAGAAGGAGCTGGTGCACCCTTTTCTGTGGGGTGTGGTTTCGAAACAGGGTCTTGGTATTTCATCACCTGTCACCAATTGTTAAGGTGGATTCCTGACTGACTTCATGTGCTGTATTTAAGGACTTTGAATTTTGAAAGAAGAATTTTCGGTACCTAAATTCTGTTTGCAGAGTATAACATGTCCCCACATATAAGAACAAATATATAGAATAAATTGAAGCAAAAATGACGTAACAGAGGTGCAAAATTGAACTAATTAGTTAAATTATGTTTTAAACAAACCCTATTATTTCTATCCAACATAAGCAATATAAACAGAAGGTACAAGTTTCAACTCATTTTATTCAGAGTTTGCCAAAAATAGGCAAATGCTAAATTAATTAGAGCTCTAGCATTCCTTGAAGGAATACATGTCACTCACTGCCTTTCATGCCAGAATTTTAAATCGTCATGATTTGTGTTTTTTCAGTATTTAGTTTTCTGTTTTGAGGTTTATTGTTTAGTTTGTCTATATTCTTTGTGTTCTGTTTGTGTCTCTCCATTTCCAGCCTTCCTCAGTACTTTTTCAGTGTCAACCTGTTGTCATTTCATCCAGGGGTTTTCAAATTCAATTCAATTCAATTCAATTCAATTCAATTCAATTCAATTCAATTCAATTCAATTCAATTCAATTCAATTCAAAAATACTTTATTTATCCCAGAGGGAAATTAGGTTTGACTTAGGTTTGACTTAGGTTTGACTCAACTCATCAGCCAAGATTGTTTTTTTAGCAATTCAGTTCAGTTTAATTTAATGCAATTCAAAAATTCTTTATTGATCCTAAAGAGAAATTAGATTTTACTCATTTAACAATTAACCATTGTGAGCTTTATGACCTGTCAACTTGTTCTTTTGCACCTCCTACAGTTCTTCTTTTTTTGACTCCTATTTGTCTGATAGACAGATTTTTTTTATTGCATGTAAAACCGTTACAAATACAAAATTTTCTTATGATGAAAGGGGACTGTTAATTAATAGCATTGTCCACAATCTCAAGATCTCATGTTGTCACTTTAAGTACAGTATGTGTTAAGGATGACTCTCAGCAACTACCTCGTCACATTTAGCTTAATATCTGCAAAGTTGGTCGAGTTATAGTCCCTTTTTGAGTAATATTTCTAGCTGCGGCAGCCATCTTAAATGGGGTTGACTCTAAAAGGCAGTCAACTGAAGATGCAGTAATTACTTTTTGAGAGTTTAATTGAAATTGTTTACAGGCTCATGAGATATTTTGCTAACACTACAGATATGCTGGTGTAGATTTTCAGTTACTCAGGGCATTGCAAAACATATAAAAACACAAAGGAAATGAAACAAAACAATTGGATTTATTTTTCATCTACAAAATTAGAGTAGATGTTTGTTTTTAATGTTATTTTGGACTAATCCGACAAACGAGTGCACACATAGACACACATACACAGAGACATGAGTAAAAACAGAATTTATGTAGGCAGTACTGTATAAAACCTGTTATTCAGTAAAATGATTTATTTTTTCCTTTACTGTAAAGATTGAGTCATTGTTTTGTTTAGTTTTGATGTTTTGACTGATATTAAAATATATAATATGTAAAACATTGCATTTCCACTATGGTTAAACTATTAAATAAAACTTGAATAATATTAAAGACATTTCATAGAAGAAAAACGATCAGTGCAAAGTTGAGTGTTTAATAAGTGCTGTGGAGTCAGCTGGTGTCCTGTGGCCACTTGATCTGGAAAGCAAACACAATCTCTTTGGATAATTATTATTAATTGTGTATGCCTTCTAATTGCTCGAGAAACAAAGACACACAATCAACACACAAGTGTTTCCCCAAACTACGAAGGCTCTGTGTCCCGCCACTCGAGCCGCGCTGTGGAAAATAAGCCAAATGGCCTCTTGTGACCACGTAGACACATCAAACAATGTCAACAATCATGTCTGCATTATGCAAAAAGTGCATAAACAACAGACTGAGGGACAGAAATTGGCTGAACACCAGCTGTCTAATTAGCTTTGTGCTTCTCTTGAAAAGCAAACAAACAGAGAAAGCGGGACGGTCTGAAAGGCAGCCAAGCGGTTCTGAGAATTCGGCTCGCCTTCGAATCAGTTCTGCAAGCACAAAGAGAGATTTCAGATTAAACACAAAGATTAGATCTCAAGTTAAACCTCCACAAGGCCATCACTTGCTTTTTCTTTTTTCTCTTCTAATTTTATGCAAAAACGCACAACAGGCACGAGTGGAAGTTAAATGTTAATGAAGCCTTACAGCTGATTGTCATTATGTAGAGTTCTTTCACGGCATCCTGCTGAAGCTGAAGGGGGAGCGCGGAGACGTAGTGAAACAGTTCAAAACGTGTTGCTGCACTTGCCTGCAGATGCAACCATGCCCCGTTAACTTAACACACTCCTGTTGAGAGCAGCAGCACAAATAAATGCTCCCGTAAACAAGACAAAACCACACTCCTGCCCTGAATTATTTTCAGGAGAATACAGAGGCTGTTTGCTCTTAAAGGGAGCCAAAAAAATAAAAATAGATGGGCAGGTGGGGTGTGTGTGTGCGTGTGTGTGGCCCCATCACCGTGACAGCCACAGCGATGAGTACCAGGGCACGACGTGACGAGTGTTACTGACGAATTTTGCGCGGCACAAAGGCAACGTGTATCATGTCAGAATCGTCACTTCGCTGTCATTTAGCAGCAGCCTGCGTGGGCGCCAGGACAAATCCCGACTCCTGCGTCGTTATCAGGCGCGCTGCAGTCGCGGCGCCGCTAAGTTTAAGTCACTGGCGGCTGCCGTTCCGTCGCCATTAACGGCGAACTCCGGCATTCCTGCTGCTAATGACATTTTGGGTGAGTGGCATCGCACTCGTTACAAAGCCGGCCCCCGTGCTGCGAGAAACAAACCCGGCTCGGCGCTGGGTGTGAAATTCGGTCCTGGCAGCCCCCCCCTGCTTTCAAAGCGATCAGACCCTGTAAAACGGCAGTGGGAGCTGTTGGCACATCGGAGTACAGAAGGCATCTTATCTGCCGCAGCCCCCTCTCTTATCACCCGGCCTCTGGTGGGAACTATTGCCAGGTAGCAGGTTGTCATATGACACACAGCTCGGTGACAAGTCACAGAGTTTCCCACACCTCCGGCAGCTCCCATGTGATAAACACACACACACACACACACACACACACACATACACACACACAACACAACTGCACTCAGATAGCACTGAGGGGAAATGTGAGCTCGGTGAAGATTTCTATCTGCCTTATTAAACAGCTGACCTTGACCGTAGGGAAAACTGGATTATTATGGTTCTTTGAGCGGCGGATGATGTTGAAATGAAGAGTCTTCTCCTCCTCCTCCTCCTTATCCTCATTGTTTTCCCCATCTTTGGTTTAACCAGCATCCAGTGTTCATTGTCTTGCAGAACAAAAAGGAAGGACGGATCCAGCGGTCCGTGTCCAGACGTCTCTCCCTGGCTCAACCAAAACAAACACGGCAGACAATGACTCGGCGTTTTGGTGTAACAACACACACATGAAGCCCCCCCCCCACCACCACCACCTGAGGTGTACACAAAGCTTGATGAAAGGATCTGGAGGATGATTGAAGGGATAACTACACGCTTCAAATTGCAGCTTGTGCTGGGTATACATTCAATTCCCCCCCCCCCTCCTCTCAGACAGAAATAGAGAAGTGTGTAATTTTTGACATTTAGAGGACTCTCGAGAGGGTTACTTTTTTTTTATTCAAGATTGCAATCATGTTGCTAACCCTTTCATGCATTTCATAAACATAATTAAACCTGGCTTAAAGGAATCCCTCGGCTCTTTTTTTTACCTGAAGCCTTTCGCTTCACGAAGAGCTGTAACCTTGGCGATGGTGACCTGGGGTTCAGTTCAAAATCTAATTTCTAAACAGCAATCGTGAAAAGAGAAGCTTGTGTGTGGTATTTACATCGTTGAACTGACTAAAGGTGTGTGTGTGTGGGGGGACGGCCTTTCATTATGGGGGGTTACGTCTCTCCTTTCTCTCTCTCTCCCAGTCATAACATTACTGCTCTTTTCCTTTCGCCCTCGCCTCTCCCCTCCTCGCTCGTTTTCTCCTCCGCTGTCTCCACGACTCGCTCCTTTTCCCTTACCATTAGACGTTATCTCAAAGACCAGATCACCATGGCAACAATTAGTCACATCGTCATCGCCCACACTTGTATTTGATGGCTGTTTTTTTTTTTTTTTCTTTTTGAGGGTTTTCTCGATGCAAAGCCCCCACCGCCACCAGCGCCACCAGCACCACCTCGCTGGCAGATTGCCGAGTAACCTGTTCAGCTCAGGAAGGAACAATGTTGCCATCTGTTGGATCCGCCTGTTTGCACACAAAGAGAGCGACGCCGTGCAGAAAACACACCCCGAGACGACTCCTGACAGGCAATCACATGCCAATTAGGACCTCCGACTCCAACCAGAACCTGTGGCACATAGACACACATATTTCTTCCCATTAATAGCAGGGAGGAAGGAGAAAAAAACTACAGATGCTGACTCCATCTAGTTGCAGAGATAAAACGCACACAAACACACACACAGGCATAATGATGGTATGATACAGGCCTGACTGAGATAAAAGAAGTGTATGAGTAGCTTGGTGACAGCTTGTTTAATTAAACATGGAGAATACTTGGACGTGCAAGCAGGAGAAGGACTCATATACTTATTCATGCCTGCCATATTGTATATCTCTAAATGAAAAGAGTGCTCTCTCGCAGCAACTAATGTGAGAGATAATATATTGGCTGAGATTTTGGCTGAGTGTTACCCTTGAAATCTTGGACCTGTTTCTGCTCTCTGCAAGCTCTAATTAATTTCTTTTTTTCCCCCTCCCCTCCCTGCCTCTTAAGACGTGCAATTAAGTGATGTAACACTTCATAGTCGCAAATAATTTTCCATTTGGGACAAATCATTGCTCTTACCGGTTATTTACTTGCCAAGAAAATAGATGGCAGCGTGTTTGCTTTTTTTTTTTTTTTTCTCATTGTGATTCTCAGCAGCAGGAGCAGGTACTCCTTACAGCACTGAAAGTGCTGGAGCAAGAGACGAGCGCGAGGTGATGCAACGATGGAGGAAAAACGAACTCAATTCTGCTTCAGGCAGTTTCAGCACTGGCACCGGACTCCTGCCAGGATTCCAGCCCCAGGCTACGTATTAATTCAGCTGAGCTGTTTAGCCACAGATAAAAATTTGCTGGCTTCATAGTCAGTTTTACAATAGAGCTTCTCGGCTAAAGGTAAAAATGTTCATGTTGCCCTGACCGCTCCACTGACGCACAACTGTGTTTTCCTTTTTCAGGTCTTCATCAAGGAAAAGGCATCGGCTTTCCAGCCTCTTGGACTGTGACGGTCCGCTTGCGAGACGCCGGAGAAGAAAAGAGGCAATTCGTCTGCAGATTCCTCTGGTCCCCATGTAGAATGACTCTGTTCAGTGAATTTTATCAGAGTTGTCATAAATAAATATGCAGTTTTAACTCAGCAGATATGCAAGATGTGTGGATGGAGCATAAAAATGTACATATTCCTACAAAATGTATGAATTTCTCTTTATTATTCTGAATCCTGCATTTGGACAAACATCCAGCAATTTCTCCTCGTTTCCATTTGGAGTAAGCGCCACTTCTTTAGAAAAATAAGAAGCTCAGAATGTTTTTAATAATTTTATTGTCAAATATATTGGGGTTTTTTTGTCTTCCAATTTTTCCCGCCAAAGAGCTGTGATTTTTACTTCCATACTTTAACATGTCATTAAAAAAATGACCTCCCTTCAAATTCCTTTGCTTAAAATTCTGAATGTTATCTGCACTTTTGTGCTTTGCAAATTAATGCAGGCACCTCATCTCCTTTCATTATTTATTCATCTGGAGCAAATGCTTTTTTTCCCCTCTTCACTCATGCAGAAGCAGTTTCCTCTTCAAAGGACAAATCTACAGAAACCCAGGTGTTTTTTACCCAACATAAAGCAGAGCGAAAAAATAAAGCACACTTTTTTTAGGCTTGTATTTTAAATACTGCTTTGTTCCAATGATTCAGTTAATTCAATTTTTTTCCGTTTATTTATATAGCAGCTACGCACGATAAAATTCCTCCCAGGTCACAAACATTTTTACAATGCCAGTTAGTAAAAGTTATGTCAAAACCAGGAATGTCAAACTCATTTTCACCGTGGGCCACATGAGCATTTCTGTGGCCCCTCAAAGGTCCAGTTGTAATAAATTTTGACGTTTGGTATTTAACTTTGAATAAATACCAATGTCACATTCCTCATTTTGTTGCCACGGCTGAGCCCCAATAACAAACAATACTTGAGCTCTAAGTGGTATTCCGTGCATGAAAACAGTGTTTTAACATTGAAAAGTGCTACATGACTGATTAAACTTATAACAAATAATGCAGAAACACTATAAAAGTAAAAGTAAGAAGGTTTTACTCACTGTGGAATTGTGGTAAGTACAGTAGCTGCCATCTTAAAGGGGAAATTCCACTGGAGGACCGTTCCAGTTTAAATTTACAACTTTTAAGTGGGAAATTCCGACCTCTTAGTACAACTCGGGTGTTGTAGCCATTAACAGCGCAACTATTTTTGAATCATGTGCACCTCCACCTGGTTGCCATTTCATGGGTAAAATGATAGAAATGCATTATGGGAGATGTAGTATATTGTCAGTGCTGACTTTAGAGCAGCATACACTTATTTTAAGATATTTATACATCTTTGAAGCTCTCATGGACCACATAAAATCCCGTAGCAAATCACATTTGTCTCACGGGCCTTGATTTTCAAATCTTTACTTTTAATCTCCCATCATGAACAGCACATTGGTCCCATTTCTTTCATTAGCTAGAAAACCAGACAACAAAAGTTTCCATTTTCATCTTTTTTCTTTTAATCAGGTAGTTAGACTCTATTCTGATTTGTTGCTATTCTAATTTATTAGCTAGGCTTTTCCCTTTTTTGTTATATTCCATGTTTCCTGCTCATTCTGCTCACCTGTTCCCACTCACTAATTACTGCCAGCATTTATCCTCCCTGCTTACAATCACTCTAACTCAGATCCAGCTGTTTGCTTCCAGCAGTTTCTTGTTGTTTCTCCCAACGTATCCGCTTGATTTATTTAGCACCCACTGCCGAAAGCTGAAAGGAGATGAAAATGATTTTGTTCGTGTCTGTGTGTCTGTTAGCAAAATATCCAATGACATACCAAAGAAATTTTAATGAAACTTTCGAAAAGTAGTCATTGGCTGTAAATCTTTAACTGATTAAGTTGTGAAGTCAACCTAATTAAAGGCCTTACACAGATAATAAACAATCTTAACTACCACTCATTTCTCATGGCACTTTTATTGTTACCATTTTACAATAAGGCTCCTGTTATAGATGGCTTATAAATAGTTTATGGATATGTTATCAATTCATTTGTAAACACTTTATATATCATTAATAATATTTATTATGCATTAAAGTGTAAGACAATAGGTACATTATTTATTAACGACTAATAAATGTGTATAAATGCCTTATATATAGTGCATTGTCATACACTGTACAATAAGACTGCTTTTGATAGTTGTGGATATGTATATTGCAGTAATACAGTACAATATTAAATGTATAATATGTGTTTCCAAAACATTATTGTGCTTACAATGTAGCAACCCAGTCTGAAATGTTTAATAAGCACCTTTAGATGTAATATGTACATGAACAGATTTGGCTCACTATTTGGCAAGAAACCAGACAGTTTTGTCTCTTTTTCGTCCTTAATTAATGCATAATAAACACTTATTAATAATTTCTAAAGTGTTTACAGATGAATTAATAACTCATCTATAAACTATTTATGAGCCATCTAAAAGGGGAGCCTTATTGTAAAGTGGTACCCTTTTATTTTTATGCAGTAAAACATCATAGCAGTCTTCAGACCTGATGCATCTCCATTTAATTAAGCTGGATCGAGATCCTGACATAGTGCAGTCGTTGTTCAAACCTTTCCCTGAACCTTTAAATGTCTGTCGCGCTTGACGTCCTTGAGACTGGATTGATCCTCTTGGGTACATTAACCTATCAATTCGGTGGGCGCTGCGCATTACGATGAAGCGTATGGAAAACATCCACGTTCCTCACTCGGAGGTCAGCGAGAGGCGGCTCCCGTAAACCACAAAGAACAACAGGGAGCCGGAGCATTAATATTAATCAGCTGAAGCACGGGGCTGTGTCTTTCTGAAAGATAATACCCTGATTAAGAGTGGTCGGCAGGATCATTAGAGCTATAAACCCAGTGGCACATCTGAACTGTACGTGCGTCTGTGTTTGTCCGACGCGCTTGATAAGGACGTAGTTACACAAGTGAGGCGAGCGGATGAGGCACTGGCCAGCGGTGGAGATACAGTGTAATTAAAGTGCAGGGGGACCTCTGTGTGGTGCCGGTGGGCTCCTCGCCACGTCTCCTATTGACTTTCAACTGGACGAGGAAGGTCAACAACAAGGTGTTCAGAGCAATCTCGGCAAATTGTTGGACTGGGGCGTGATAATCTCCAAGGCTTTAATGGATCACAGATCTGTTTACCAAGTGAGCGCACCTCACAAAGTCATTGGGCAATTGTTTTACCCTCTAACATAATAACAGAACTGGAATTGGCTTTTTGATCAATGACATCAGTGGTTAAGTTGATATATTCAATAAGCACAACAACCTTGAGCCTATTAGAATCTGTGTGTCTCTGTGTGTGTGTGTGTGTGTCTTAGAGGATGAGACTTCACTGTACTATGTAACTGTGCAGGAATAATTTCATGCAAGATACATTTATATCTTATTAAAATATTTCCAGCCTGCTTCTCCTTCTTTTTTATTTATTTTTTTGTAGATTGACCCATGAAACATTTGTGTGCAAACACAGAGTGCTGAACTGCCTGTTCGGTGCTGCAAGTTTATCTCAAACTATCCAGACTGTATTCCATCAAAAGTAAGTATAATTTAAGGGAAAACTGCTGAGAGCACACTCTCCGAATGAGCGGGGAAATAAGGAGCGTCCTTTGCTGTTTTACCATGTGCGAGAACGACTGAATCTTTTTTTTCTCCTCCCCAAAAGCTGGGCAAGAATGTGGCGAGATTGCACAGGAAGAGAGGGGATCCAACGTGGTCTGTCAGGCTGCAAGTTGATCTGAGGGGGCTTTAATGTTTCCTCTGGTCTCTTTCCAGGCATTAATGATCGAATGGATCGGATCGGACATGCCTGAAGACTCAACCAGCCCTTAGTTTTGCTCCCAGCAAATCTCAACAGCCTGCATCTTAGGCTCAAATAAGCACCGTGGCCACTGCCCTGCCAATGATTTGAACAACTCCCAAGTTGATCCCCCTTCTATCTCATTCGTAGCTCATTTATCAGATATTTAGGATGCAGCTCACCGAGACTGAGGCCCAAACGGAGCAAGATGACAACTGCACTATCAGACTTATAATTCCACTTCCCCTGGAACAAATTAGACTCTAATATACACATAATACAAGGAGCCTCATAACTAATACAAATGATTGTTGCCTTTAAGCCTCTCGGCCTGACACATAGTGAGGATGAAAGAGTATGAAGCAATATGGTTTTAGAAATCTTTAAGTAGATCCTTGTTAGGCCAGACTGCAGCTCAGATGAATTTGTGAAATACCCAGCCTTTAGATCCTTTTAAAGACAGGATTCTCTTTATTTTATGAAGGGTGAATAAGCACAAAGCGCCCTTTTTAATATTCTGTTGGTTTACTCCCATTTCTCTAGTTTTATCACAATTTAGTCTTGCTACTCCTCCCTCAGCCTTAAAAAAAAAACTATAAAAACAAAAAGCTGCTGAAAATATTGTGCTAGGTTTATGGTAACGGTATGCACGATATACTTGAATTAAAAAAATCTTATACGGTTAGTATACGGTACTTTTAAGAGATTTACAGCTCAAGAATACTTCACTCTAAAAGCACAATTCAAAGTTTAAACAGGCCACAGGATGGTGGAGTTTACAAAGCTGAAGTGGCATTTTAATGCTTTTTACACAATCAGACTTTGAATGTCATCATGTTTGGGCTATTTTATCATGAAATGTCATACCATCCAACTTTTCACCTGTTTCTAAAAGTTTTAGAAAACTCTTCTCTTTGCCTCACTTTTCACACTTTCATATAGTTCATACATGAAAACTAGACATTACTGTCTTGTTTCTTCAAGTGTGGATCTCACTGCTAAAGGACATGGTTTTCTCCTAAAACCCACCACAGGTGTAAATTGAACACATCCAGATTTTCATTGACCTCTACCCACAAAGCTAAATCTTTGTTCGACCCAGTTACAGCAAAGGATGACGGCCCATGGTGGTCCAGGTGTAGTTTGCCAGAAGTGATCTATGCATGGACTGGTCCCACATAAATCAAACCAAATTTTACCTGTGGAATAATGACGCCATCCCACCACTAGGTGGAGGTGCACAGGGTTCAAAAGTAGCCGAAAGCCTTCGAATTTTGTAGTGTAATATTTCCATTCCTTTCCAAACTCAATTTGAGTGCTTGTATTTGAGATCTTGTTCTTTCAGCCCATTCTCCCCTGAAACAAACCCCAAGATACTTTAACTCCCCCCACCCCCCGAGCTGGTGAGAGCAATGCATCCCTTTTCTGACTGGAGGGGCTGACTTTTAAAAGTATTTGTTTATTATTTATTTCACATTCACATTGAAGGGGAGATGTTAAAACGCTGTTTCTGTTTAGGAAATACCACATAGAGCTCAGTTATTGTTTGATAGAAGTGTTTAACCACATGAATGAGATGAGGAGCTTGACAGTTTTTGTTTTTTAGTCAAAGTTAAACACAAAACGTTGAAGCTAATTACAACTGGTCCATTCAGCGCAACCATAATGCTTTTGTGGCCCTCAGTGAAAATGATTTTGACAATCAGGCTTTTTGACTTGTTTGACCTTCAGAGTCTTGCTAAAAACTGTTCAAGAATCTTTTTTTTTTTTTTTTTTTCAAAATCTTAAAGTTTTGGGAAAAAAAATTTCTGAAGCTCCATTTTTGTGTGTTTCTGCCCACTTAAAGTGCTGCTGTGTACTGCACCTCCCCATGTTAAGCCATCCTCCACAAAAAAAGGTGTGAATTTCATAACCAGTGACTGCACACAATCTGGATTACTGGTATCTGTATTATGCAACAAACCTTTCTTATTGTTTTTCTCTCCCAGTTGCTTCCTCAGATGTATAGTTTCAGACTTTTCAAATAAAGTATAAAAATAAATAAGATTACACAAACAGGAGTTTCCTAAAAGAAGTTTATAGGTATTTAAAAATGGGGTTTAGCTCTGTCATAGCTTCAGTTATTTCAAAAGTAGATCCCACCTTTCAAAACTTATTCAAGATCTTTTTTAGTTTTGCTTTCCTCCCTGCTGTTTCTACACTGTTTTAAGTTCACTGCAGCAGTATTCATGATTCACTATGATTTTTTTTCTCCCAGGTCTTCTTGTCTTTCCCATGAAAAAAAAGAGAAAGTTTTTAGATGGATTCTCCCCTAAAGTTTTCCAAAAAAAAAAAAATGTTACATTCTCAGGCGCACAGTGGGAACACTAATACAGGACTTGGCACAGAAAAGCCTCAAAGGCCTTGGCACAAAAGCCAGTACAAATTGAGGAGATAGAAGTGCAAACTCATTAGCTTACCAGGTTTCCAATCACAGCATTTTTTTTTTTGATATGCTGGATGTCTCAGTCTGCAGAGCTCTCATCTGACGAGAGAGCTGTTTTACATGACTTCAAAGGACTCCGTTCGGCTTTTTGAACTTCAATCTGATGTGTTTTTTTTTACTAAGCTGATATGTTTAGTCAGAACTTATGTCCCAATTTGTGTTTAACCAACTGCTTTTGTAACGTTTAATAAACTTGGCACAATGCTTTTCTGGAAGTCTGTATTGTTCGGTAGCACCACTTGTTGTTCTTAGACCCTTTTTTTCTGTGTATTTTTGTTGCAGTGTGACAAACACTTTCTTCAAGCACTTTTTTTTTTTCGTGAGAGAGAGCGAAGTGATCTGATGGAATGCACTGCAGCACATATGGCGCTACTTGACTTTTGTGTTTAGAGGCAGAGCCAATTACCATCTCTCCAGTTTCATCTTGCTTCAACATGCACGCACTTTGTGACTATTTTTAAGCCCAAATCTGAAGTAGAAAGTCGTGTTTTTCTTTTTCTATATTTGACCTCAAAATACCCTGATATCACATGCCAGCTCTGTGCACACAAAAGCCTTGTTTAATGACTCTAAAATTACAAATGCTCTTGCCAAACGCACGCAACAAGAGCAAAGCAAATAAAGGTCTACTGGCTTATAGTGTCTGAGTGAAAAAAACAACAAAAAAAAAACAAATATGATGTTTGCTCTTGTTTCTTGTTTGGTCTCTGCTGCTGCTGTATCGAGGATTTAATCTGCAGTTTGGGTATTATGATTGCACTCAATCCTGGATTCATTTATGAAAGTGACTGGATTCAAAAGTGCAGCACACGCATTCGCTGCACCCCAGCTATCAGTGCGCTCCACTTTTAATCGTCCCCCTGAGTACACCATATGGGAAATGTTGAAAGATATACTGCTGTCATTTATGATTTCTCTCTTTTTTTTTCTCTCTCTCTCTCCCTCTCTCTTTAAAATGTGCTGCCTTGCACAAAGATGATGTAGGTAAGATATTACCCTATTATCCCATTACGAAGCGTACCTCAGAATCTGCAGCTTTCATTTGCAGACAGCTCGTCTCCTGCACCATTTTTATCCTGTTGTAGGGAGAGGAAGAAAAAAAAGTTCTCCTATGCGATGCTGCACCACCATCTGCTGGGAAAGCTTACAGGCAGAGTCTGCTGCAGCGAAGGAAGGAAGAAAAAAAACACTTCTTCCTCTTTGCCTCTGTGAAGCAGAGATTGATTCCTCGGTCTGTCACTGATGAGATTGTATGACTGCTGTGTTTAAATTAGCAAGCAGGCTGATAAGAAAATACAAATGACTCTAATCTACCCTGAACTTAAAATATGACATTCACCAAGAAAGTGCATTTGGGGCTGCGTGAAGAAGTCTCCCATTGATGTGGCTAAAAAGAAAAAAAAAAAAAAAAAAAAAAGAACTGGCAGCTCCTATTTCTGATGAAACTGTTGTGTGGCAGTGCAGCAGAGAGGAGAGCTGCACACGACCAACACAGCCACAGCTGTTAGACTCTTCTAAGAGGTAGCATTACGCATTATGTACAATTATGCATCAAAATTAATAGCAGGCAATTGCGTAGGCAACCAGCCAGCTGTGGTGGCTTTATATAACTAAAACTGGACAAATAAAAAAATAAAAAAAGGAAATTTGCACAAAGAGTGAAAGAGAGAGACACACACACAAAACCTTCCAATTTGTGCTTCTGTCTTTAAAACAGTTTAACAAATTGCTGTGACATAGTATAATGTAATATTGCCTCCAGTCTGTCACATTGTTAATCTGTGCAGCTTGGCTTTCATTCAGGTGCTGGGTATCGAGTTCAATCATTGGTGAAAGTGCTTCCACAAAGATTCATTGAATTAAGTCCGCATGCATAAAGAAGATGGAGAATAGCTGGGAGCACTTTGTATGTTCAATTTACATAATGCCTTTAATTTTACTACATCCGCTGCTAAACCCAGAGGATAGTTCAATCAGCAGACTGTATACAGTTAGGGTTTAATGTACACCCGATGGATGGAGGATCATTAAAACAAATATGTGAACAACAAATTTGACATAAATTAACACTCATTATCAAAGGAGTGTTTTCTTTTAAGAGACCAACGCTGCGTCCCTTCGTCTCCAGGTACACAGCTCCACTTTCAGGAAGCAGTTTATTGAAGCTTTGAAACAACAATAAAAAAAAAAATGTTTCACTTTTTTTCCCAGCCATGTTAAGGGTGAGGGGGCAGTTTATCTTGAGTCATTTTTTGGATGTTGACATCCGGAGGAAAACACCATTCAAGCAGCATCCCTTTGATAACATCTCGCACACCTACAGCTCCAGAAGAGAGCCACACACAGGTTCATATTTCATCCTGCGCAACACGTGCGTGTGCGTTCAACTACCATCGATCCGCGCACGTCTCGCCTCCGTCCCTGGTTAGTGATGTGAATAGTAATCTCAGCCTCCCGGAAGATGGACAGTCTCTGCTGCCATCTAGAGGCTTTTAAAGCCACATTGCTGCTTCCGTCTTTGACATAAAAAATGAGAGATCTAGAAAATATTTAATTACTCACGAACCACTGAATATTTCTTACATA
>JAUBOC010000191.1:8016662-8027999 GCA_032275365.1 Anablepsoides cearensis | reverse complement strand
TTCACATGCAAATATCTCAACAACCGTTCATCTCAGAGACGTGAAATTTGTTTTGCAACATGTTATCATTGTTATCTATCCAAAAATACATTCATGTTTATTACAAAAACTTGATGTCACAGGTACTTTAAAATAAAAAAAATAATTTCATAAAGACATAAGTTGTCTAAAAGTGGGCCTTTATGATTAACATAGTAGCATAAATGATAATAACATGATGACTAAAAGAAAAATATCTAATTTAAAAGAACACATCTGTAATATTTATCATTTAAGCGTTTTTTTTGTTTGTTTTTTCGAAGATTGTTAAGCCTTTAATTGATTATTTTTAGTGTCGTGTTTTTTTTAATCATTTAGATCAGTTTAAAAACAACCAGTAAATTTTTATTTTGACATCGGAGGAAAATACAGAAAAAAAGTATTCATACATTTTAACAGACTTTGTTTCTCTGTTGCACATCAGCTTAAATCGTATCTGACATCATATTTTATTTTGGCTGCAGGTTCATCTTAAAAGAGTTTGACCTCCGTCACATTTAGACATTTATGTTGTTCTGTCCTGGTCAAAGCCAAACAGATTTCTGAGAAACTGAAATTCATTTCCTGTGCTTCTAAACCCTGCTGTGTGTTTTTAGGGAGTATACTTAATTAAATTAGAATTAGATTAGACCCAATCTGTCATAAACATTTAAAATATTACTGCGTGAAAAACTTCTAAAAAGGGCCAAAACCTAAAGTTTGACAAATGTGCAATAGAGCCTAACAACACCAAAATCCATAATACCCTGATTTACTTCTGCTGCTTTAAAGCTTTTGGGCTGTTTCAGCCCCTTGAGATGCATTATTGTTTAACAACCAATCCGGCTTTTAGTTTGTTTGAATGAGAAATAAATGCATGTTCTCTCACACTGCACTGAAAACAAGTCATAAAGCTCACAAGGAGTGACCGTAATGTTGGATCATCACGCCACCCGTCTGCAACCATCAGAAAGTGTAATAGAAGCTTTTATTTTTGCTCCATTGTTTTCCTCTCATCAGTCAGAACAGCACCGTGTTTACACACATGCCTGAGAACAAGAGGCTCTTTTCACACTCGGCTGCAGTTAATAGTCTGCGTTTCATGCCTCCACCGATGGCTCAGATATCCAGATATTCAGCTTTCTGTAACACACACGTTTTCTGTTACACAGCCCCCACCTCATCCATCTCTGGACGCAGACTTTGTGTTTTTCTTTACCTCCAAAAAATGGGTCTCATTTTTGTCAGGAGGGCTGTTAGTGAAACATAGAGAAGCCCTCGTCCTGTCCTAAGACCTCTTTCAGCAGAGCTGGACCTTCTCCTCCAACTTGCTAAACCAGTAAATCTGCCAGGCTGTTCTAATTGGCTTCTTAAAGCACAGAGTGATAAAACGTCTCTCATCAGCAGCCTGCAGACAGACTGCTACACTGATGGCAGTGTGTGGCAACAGTTTAGGGGTAAAGTTGAGCCTTTTTTATGCAGTAAATCAACTCTGACTTTTTACAGCAAAAATACAGGAGTCAAAGTTGTGAAGTTCGTGTGATCAAAAAAAAAAAGTCTATTTGCGCAGTCACTGGTTGAAGTTGGGGCTTTTGAAATGGGAGAAACTGTAAAAATAGCAATAATAAGGTCTAAATGCTGGCTTTGGAGCTGCTGTTGCTGCAAAGTGTAGCACAAATTACCAGAACACATTTCCACTTTAGCTTTAATGGATAAAGCTTCATCGCTTCTATTCAATGAGTCCTCATTGATCTCTGTTTCCTTCATGAGGCATTTAGAACAGGACAAATGTTTACAATGACTCCACAAAGCAAAATTTGTCTGGCCCAGTTCTGGCCTATATAATTCACCAAACACTCTAACACTCGGCCCAGATACCGCAAAGAATGATGGACCTATGGTGGCCCAGATTTGTTCTGCCAGAGGTGGTCCAAGAATAGGCCAGCACCGCATTAACCAAACCAGGTCTTAAAACAGTGCCATCAGGGCCAGATCTGGCCCACACCTGAATGCTATGTGGGATAAAATGCTGCTTAGCATCAACTTCAACATATGTAGTTGCAGATGACAATAACCCCTGCATGGCAGCAGTATTATGGCATTTTTTTATATAAAATATTACATCCTGCCACAAATTTACTGTAAGGAGTTACCATGTCCTCTGAATGTACCAAACCCCAACTGACCTGAAGCATCTGGAAAACATAATGGACCCACAAATCCTCCCAACACAGCATACAACAATCAGCTGCTGTGGTGTAATGAGCTCCTTTAAACATCTTTAATTGTTCGTCCTTTAAAGTGTCTGAGCAGTTTTGTCATCACAAGCACGCCTACACAACATTAGGCCAGATTGTTATATAAAAGATTTAAGTAGAATTGATGTGCTGTTTCACTTTTACACCCACTTATACATTTATACACTTAAAACAATAATAATATTTTATTCTGGTGTTTTAGATTTATTAGCAAAACAGTTTAAATATTAAAGGCCAAGCATTTTCTTGAAGGAATGCATACAATCTGTTGCCTTTTGTGTCAATAAATAACAGAGTTGTAGCCATTTTGGTCAAATCTTAACAATAAATTTATATCAATCCCTCAGTCACTCTTTGAAGTATCTGGGCTGAGTGTTGAGTGTTAGTGTATTGTGTGGGCCAGAACCTGGACAGACGTTTTTTTTTTACGAGGATATTGTGTAATCTGCTGTTGGAGATGATTCTCAACTAATACCACAACAACTTCCAGCTCATCATCTGTGAAATTAACATTATGGCCATTTTTTTGGCATAGTTGAAAGAGTTGACCTCAAAAGTGAATCCACTGTGGAGATTCTGTATGTCAAGTAAATCCAGTTATAATTTATGTACGTTTTATGAAAGATCAGTGTGTTATGAAATATTATGTAAACAAACAAATGAGGTTGGCTTCAACAAATAATGTCCACATTTTTGTAAAAACCCCATGCAATGCAGATTACTCAGAGTATGAGTTGTAAATCACTCCCAGCTACTACTGTACTGAGTTTTAGCTTAATTTCTACTAAGCAGACAAAGTTATTGTTATTTCTGTGTTTTCTGAGTTCAGTTGGCTGTGGCGACCATCGTGGAATGGGTTAGCTTTAATTGTTAATGAGTTGTAGATGTTCATCCAGTGACTGTTTTCAGAAAATTCCATTTGAATTGGTTCATATGCTATCTTGCTAACATGAAAGACAAATGAGCAGACATACAGGTGCATCTAAAAAAATTGAATATCGTGGGAAAAGTTCCATTTTCTAATTTTCAGAGACTGAATTTAGCTTTTTTCTTATTTGTAAGCCATTGTTGTCAAAATGACAAGAAATTAAGGTTTCAAATATATCTGTGTGTCTAATTAATCTACAAAATTTATATATAATATAAATAAATAAAAATAAAAAAAAACGTAATTTATTTTCTTCAAGTTCAAGTTGTTGTTTTTTTAATAAGGGAAACATATAAGTTTTTTTCTTTCTTTCTGCACCCTTTTTATTCAGTTATTGATTTACTTGTTTTAAATAGACATTTTGTTTTTATGAATGAAATAAAATAATAAATACATAAAATAAAATATATGAGTTCAGCTTTCTGAAATTGAACATTTTAAAGTCTTTTTTTTTATCGCACCTGTAAACACAAGCAGAAACACACCTGTTCACCTTTCACATTTTGATGAAGGACAATCTTCAACATGTTTAAAGTCAGGATCATGTGACAAACCAAACATGTTAAATCTTTTCAGTCTTTTATTTTTCTCTTGTTTACTTTTTTTTTCTCTCAGGCAATGATTCATCTGATAAGTGTGCCTCTGTGGTGGCATCCCATGATGCATCCTCTAAGGCCGTGCTAATCTTGTTGGTGGACATGTGGGAATCACACTATCTGGATACAGCAGCCACAGGATTACAGTCTGCTCTTCTGTGACCTAATTGGCTTGATTAGTGCTGCATTTAAAAATAAACGACTTGTGACCCACTACAAGCTTTGTTTTTTTTTGGGTTTTTTTTAGAGCTTGCGGCAGGTGCAGCAAAGACTGAGAGCTGTCTCCTTCAGCAGACTTTTCAGGTTGAGATACTGAAAGTTTAAACCTTGCTCTGGTTTTAGAGTCATGGAGTCAAGATACTGGATTTTTATTGTTAAAGCAGGCATAAGAAGATAAGTTTGGGCATTTTTAAAAGAGGTGTTTTATGTTGTTAGAAAAAGGCTGAATAAGGAGAGTGCTAACAAAAAAATGACCTTCTTAAGTATTAGTTGGAAAAATAAATGTTTCTTCTGGAATTTGTATAATCTACACTGGATAAAAACCAGCACTTCCTCATCTGTCTTGTGTTTATCTAAAAAACAAGCTTCAATCTCGTCTCATATTGTGCCATCTTTGACATGTTTTCAAGGAGAGGAACAGTTCAATTATCTTAGTCCAGGACTACAGACCAGCTGTTAACCAGGCAGAATACCAGTTATCTCGTCGATCTTTATGTGACTGATGAGATATTTTCTCACCTTTCTCTTTTATCATCAGCTGCCGAAAGACAAAAAGGCGAACGATGATGTGCATCTGTGTTTGTCAGCAGAAATAGTTCATGCATCACTGGGCAACTTTTTAATAAAACTCTCAGAAAATGGTTGCAGGATGTCACCCTGAATCGTGATGGCCACCTCAACCAACGGGCCTTGAAAAAAAAAATGTTTACAATTAGTTTGACAGATGTTGAGCTTCACTGCAAAATTAGCTATCTTAAAATAAGTTAAGAAATACTAATTATAATCTGGAAAAAGGATTGAAAGACTTGGATAGATGGACAATTTTAGCAGTGTAAAATTTTAAATGAAAGTAGTTGAGAGTCATTCCCAACACATACTGTGAGCGCTAATGAATCATAAGATATTGCACGCTCTGGAATTCCTGGCCTGTAGCCCTCTAAGGTCTGGGGTCTGAATGGCTAATTTTGAATTAACCCGTTTATTTTCATCTTAAAGACTATTTGGTATCATTATTTTCAGCACAACCAAAATGTTGATACGCTCCGTTCTCCCATCTCCAAAACACTCTCTCACATTCTCCACAAGCGTACAAGACCGATTTTTTTTTATTGGTTGCTTTGAAAATGTGGTACATTTCAGGAAATCAGAAACATAGGCGTCGTGAAGCATTCAGGCACTTCCTGGTCACAAAACGTTCACTGAAGTGCAAATGCATTAAAAAATGCTCACAAAATTATGTTGAAAATGATTTAGCTTAAATCTGGTTTTATTTGGAAGTAAATAAAAAATAAAAACACTTTTTTTGAAGTCTGTACTGTCTAACTATCGAAGCCCATTTCCACCATGAAAGAAAAAATAAAAGCCCAACAGGAAGTCATAATTTCGACTTTCAAAGTCGCAATTATGAGAATAAAACTCAGAATTTCAACTTTTAAAGTCGAAATTATGAGAATAAAAGTCATAATTTCGACTTTTAAAGTCGTAATTACAAGAATAAAAGTCATAATTTTGACTTTTAAAATCGTAGCTACTTACAAGAATAAAAGTCATAATTTCGACTTTTAAAATCGTAGCTACTTACAAGAATAAAAGTCATAATTTCGACTTTTAAAGTCATAATTACGAGAATAAAAGTCATAATTTCGACTTTTAAAGTCATAATTACGAGAATAAAAGTCATAATTTCGACTTTTAAAGTCGTAATTACGAGAATAAAAGTCATAATTATGACTTTAAAAGTTGAAATTATGACTTCCTGTTGGGCTTTTATTTTTTCTTTCATGGCGGAAATGGGCTTTGATAGTCTAACCCATTTGAAATGAGCACTCAGCATGCTGCCACTTTTGTGGCATTAGCCCATAAACGTGTCATTTCGATGCCCGCTCCGGAGCGGGCTCGGACCTCTAAGGGTTAAGAAACGGGTATTTATGCTCCGTGGAGATAAAAGACAAAATTTATGAAACTTCTTGGATAAAATACAATTTTTGCATTCATCAAAAGCCCAGCTTTACTAAGTATAAAATATAAAACTGTGTTTGTCGGAGTTACTGTAACCTCATTCTCTTCCCCTCTCTGTTTTTATCACCTCCTCTACAGCCTGAGGAATATGGGCAGGAGGCCATGGAAGGCCAAGGAGAAGGGATGTTGGAGCCAGAAGGGGAGACATATGACGAGTCCCAGCAGGTAAATCTGCCGGCACGACACAAGCCCGCGCACGTCTCCATTTTCTCAAGTCACGTGGCCAACAAAGCTTACATGATAGCTCTTCGGGTGTTATGTAAAAAGATGCACTGCAGGCAGGGACGGGTCCATCCGCGTACAGTAGACAGAGAGGCACATCAGTGTCCGCCTGCTCTGCATGGCTACACATTTTAGCCCGATTGCATTTCAATAGCCCTCCACAGCTGCTCTCCACTTAAATGTCCCACACAAATACTACAGCTCAGGCTGAGGCCATCGTTCAACTCGCTGGAAACTAGAACAGGGGGGCCTCGGCAAGCCAAGAGCCACCCAGCCGAACACCGAGTACAGTGAATATAGCACCACCTACCAACACCGAGCGGTGTGTGTGTGTAAGTGGAAGCAGGATGTGAGGCTGACACAGATGGTTATTTTTGGAATTTGACTGTCAGCAACGAGACAAACCAAGCAGAAGCACCAATTCTGAATGCAGGTTTTAAATAGCCACTGTAGTACATAAAACATCAGTAAATACCATCAGTGTGAACAGGTTTGTATTGTGAATTTGCCAGACATTGTGATATTCTAAATCAAAAGTATTCTGATATAGAATCTAATATTTAAAAAAAATGGTAATAATAAACTAAATCTGAGATATTCTCTGAGATCCTGAATAAAATCAACTGTTTAGGCAGCCTGTATCCTCCTCCTCTATCTTCCTCCTACTCTTCTGCATCACATTCCCCTCCCCCACCCTCTGCTACACCAGAGACGTGTGAGCTCAGTCGAAATGGGTGTGGTGGTGACGCTCTGAGCTTCCATGCATTGTGGGTAACGTCAGGGTCTCCCTGCATTGCTGTAAATATGGAGTCCTGCAGGGTGAAAGAAGGAGGTGGAGATCAAATCTATTTAAGCTGCCAACATTAGGGTTTTACTTGAACTGATCAGCGGAGTTTCTTAGCTTCTTAGTTTTGTTTTATTTTCCACTACTTGCCTGTGTGTGTGGCACGTGCAACGTTCCAGCGATGCGAGGAGGAGCGCGCACGACTCGTCCTTCACCCCCGTGCTTGGCTTGTGCTGCCACCTGCTGGCAGGAGCTCTGCTGTGGGGTTGGAGTGACATCATCACCCTCAGCAGCAAGCTCCATGTCATCTTTTCTCCTTAAACGGATTGAAATCTCAATCTCACCCCATCAGGTTTTAATTAAAGGCTTTAAAGTTGAATCTTGAGACAGCGATTAACCTGACCCACTCTCTGCTCTTCTTCTTTTTTTCTTTCTTCTTTTATACCCCACCCCACCAGGAGAGCCAGGACTACGAGCCAGAAGCATAAACGCATCAGTCCGAAAGACCGTCCAACCAGCAGCACAATAATATTTCTAATAATAATAAAAAGGACAAATGCTGAAACTATTCCAATTATATTCCTGTTGCAAAAAAACTAAAAAAAAAAAGGAAAAATGACAAAAAAGACAAGCATTCCCACTGAAAAATGTTCTTCCTTCAAGACAAATCTTTTATGATTATATATTGTAAATGTCATGTTATTAATGTAATGTGTTGGGTGTAGGTATATTTATTGAGATGTAGGATTCTGTCCTCTCAGTCTCATTTCCTTGATTCCCTCCCAACGAAATGAGACCGGAGCCAGAGCTTGTGACTTTGTACTTGTGTTTCTGTATTTAGACATGTGCAATAGATGTTCATCATCTTCCAATGAGACATTGGGAGTGAGAAAAAAAAACCTATTACGTATGACCAATTGCAAGCAGATATGAATACAATAATATCCTCTTTAAGTGTCAACGATGCCTGTTTGTGGTTCTTTTCTTTTTTTTCTTTCTTTTTATTATGCATTTCTCTGAAGATATGATTTGTTATACGAGTAAGGGTTTTTTACATTGTATCCTTCTAGTTCTTCGTGAAGTCATTCCACTACAACTATCTGTTAGGAACCAACAGAGTGTACATGTTTGTGTGTGCGCGTGTTTGTGTGTACTCAAGATTTTAACGAGTCAATATATTATGTCTTGGAAACATAATACTTGTCATATTGATATGTGCTTTAAATGGCAGAATTTGTCAATGTAAAGGTTTCTGTGTTAAGCCAGACAACAAATCCTCTGTAAATAAAAGTAAAAAAAAAAAAACAACTAAAAAGGGATTGGTTTTCTTTATTTTCTGCTGTTTCACACTGTATGCATCACCCTGGCATGTTTATCTTTTTTGTTCCCCCCTGTCTGGGGTTTGAGGGGTGGAATCTGCTGAGCAGGCTCCAGCCTCCCCAGCAGCGGCATGGGCGCAGCCGTACTCGGGATGCCAGTCTGATCGGGGCTTTCTGAGCAGGTTTTGTTTGGGTTCATTGGGCTGGAAAGTGGGGAGGGCGGGGGTTGGGTTTAAAAAGCGGACGGCTTACACCACCCCTGGCTCAGACGGGCGTGAGGCCAACAACCAGAGTCATGGCCTCGTTCAAAAAGTCATTTGAGAGCCTGAAAGGGTCGAGCCACTCGGCTGCAAAAGGAGTCACAGACAGCGCAGGTATATAGCTGCTTCACGAAGGGCTTCCTTTGTTCTTTTATTTGATTATAAAAAAATAACTTTCACAGCTGTTTCAAACCACTCCTCTCTGCACCTCCTGGTGTGTTTCCAGTGCAGGCAGCTCAAGATGCTGTACAGCAGGTGGCAGACTCCTCCAAAGAAACAGTCAACACAGGTAAAGAGCACATTTTCTTCACCGACAGATATTTAGATGGGGAATGTCCCAGAGTCCATATAAAAATGTCATTGCCATATAAATGTTTAATTGTCGACAAATCATTTAAAACTAATTAAAGGAAACAGTAAATGTAATCTAATAAAGCATTTCACATTGTTAGAGATGACTGTAAAACAAAAAAGTTTTTGTGTTTGGTCGATTATTTCTTCGTTGTAACAATGCTTCAAAAACCTGTTAGATTCTCTTTTAAATGGAGCCACATTTGTAAGGAGGATGCATTTGTGGGATGAGCTGAGTTGCACAAATGAAAAATCTGCTAAATCTTCTCTGCCAAACAGCTTATGTTTTGAGCTTCTGGTGCCCCCAGGTGCTGCCAATCAGGTGCGGCTATAAGATCCATTGCCAAAAAGCTTTGTTACAACAACAAAAAAATAATCCACCAAAGACAAATTTCCTTATACTTTTCGTGCTAAGTATATTTCTTTCTACTTTCTTCCCCAAGCTGCTCAAGAAGCCAGCAGGCAGAGTCAAGCAGCCATAGAAAAAGCTGCGGACAAGGCTACAGACACCATCAAGGAGTTTGGACAGAAAATGGAAAGCAAATAATCCGCAGAGAATGAACAAGGCTTGCTGAAATGCCAAAGATGTTCAGTTCGTCTGTGACTCTTAGACAAGAAAATATAATATATAAGCGGGGGAATAGAAAAGAAACACACAGACGTATTGTGTGAGTTCACAAAGATAACATTCCAAAATACAAAACCAAAAAAAAAATAATAATAATTCTTCCTGAATTGTCTTTTTATTTTTGTGCTTCATGACAGATTGTACCATTTGTATTTATTTTGGCAAATAAACAGATAACAACTTCTCTCTCGGGTTCATGTAATGTGATACCTCGCCATGTTTGGTGGAATTAACACGGCTGCCGGCTGCAGAAGCTCCCGTTTTTTATTTATTTATTTTTCTGCTGTGGAGCGCTCTCATCAGTGAATCATCACGGTCGTCATTACTAACATGCTGCTGAGGAGCTGGCCTTTGGCAGACTGATAGTTCCTGATGGGAGTGAGATCAGAACTGTTTACCTTGGTCCTCGGCCGCACGCCTCCCTCCATCACACTGCACGGTTGCCAGGCAACAGAGCTCGGTTGCCAGCTCGTGATTGGCTGAGGCCTTTTGAATTGATGGTGAGACTATACTTCTCAGCACACCGTGTTCTCACCAAAACAGGAAAGACTTTTTTTTTATTTTTTTAAATAAAAGAATTATCAGCATTTTAAATCGTACACAGAAACTAGATGCAAATGACATGAAAGGAAGCGAAGTGAACAGCAGGGATGCTGGAGGGAATCTGAAAGCTACTGTTACAGAAGTGCGTGTGTGTGTGGGAGGCATAGCTCTGCTTCCTCCAGGCGCCTTCAAAATGATTTTTTTTTTTCCTGGTCTTTTATAAACACATGCAGCAGAACATCCACTGTCTCTAACATAATCTTTGGCCCTCAGTAACATCTAAGTGTTCATGATTTTGGAGGAGTGCAGGAATCAGCCGAAAATAATACAAAAAAAAAACTATTTTACTAAAACAGCAGTATGATATCATCACACTGAGTTTTTAAACACGTGGGGGTTTACAGAAACAAAATAATTTGTCTTATTAACAATTAAAAACCTGTCATTCCTTACAGAACTGCACATGTTGAGAAATGATGGGGCAGTGTCCATTTTGGTCAAACCTTTACAGTAACACAATAAGTGTTACACACGTATGTGTTATGAATAACTCTTGGCTAAAACCATGTCAAATTTTAGCACAACATCCGTAAAACAGACTGAATTACATCAATTTTAATGTTCTCTAATGTGAACAGGATGTGGCGGAGCCACCTTGACTTGGTTTGGCTTCCAATCATAATGAGTTGTACAAGTGCATCCAATGATTCTTTTCTTAAACGTTTTATCAAAGTATGTCAGGTGGTCAACAAAATATTTTGCTAACAGACAAACAGAGTAGATTTCAAACAGATAAGGGCATTTTTTAAAAAGAAAAAAGAATCTAAACAATCTGTATGAGTTCAGAATGCATCCCATCTGCTACCATATCAAATTGCACAATTGTCATGTTATATAGAGTCTATTGCAACATGATTTAAAAAAATCATGTCTAACCTTGAATGTTAAAAAAAAAGCTCAATCTTGGAAAAATGGCACTGATATGGTTTTAAACTTGAGTATAAATGGTCAACATGTTGAGCAAGTTTCAAAGTTAAATATCTGAATTTCATTTTATTTCTCATTAAAATTTTGAAAAACATGTTAAGATGGTGCACAGGATATTGCAAAAGCATTTTAAACACATTCAGATTATTTAAATTTACTATTTAGAGATTGTTTACCATTTCATGCTGCCAACATTTTATCCCCC
>JAUBOC010000191.1:7924875-7942238 GCA_032275365.1 Anablepsoides cearensis | reverse complement strand
GGATATGTTTGTTTGCTTTTCTTTATTTAAAAAATGTATTTTAGAAGTATCGGATCGGGACTCGATATCGGCCGATAGTCAAATCAAAAGGACTCAGACTCGGACTCGGGGGCAGAAAAACCTGATCGGGACATCCCTAAAAATAAGAAAGTTACACAAAGACACATCTAGCAGTTACACAGGCAAGATTTCCTTTCCTGTTATTCATCACCCAGGAGAGGTCCAGCTGTAATACTGAATGGTAAAATCAGATATAACAAAAGAACCACTCATTCTTAAACTAATACTTTCTCATGATCCCAAGAAATCAAAGCTCATTTTGTGCAGACATGTCATAATCTCACAAAAACCTTACAGATTTTCCCATAAAGCAAGAAAACCAAATGATCAGCTCATGATCAATAACTAAAATGTAAAAGTGACCTATTATTGTAAATCATGGCTTTTTGTTTAGAATAAAAGTAAACAAAACTAACATGATTTAAAAACAGACTTTTAAAATTATACTAAGGAAAGTACCAATAATACTATTAATAAATTAAATCAATATTAACAATTATGTTTTCTAAAATAATATTTACAAGCAAATTGTTCATTTGTCAAAATTTGTGGCCAATAAGACCTCTCAAGGGTTTTACTCCTGTATAACCAAAAACACAAGTCAGGAGAAAACTAGTCATTTTAAATTTAAATGCGACTTACAGGCAGATAGTTCCACAAAAATCTAAACTATAGAAGTGACTTACCTTGTCAAGGTTTACTCTTCAAACAAATTAACTAAATTATCTTTCTATCTCACAGCAGCTTACCCTTTCCTTCTCATTCGGTGGCTGGCTGTTAGAAATTTCAGAGAAAAAGAACACATCACCGTCAACAAGGGCAGGGTCCACACCTGTCAACAGAAATAACAGCATTATAAAGCATATCCTATAAGATAACATACAGTAGACTATTATAAAAAAAATTGGATTTTCTTTAAGATTTTCATGAAGCAGATCAGATTTTCTTTGGTAGTAATTTTGAGGATAAACACGACAAAAATAATGCATGTAAAAAAAATTTAATTAGAAACAATGACAATTTTAGAAGATTACATGGAAGCAGTTAATTATTAATTATTTATAATTTAGTTTACCTGTCCTACAATTTTTAAGTATTCATGGCGGTTTTGTGATGCTAATTAATGAGCTAGCATTAGCCAAAAGGTTTCACATGTTCAAAATTACACTTTTCAAGTTTGCTAATAAATAACTTTGATATTACGAACACAGATAGCATCTGGTTGAGAATTATTATTCTATGAATAAATTTATTATTATTATTATTTTTTTTTTTATATATAAAATGTTTAAATAATGCTGTTGCTTGTGCTAAAGCTTACGGGTAAACGCTAAACCTTAGCTAGCTATTAACCAAATTAACGTATCAGACAATTTATTGAAAATATTACTTTGAGTTTGTCTTTCTTGGTTTATGTTGGTCTTATTTTTCCTTGATGCAGCCTCCAGTGTCCATTTGGTCTTGTTTTTCTGGTTGGTCACCACGCAGCTGTTCCGTTCAACTAATTGGACTTTCAGAACAGGAGTTGTTTTTTCAGCTGCAGTTTTTCTCCATTTCTTCTTTCCGCTTTTGCCAGTTTGAGACCGGGCCTGGTCTTGTCCCGGTTCGATTCCTTGACTGGAGCTTGGCGAGAACATAAACCGAGGAACAAAAGCTCTTTTAACTGGAGGCATATTTTTATTCTCAACAACTGGACACGTTTAACACAGAATACAGGAGTTAGTTCCTACCACCGTCAGCCAGCAGGGGGCGCTGCTGCCATCCTGAGAACAAACCAATGTGTTTGTTGTTTACAACACAGGAAGTTTTCAGACCTTTTTTTTATTTTTATTTATTTATTTGTTATCCACATAATCTTATGCCACATTTATTTTAAATGGATGTAGACCAAGCATAATTTTTTAATGGAAACAACTGCTTGCTAACTTTTCTCTAAACTGTTTTCCTTTTAAGAAATTAAAATAAAATAAAATAAAATAAAATAAAATAAAATAAAATAACTTTCCACAGAAAGATACTGTCAACATAATGAGTTAATAATCACAGCCTCAATCTCTCCTTATGCCCAGATATTAAGTTTCCTAATAAACCAGACAAGTTTGCATGTTGATATTTGGGGTCCTTTCTTCTACCTTTTATCAAGGATTGTAATGGTCTATTATCTGACAACTGATCTTTACATATCTGATTGGTAGAAAGATACTGCAAAGGTTGTGCACCATAACAACATGCATCTCAGCCCTTGTAACTTATTTGTTACCAGTTTAAAAAAAGGTCATGTACTCCTGAGTACTTTGTCTGCCACACGAGGCCAGAATTAGTGAGCCTGACGTGCTTTTCACTTTGAAATCTGTTTTGACACAATCATAAAAGGCCCACTGCAGAGTATTAGTCAGGGCTTACAGTTGGATTTACTCACCATCATGCACAATTACTGTTACGCAAATCTTGAAATCATCACCCTGTCAGCAAACTGCTGCTCAGCTATCTAATTATAACACACAGGTCACTGGAAGAAATGTTACAAAGTTCATCTGTGGAAGAAGTAAAACATGCATGGATGCTTAACTAAACTGGATGTTTGATTGTTGCTAATTAGTTTTCAAAACATACATATAAAAAGGAAAATGAAGACTATAAATTATATATATTAAAAAAATATTAAATAAAAACAATCAGTTTTTGGAAGACTCTGAAAATTGTTCAATATCTGCATCAATTATACAATTAAAACATTTTAAAAGTTATAACTTGCCTTATTTAACTAGAAAAGATGGTTGTGAGACTCAATTGAGGTGAGCTAAATTATACTTCTGACTGGCTCAAATAAGCCTCGGCCTATAAATACCCCTGACCTGATTTGGCTCACCAGATGTTCTCCCAGAACAGCAGGTCTCCATGAACAAGTTACTAGAAAACGTTTTGTCGACACATCGAACTTCTCATTAGATACTAAATGAGGTGGGGGTGGGCGGACACAAGTTGCATAAAAATCATCAGGATAATTTTCTTCCTCACAGCTGTTTTTATTCGTTCAACATCTCACATTACAAATACTTCAAATGTATGCATACAGTTACAAACAGTTGGCAGCAAATCAACATGTGACTTTAGGTCTTTGTTTTACTTCAATACTACAAACCAACTATAAAAACTGATGCCTGTATTGTAGCGTAAATAAATCAGGAGGAAAATATAAAAATCGAAACTTACAAACAAATGTGAAAGGACTTAGTAAAAATCAAAAGAAAGTAAAAAAAAATAATAAAGTAATAAATATGACCTTCCCAGCATTCAATTAAAAACTATTGAAAATTTCCAATCGAGTCGTACTAAGACATAATCGATATTCTTTGTGTGAAAATGCGGAGCACGTTACAGCAATTAGAAAAACTAGACAGAGTTCAACACTTCACCCCCCCCCCCAAAACAAAAAAGTTCTGATCAGAATGATAGACATTTCAATTGAAAATATAGCAAATGCTAAATACATAGTCGAACTAGTATATACAATGTTTTCAATCACAGTAGCATGGTAGTAGCAAAATAAGTCAATAAGCACAAAAACTAAACGCTTACAAAATAAATTCTAGTATAATTTTTTTTCTCTCTCTCTTTCACAAACATAATGAACAAGAGGAAGTCGAAATAAAACGTGTAAAAAGACTGCATGATTTTCACGATCAGAATGACTTAAACTGCGGAGAAAAGAAGAGTTAGGTATTGCACATAATGGCTCAAAAGTTAACTTGCAACATTTAATAACATTCAGATTATGTCCCAAAGCATGCCACATCACAGAAGGAGGGGAGAAGGGGGTGTGGGGGTCAAGTGATCGTGTCTCCTCGTGTACGCTTTACAGAGTGTCCTCTACGTTACAAAACACATCCAAAGTGTTGTCACGGTGTGTGTGTGTGTGTATGTGTGTATGTGTGTGTGTGTGTATTGCATAAACATCACGTTTGTGTCAGGAAGGCAGACTCCGTTATGTAAAGAGAGGCTACAAGAGAGGCGAAATCTCCAAGAAGGAACAGAAAGTTAGAAAGGAGATCTAGTGCATTACGTTAGGTCCTGCATTATTATCACTAGCCATGTTTTATCTCTTACGCATGCCGAGAAGAAGTTACAGGCAGTTTCAGAAAGAAGATCTAATAAAAAATAATAGATTCAAAAACAGCAGATATCCACTCCGGTTGTAGAAGATTTTTACACCGACCAAAACATTTACTCTAATGATAATCTTACAGACTACACCTAGGAGCAAAATATCAGCTTATTTATACTCAAGACTATCAAAATCAGTTTAGAAAGGTCTCGCCATGCCTTAGGATCCTGTAATAATGTTTATTAAGAAAGAAAATGTGTACACGACTGGCTAACTGTAGCCTCTTTTTTTTCTGCTTATTTTCAAATCCACAGAATCGCAACCAATGCACCAGATGATTTTTCAGATTTACCAGCACTTAAATATATAAAAGCTAATCGAAAATTATATTAAATCACCTTTTTTTAATCTCTTTTCTTTAAATTAAATTTACAATAAATGCAGATCTCTTAGTAACAAAAGGTACAAAATTATTTTTCCACCAAGTGAAAAAAATGAGGTATTGCAAAAGGAGTTCTCCCATTTTGTGAAAAATGTGCCTAAAATGACTATTGAAAAAAATATTTAGAAAAAGTAGTGCATAATAAATGTATATATGTTCATGACAAAATAATCGGCTATAAAACACTGTACAAAAATCAGCAGGCCATGTATAAAATAATATCTTTTTTTATCTCTGTGACAGTAAATTCAAGCTACTACCATGTCTAACCACAACACGCGTGTGGTAGAAGCTGCAGTCAGTCACAGCAGAGCGTGCAGTGGTACACCATGAGGACAGCTCAGGGAGACTGGACTGTGCATTCCCATTAGTTAGTACTACATTAGCATGTTAGCTTCCAGTGCTAATATCCCTGACGATATAAAGTGAATAAATACTACTGCCAATACCTGAGCCCTGAGGGCTGTGTCTCAATATCAGCTCAAACCCAAACTCCAGCCTTTCCTCTGTTCGACGATGAGGACAACTGAACAGAAACCCCTCAGATCAAGGATCAATAGTAGGTTCTAGGCCAATCTTTGGTTTGCTCTTTCTGGTTACAAAGTGTTGACGTGTACACCGAGACCGAAAATGTTGTGCCGACAATCTAAACGCGTGCGCCAAACCGAGGGAAGATTTTGTTTTGTGACGTGGCCAGATGTTGTACATTAATCTACTTGGAAAAACTGAATAAATCCATCCTAAACAGAGTTCCAACCGTTTCCACTCAACCTTTGGTAAATGTCATCACCGTTTACCAGGTCTGCAAGCAAAAAGAAAGAAAAACAAAAAGAAAATGCACCTTTCTTTAAACTCAACCTCCATAGTTCGTATACTGATTTAAGTATGATGAACTTCAAAAGTACAAATGTAAGCAGCTTCGCCAACTAAAAAAGGAAAAAATAAAATAGTACACTCAGGTAAGAAAAACCTAAACATATAAATTCAAATCTAACGCATCAATATGCTCATGCACACTTGCAGTCAAAACATAAATGGGATTTTACTCTTTTTAGCAGTTACATCTTTTAGATGGCTCAATTTAAAAAAATAAAAAATAACTTATTATATATATTTTTTTAACTTAAAAGAAAAGTGCATTATTTTCCGTTTCAAAGGCCCTTACCCCTGCCCTAATTTTCTCGTAGCCCCTCCCCCCCTCCCCGTTTAGCTTTAGTTCCAGCGGAAGGAGATGTGTCGCGGTCGGTCCCCTCCCTCCTTCACCAGCGGCTTGTGGAACTCGCGGCCAGCCCGAGAGTGGATGGCCGCCCAGCAGTACTCACAGTAGTACTGCAGACAGGTCACGTTGGCGCAGAAGAAAGGGGCAAACTTTCCCCCGCAGCGAGTGCCCTGGCACTCATCACACAGCTGGTCATCCAGGACATATGGCTTCACTTCCACCTGACAGAGGAGGAGGACGGAAAGGGGTCAAAATTGAGGCAGGGAACATTTGAAATCTTGAACTGCAAAATGATGGAACGATTTTCAGAGCATTTACTCCTGCTTTCAGGCTTACAGCTGCAGTCAAAAGTTTACATACAACCACAAGCATTAAAGTCATTCACTTCAGGGATTTTAATTACTAAAATTGAATTGTTAATTTCCAAAGTACAATCATTATACAGGGTGAGTCAAAAGAATCAGTACACCCTTTTATTTCAGAAACAGAAGAGAAAATGAAATATCTGAATAACCGAGCAAGTAATGGGTGAGCTTGATCTTTTAGGATGTGTTTGGAACATGGCCACCATTTTGAAAGCCACCATCTTGAAAGCCACCATACTGGATCAAAGTTACATTTTTCCCAATGGGAAGAGGGTCATGTAGCATATCATAGAAGAACAGTATTGTCCCAGAAATGGATTGCTGCAATCAGATGTACAATATCTCTTGTAGTTTATAAGTTATCAACACAAAGTTCAACATTTTTGTTGTTCATCACAGGCAATCAAAGATGGAATTGATGAAAGCTCCGTTCATATTTGTAAGCCCTCCTCCTGCTGGGAAAAAGTAACTAAATTAACTTTTACTTAAAAGGTTTTGTGACTTTTTACTTTTCTTTGAGTAGATTTTTACTTATACTTGAGAAAGTTTTCAACTGAGTAACTGCACATTAGTACTTTTTCCACCTCCGTTCATTAAAAAGCACCAATTTACCATGGCATTAATGTTAATGAGTGAATGTAATCTTTTGACCACAAATTTAGCATTCAGATCAACTCACCCGTTTATCAATCTCCCCATGCTGCAGCTGAACAAACCGGGCGCTAATGGCCGCGATGTAGCTTTGCTGATTGGAAAAGGCCACCCTGCCTGCACCTTTTGGATACTTGAGCTCCGGGTCCGTGTCGATCCCAGCATAACACACTCCCCCGTACAGACGATCCATGATCATGGCAAGCTCAACTGGAACAACAAGACACGGTGAAAACCTAAGTCCAAATCACTGAAATGCGACGCGGTTTATGGGTTTGCTTCGATTATGTACCTGCACGTAGAGGACGAGGAACACCTCCAACAAAGATGGTCTTCCTTGGGTCCAGTGGTTGAGACCCGTCCATTACAAAATCACTGTCGTTAAGGTTCCAGGGTCGAATCTGAACCTGTTAAAATTAAAATGATAAATAAGAAGCAGTATGCTGATGTCTGAACAGTAAATGTTTATAGTTTGAGGAGGGAATACAAGTAAACATTAAGGATTTTTGGTGCAAGATATTCGAGTTGGTAAGAGTTAAACTGTGTATAAGAACACATTAAGTTTCAATTTTTCTTGTCTGAGCCGGCACAGAGTGACGGATCCTGGCAAATGGAGGAATTTTATCCACCACCAGGTGAAATGGTGGAGCCAGGGGGTGGACCTTGGCCAACACAGATTAATCTTCAGCCACCTCAATCATTTCAGGACACCAATTTTAAGATATATAAAAACTAGAACGCATAGTGTCCTCCAGTGATCAGGGTGGCTGGTTTACATACAGTATAGGGGTGTAAATCGCCAACTTTATTACAATTCGATGTTACATCGTTTTGTTTGAATGACGATTCGATATTTCTCGTTATCATAAAGTCTGTTACAATACAATTTATATTCAATTCAATTCGATTCACATGTCTGCGATCGACATAATGCGATATCATCTGCCCATCTAACACAGCCATTGTGTTAGATGGGCAGATGATATCGATTCTCATAGAGCATCATGATGATAATATTTTAATTTTACCTCGATATAACTGAATTATGAACCATTCAAATCGATATATATCGATATATCGTTACACCCCTAATACAGTCCTCTCCAAAAGTATTGGAGTACCAAGTCAAATTCCCTTGTTTTTGTTGTACACTGAATAAATTTGTGTTTAAGATCAAAAGATGAACCTGAGACAAGCGTTCAGAATGTCAGCTGTTAGTTTCTGGTATTTCCATGTAGATGTGTTATAACAACTTAGGTTATATCTCTGTATTACAAACCAGCATTTTTAGGTGAGCAAAAGTAAAGGAACAAATAATTACAGTAAATAACATTTAATATTTGGTGGCATAACCCTTGTTTGCAATGACGGCCTCAAGCCAAAGACATCACCAAACTGTTGCGTTCTTCATTTGTGATGTTCCAGGCTTTTACTGCAGCTTCTTTTAGTTCTTGTTTGTTGGGGTCCTCCCTTCAGTCTCCTCTTCAGGAGGTGAAATGCATGCTGTATTAGGTTAAGTTCAAGTGATTGACTTGGCCAAAACCTTACTCTTTTTTTCCCCCTGATGCAATCTTTTGTTTTGTTGGCAGTGTGATTTGGGTCATTGTCCTGCAGCGTGATAAAATTCCTCACGATTAGTTTGGATGCATTTCTCCGTAAACTGTCAGACAAGATGTTTCTGTACACTTCAGAGTTCATTCTGATGCTACCATCATCAATAAATATTAATGAGCCTGTTCCAGAGGCAGCCATGCACGCCCAAGTCATGATATTACCTGCACCGTGCTTCACAGAAGAGCTTGCCTGCTCATGATCTTCTACACACTGTGGACTTTGTCACTTTGATAGAGATTAATCATTGTCTCATCAGCCCATAAGAATGTCTTCCAGAACGTTTGCGGCTCATCCCTGTACCCCTTTGCAAATTTCAATCCAACCTTCCGATTCTTATTATTGATGACTGGGTTTGCATCTTTGAGTATGGCCTCACTAGCTGTGTTTCCAGTACAAATGTGCGCAAACCTTTGTCGATATTTTGTTAATGTCAGAAAAAACACAGTTTCACTATTGTGGTGTTTCCATTAAGAAAGAAATGCTATTGAAATCACGCGTGAATGCGCTTGTTCTCACGGTATCCACGCAGTGCATGTAAACAATCATGCATGTTGCTACCACGACACTAGCGATCAGAGGAGATGTGGGCGTCTTATCGAGGCTTTCATGCGACAAGCCCCTTATACTTGGGAGCGGATACTTAAGTGGTGCTTTGGGGAAATTGTACTCTGTGAGTTTACTACTTTCTTTTACAACTTCGTCAATTTTACTACTACTTCCTGTTGTCTTTTTCTCTTAATCGTCTTTTCGCCAGTAGAAACAGCTGGTTCTTGATCACGTGACTCCCGTGATGTGAAAAAAGTGTTTCCATCGCAATTTTGCAAAATACACCAATTTCGATACGGCTGAAGAACCACCTTATCCTAGTGCAAAAACATTTTGTTGAAAAATGGAAGTTTTTTTGAAACTGACGTGTTTCAATTGAGCAAATTTATTTTCGAAATTCTAATTTACGCATTTTCATGGTCGATGGAAACGCAGCTTATGTTTCTGCTCTCAGAGTCTTCTTCGAACGGTGGATTGTGATACCTTCACCCCTGCACTGCGGAGGTCATCGGTGATGTCACTTACTGATGATTTAGAGGTTTTCTTCAAAGTTTTCACAGTATTTCTGTCATCAACAACTTTTTTTTTCTTTGACGTCTGTTGCTCAGTACACCAGTAGTTTCTTTCCTATTCAGGACATTCCGAATCATTTTGCTGGCTATGACCAACGTTTGTCCAATGATTCAAATTAATTTTCCCTTTTCTCTCAGCTTTTCTCCCATAGACAGCTCTCTGGTCTTCATGTTGGTTTGTCCTCTTAACAAGAAATACCTACATTATAGGTTTAAACACAGGCATAAAAGTAGACTAGTCATGTTTTTAATGTTTGAACAATCAACCTTAAAGGAAACACCTGGCAAATAAGAAACACCCATCAGTCATGTGTACCAATAGTTTTGCTCACTTGAAAAATGGGCAGGTTCAAAATGAGTGTTCTGAGTTGTTTAACACATCTACATGTAAACACCAGGAAATAATACCTGATATTCTGAAGTCTTGTCTCGTGTTAAAAACACAAATGTCTTCAGTGTACAACCAAAACAAGGGAATTCGACTTGCTGTTCCAATACTTTTAGAGAGGACTGTATACATTTATGGTGGTAGACATCTTAGATTTTAACATGGCAACTCAGTTTTCTGTAGGAACCTTTTGACACCTAAATGCAACCACCTCCCAAAAAGGAAGTATGTGCTTCACTTATTTTTCCACATTCAGCTCAAAAGACGGATAGAGGCTATTTCCAAGTCTCGTCTTCACGCCACAACAGGGAACACGAACATTTCAGTGTTGTAACTGCAATCATAGAGATAACAAACATGCAAGCTGTCAGTGGAACATAGCAGCACACTCACAGGCTTGTCTTTAATAGTGGGGCTGGAGACACACAGGTAAAGTTTGCCATCTTCCTGAATGCAGGCATCAATCAGAGCCTGGACTGAGCTTTCATCTTGAAACAGCAGGAATGCATATCCTAGAAACAAGACACAACCAGAGCGATAAGCATGGGAAGAAATCCCACCTCTACACCGAGACCAACATGACTCAACTCACCTTTGGGTGGAAAATAGGACTTGCTCTCTGCCTTGTGAGGCCAGTCTACAAACAAATGTCCAAATCTGCGGAAACTTGCAGTGATTTCATCTACAAAAAAAAAAAGGAACTCTGAATCAGAAACACGCTGAGAAAGAGCTCAACACTATTAAAACTAGTATTTTTACTACAGCAGTTGCAAACAAGATCAAATCAAGAAAAACTCAAACTTGTGAAAATGCGACAGCAATCAATTTTTAACCCTAAAAACAAACACAAAAAGTATTTTGTCAAAGACTGGTCTTCACCTTCGTCTATATCTGGGGGCAGCCCTCCCACAAACACCTTCCTTGAATAACGCTCAATGTGTTCACCGTTGAGGTGGGGGAAACAGTGTGCTGAACCAAGACTAGCGAGGCCCTGGTCACTGGAATTATCCTCACCAAAAGAGCGCTCATCCTCCATGGGGAACAGAGACGAATGACCTGATAAGAAAATAAAAAAATATATGGATTACAAATACTGTCGCAAACAAGGCTGACAAGAATTCTTATTTTGATAAAGAGCATGGAAATAATAAGACTGATTTGAATGAAAACAAATTTAAATTAGTCTAAAAAGAACTACAAGAAGCAGTCATGATAGCCACTTTAGATAACTAGGTAAAAGCAAGAATGTTATTACTGCTTTGGTAAGAAACCTTAAATACTGTAGATTACAGCATTGAAAATAAAATGGGATTCAACATTTAAAAAGGCAGAATAAATTACAAATAAATAGATAAATAAATCAGGCAGACAGACACAGAGGCAGAACAAGTGATCACGCTGTATCAAGACACATTCACAAGCTTTACCTCGTCTCCTGCCATAACTTCTTGCTGCATGTAAAACAACACAAAACACTCTTGAAAATCAGGCATCTTAAAACAGTTTGTATAACACCAGCAGGGCTTGAACTCTATCTGGGTCACACACTGAAATGGCTGCAACTCCTAAAAGTAATAATAGCATCCTTTTCTTACTTGAAGCACCAATTATGGTTATTTACCAGTGACAAATATGCTTGCCTACCAAGCAGCATGACTGGAGTGTTTTTCCTTTAACTCTGCCAAAAGGTTTGACTGATGGTTTGTTTTAGTTCTTTGTAGCATTACTCACAAACCAATAGACATATGTGAGCATTTCTTTTAAAACCTAAAGGTGAGGAATGACCTACAAATCAGATGATCTGAACTTATTTTTATTTATTTTTATGACCTACATGTAGTGTTGCAGTCTTGGTGGTGCTCTTGCACAACTTGTTTCAGGTTTTTAAGTACAAATGTCATAGCCAGATTATGCAAGTTGTTGTATTTTTTTTCAAAATCTAATTTCCATCCAGCATGCTAAGAGGATTTAACAAATGCCTGACGATTTTATCTGCATTTGGCAGACACGATTTTCAAGCTCTGACTTGGCTTCAGTGTTGAATGTTAATTTACATACCATTCATAGGTAGAGGCACATCTCCACCCTGATGAGAGAAACTGTAGCGCCCTAAATGACAAAAAAAAAAACAACAACACAGTGGAGGCCTCAGAACTAAAGCAATGACAGAACTCTCAACTACAAACGATTACCGAAACCATGATCAGGTTATTTAGTGCAATATACACACTAGACTACTCCAAAAATGAGTGTGTGAAAAGCTTAGCTCGACATTAAAATAAGACGATGTAACAAACCGCTATAAATATACAGACTTGTTTAGGAACTTAAAAACTGTTAGAGCTGGCTCCAACTAGATTAGAAGAGCTAAGAGGAGGGGAAAAATAATCCATTGCGCCGAATAAATTTAAGCTGAAGGGCTTCATTAACAAACAGAGTTGTTAGCAATGCTTTGAGCCTGCAAGCTATTATTTTCACTGTGGACTTGAGAATAATATAATAAATACCATCTTCATTTTTTTTTGTTTGTTTTGTTAATCTGAAATTTTCAGTTAGAGAAAAAACAAAACCCTCAAACAGAATGAAATTAAGGTTGTGGTGAAACCCTCTGCACTCCAGAAGACCTCAAACAAAATGGCCGACTTTAGCTTCAACACACACGCAAAAAAAAAATTTAATAAAAAAAAAAAAAAGCTTCTACACACAGAACAGTGTACAAGCTGCCAATGTTCCTACTTCTGTATAAATTTTATACCGGTTGTTTTCACCTTTATACTAACTGGGATGCCTGATGTTCATTCCAAAGTACTGGAGGGTGTGTATTCTCAGTGTTTCACATTGCTTTTGCAATGATGCTCAAAAGTTATTTATTTAGAATAATTTGCATAACCTAAAGTACATTTTGTGTTTTTATTTGGATTTTCCATCAAAACAAGGCATTAAAAGTGAACCAGATGAAGCATCTAATTTAGGAGTGAGTGATATTTTGTTTCCAGAGGGATGCTACGACTTTGTTAAATCAATTTAAGGGGCGATACATTTTAATCAAAAACAATTATTCTCTTAAAGCAACTGTGCTTAAAGACATTGTTTGGATGTGTTACTTCTTCCCTTTTTCAAATCCTACATCTTTTCTCTAAAAGCTTAAGATTTACATCTTCAAGACATTTAATTCAGCTGTATATTTTCTCACTTCAATATTAATAAAAACCTGCCTTTTCTTGATTTTTAAATGCTTTCATCTTTTGTTTTTAAACAAATAGAATAAGAATTGATTCAAAGGCTGCCTCCGACTATCAGAATTCACTTCACCCATTTGTGAGCTGAATAACATTTCAACTGTCTCTTTGGCACTGCATTCATTCTTGTATGATCTGGATCTAAAAATGGTTGAATGTTATAACGCTGCAGAAGTTTTTACCTGAAATTAATAATTTCTTCATTTTTTAAACTCTTTAAAACATTCTGTTTCTAGAAGTGTTTTGAAAAAAGGCAAACAATTGGGTTCCTTAGACCATTTCACTGTAATCTAATCATCTGCTATCATGTTAACATGTGATACTTAGTCCTACTTACAGAACAATACCACTACAGTAAGTTAAATGTGTTACTTGGTACAAGTACAGTTTATAAAAACCAAGCTCATAACGGATATGGATAATAACTGCATTGAGTATGAAACCACCCAATCAGCAGCAGTGTTAATATTACCCAAACACTGCTTCTTACCAATTACATGTGATCACCACTGTTCAGTCAGTAGTGAAGAAAAACAGTCTTCTACAGACAATTGTTAGTGTGAGAACTAACCTTTTAAGGAATCCTGTTCAGCCCTCATAATGTCAATCAAAGAGTTCTCCAGAGACTGCATACTGAAACCATCAAAAGACCGTGTCCTCTCCTGCTGAAAGAAAGAAAAACAGTTAAGAACCCATGCTTCACTCCTCCAAGATTAAAAACAGCAAAGGCCACAAGATCTCCTACAATGTGTGCTAGAATTCTAACATCTATTAACAAAAAACAACTCCAGCGACCATCTAAGATCTGTTGAACAAGATAAAAAAAGTCTGCATATATATTTTTTTTTATTTAACTGTGCAAAAAAACCCCACTATTGAGTATATAAAAAGGTTGAGGGCATGCAAAGCAGCAGAGGAGCACAAGACTTCTTAAATCAGGACAAGAGGAAGCACATGTGATCAGACCAGATGATAAGACTGCTCTCATTTAACCAAATGATCTAGATAAGATCAAAAACACAGGCGCGCGCGCAGTTTCTGTTCATCCCATTTAATTGGCTGAGCTGTCAAGATCCTGTTTTGCTAAAAGACTTCTTTGTTACATTTGATACAGATGAGCATTTTAAACGGGATTAACTGTTGTGCCTCGAAAGTACACAAGACGTTACCAACTGAAAGAGACATAGTCCCAGTTGGATTCGGTTTAGATAAGAATGATCAAATCTATATATTTAGAATTTTAGCGTGCCTTTCGAGAAGTCTTATAATTAAATACAGTGATCAATAGGTTTGTTGGCCTACCTGGAAGGAATAAACACTGTCATTGCGGCTCATGCTGTCCTCCACCCAGCTCTTGTGATTAATGCCAGAGGTATTTCTGGGGAACTTCTGTGAGGGAACCTGCAAAAAGGGATGTCAGCTCTAAATTTAGTCTTTACAAACGATCAAATCAGTGCAACAGCGTGACAATGTTCACAACTTTTGATTGAACCCAAGTAGTCAGCTACCTGGTTGTTGGGGAAAGACTTCTTCAGCGGGGAGAAGGAGTTGAGGCCCGTCACTCCTCCCCCTATCCCCCGCCGGTAGTCCCGAACCCCCTGTGTTCCACCCCAGCTGCCGTATCCACCTGGGCTCCAAGAGGTGGTGGTGGGAGTGGACAGGCTCTGGTAGCTTCCCCAAGGCGAGGGGGGCTTGCTCTGGGCAGGAGCAAGGTGGGGCAGCTGGGTGAAGGGTCCAGCGCGATGCAGGGGGAAGGAGGGCTGCGGTTGATGAGGGCTAGCCGGGGAGCGCCGATGCTGCTGTGGAACCCCCTGACCGTGGGGGTGAGGGGCGGGAGGGTGCTGTTGGGAGACTGGTCCAATCTGAGTGGAGAAACCACCCCCGACACTAAAGCCAGGGCCAGCGTGGTGGGAGAAGTTCTGAAACAGGAGCGGAGGGCCGTTCGTGTTGGAGCCAGCAGGACCAAAAAACCCTCCGACGTCTTCCCCAATCACCGGAGACTGGGTGGAGGGGACCGCTGGGGACCAGTTGTTGAACGTGGTCAGTGAAGATGAGGAGGAAACGGACTGCGCACAGCTTGTACCCATCCCCAGGTTGTCCTGGTATTCGAAGGCGCCCAACACCGGAGACTCCATCCTCAGCTTCTCCTTTCCACTGCTGCTCTCCAAGGAACCCTTCTCCAATGAGACGTCTTCAGGAAGAGCTCCCTCGAGCTCCGCTAGACCTCCTCCGGGGTCCTGCTGGCCTGGAGACAGGGCCTGAGGCTGAGCTTTTTCCTGCATGTCTTGTAAGTCCAAAGCCTTGGACTTGTCAGACTCCAGAATCTCATCTTGCATGTTACTGTGCTGGGCTACAGTAGGAAACAGCCAAGCACTGCCCCCATTGGTGGAGCAGGTGTTGTTTACGAAGGAAGGGGGGCTGGGAGGGTTTGAGGGGTGGTGAGGGAGCTGGGCTTGAAGGTGAGGAGGAATCCTAACGGGGAAAGCAGATTTGTTTCCGCTGCCGTTTTTCACCAGAACTCCAAAGCCGTAGTCCCCCATTTAGGACACCCAGTAAAATTTTCCTTTGTCGTTTGGCTTTCACCGTAGTTTTTATCCTAAAATGTGGATTAAAAAGAACAGAAAAGGAAAAAAAAGAGCAAACAAAGGTTAATATGATCACTAAAGACATAATAAAAAAGACAAATCACAAAAGAAGCCTTGCCAGAAGAAGTGAATGTGCTTGTGCTGCAGCCTGCCTGGTCTTGTGATGCAATCAATGAGATTAAATCATTGACTGGCTGGGCCATGGGAGGCCTGGATGAAATATAACACTACAGCAGGCAGGCAACCACGGAAAACACCCAACCTCACCGGAGCAGGCGTCTAACAGCCTGAGCTGGCGAAGCTGACGTCTCCAAAGGTCGTTAGGCAGCTAGCAGCAAAGCTAACAGCTGCTCCACCACCTTCTACGCGTCCTTTTAATCACGCACAGCCAGAGATAGTCCGATTTAAACTAGTTTCGTTCAGTACAGCGCGAGCCTGAATGCACGGACACCGTGCTGGGCCACAACACGTACACCTACCGACTTTAATGTCGCTTTTCCTGCAATGACCTCTTCATTCGCGACCATTTAAATACAGGAAAATGTTGATGACGTCTCTCGTCTGTTCTGAATCTAGGGTAGTTCCCTTCACCAAGCCGCTACAGACGTTGAGGCATATTTGCAAACCACTCCGGGGAGGCAATAAACGACCTCAACTGCTTTAACGTCGCTCGAAAATTTCGCAACACCTTTATCGGCGACATATATTTCGACAGAAAGACATGACAAGTCACAAATGGTGTGTGGCTCTTTAAACGACCTCGTCTGTTTCGTGTCCTGCTGTACGTTCAATGTCATACAACCTACCAATCCTTGTCATCTTTTTCACATCTCGAAATGCCGCAGCTCGGTCTCGGCCTTTGCTTAAACCTATTTACAAGCAACTACAGCTGGCGTTACGTCGGGTATAGCTACCTTCAGTTCGGCGTCATGACCTTATCGTTTAAATGTTGCCATATTTCAACGTTTTCCCCTTTTTTCTGTGTTTCCTAAGCAGCCGGTGTAAATGGTCTCTTCTCTCTTCTAGATGACAGCTGGGCCAGTCGGGAGACACTTCCGTCTACAAGCTCCGCCCTCATTATGGTCCTCCAGCCAATGAACGAAAGGAATTTACTTGCGACACCCCTCCGCTTTAACTAAAAGCTGCAATCTGATTGGATAATTGCAGCAAGAAACCCGCCCACATATTTCATTCACAATGAATGACAGATGTATCTCCTTCCAAATAAGGATGGTAGGATGGAGTGACATATAAAAAAATGTTCGAGGCAAATTCGGCCTACAGTCTACCATGAAGAAAATGAGCATTCTGTGCAAAAGTCATGAGCTTTTTATACTCGTTTAAAATACAGGCATTTTCATAACGTTTGAATTGTTCTTTGATCACTCGTTTTCCCAATTCCCCTAATGTTAAACTCTTGAATAAGCTTGCTTTTCAAAATTCCACTATAACCCCGCCATTGCACTTGGTTATTTTTAAGGTAACCTCCTAAAAATTGACGCACAATTTATTCAATAATAAAACAAGTAGCCATTTGACAGCAAAACCAACATTCTGAAGAGCTATCTGTATTAAAT
>JAUBOC010000191.1:7898818-7913314 GCA_032275365.1 Anablepsoides cearensis | reverse complement strand
GTAAAGTACAGATACCCAAAATTTCTACTTAAGTACAGTAAAGAAGTATTTGTACTTAGTTACTTTACAACTCTGCCTAAAACTGATTAGCCAGATTCAAGATGGTTGCCACAGTTAACATTAGCAGTCGCAGAAATGGTGAGAACGCTGTCAGTTTTAGAGATACGGAGCTACGATTTATCGTGGTAGTAGCTGAGAGTCATCCCACATACATAATCCAAGGGCAAACAGATCCTACATAACCTTCTTTCAAATCGTGGGTTTTCGCTCCCTTAAGGGATCCACATTTCATTTATATTTCGATTTTTATTGATGGGAGTGTGCCCTCTCCTGCTTACAGAGGATCTTTGTGCATCTCTCTGTATGGCTCGTCTGATTGGCTGTTTATGTGGGCTGGTGTGTGGGACTGTTGGCTGCTGGTTGGTTCCCTCTGAACATCCGGCTGTTTAAAAGTCCAGGGATTCCTGGTGGTGGTGGTTTATAAGAGCTGCAGCTGGGCCTCCTGGCACTCACACTTCTGTGCTATGAATTTGGGAAAATCTTTGTGTATATTTACTAATAAATAAATAAATAATTAGAAAAAAAAAGCATGATTGCAATTAGACCACATAAACTGCCATTTTTATTACTGCATAAAGTAATTGCTTCTCTGTGTGTGTGTTCATTTGTCTGTGAGCAAAATATCTCATGAACCAGCGGATGGATTTGAATAGAACTCGTAAACTTGATTCAAGTTGGCTTCAACAGCTAATCAACTAAAACTGGAGTCAGTTTTACACATTTTAGCAAGAATTTAGTGTGTTGGCATCCAAAGATCACCCCTCAAGATATCTTTTAAGTGCTACAGATTTTACAAGATATATTTAAAAAATTGGCAATAACTATTGGGAACAGCCCGGTCTGTCTGTTAGCAAAATATCTTGCAAGTCATCGAACGGATGTTAGTAAAACGACCCAGTTGCAAACATTGGGTGCACTCCTACAACTTATTAACTTTTGGATTTCACCTGATTCAAGACAGAATTAATCACTGCAAGTTGACATAGAAAACAATGGCTGTAACTCAGTGGGTTTCACAGTTATTCAGGTAATGTTTGGTGTGGTAGTAGCTGAGGGTTGTTAACACCAACTAGAACGGCTGACTCAGAGCACAACAGTATTTTCAGGATTTGCCCAAAATGGAAAAACAAACAAACAAAAAACATTTTTTTTAAAAGAAATGCTACATTATTCCATTTCCCCCTGATTTGTCAGTTTAAGCAGTCAGCTTTAATGGAGTCTTTTTGTCTTTGTTTTGTTTGTTCTTTTAACTGAAGTCAGCTGTCACTATGGTTTGGGGACAAACTTCTGCCTCTGCTCTGAGGACCAGCATGGTATTTTTTTTTTTTCTGTGTGTGTTTTTGTTTCTCCTAAACTGGACGTCACACTCTACGCTTCGGTGCTGTCCAGATGCCTTGCACCTGTTTTGGCAGTTCTTTTGAGTGGATATTGAAAACGGAAGTCTGTGGTGAAAAGTCAAAAGTCAGCTGGGTTTCAACTTCTTTGTATGAGAAAGCAAAGCCAGCTGGCTCGGCGCCATCAAAAGGGGGAAAGATGTGAATTGACAAGTGCATTAAAGCCGAGGCAGACGGCTTTTCGAGGTTTTAGGAGCGCCGCGCGGTTCCTTGCTTCATACCTGAGAGTCGAATTTGCCAGCGTTGTGCAGGAACGTCAGGCAGATTTCCTGCAGCCCTCGGATCTCGCAGGAGTTGTTCTCAAAGCACTCAAACACGCCACAGCCGACATCCCCGGCACTCGCCAGGCAGTGCTGGATATCAGCTGAGGAAATGAAGGGGAAACAAAGAGCAGGTTAGAGGAGGGACCTTATCGTCTGCTCACAGCAGAGACCACGGTTTGGTATAAATAAGGCTCCACAATCCACCCTGCGAGAGACAAAGACAGAGAGAGAAAAAGAGAGGATGCAGAGGATCTGCAGGGTGAGAGAGAGGGAGAGAGAAAAAAAACTATTTTTTTCCCAGGTTGGGGGGTTTCTGCAGAGGTGGTGGGCGATACACACTGTGTCATTCTGCACCACAGTCATCTGCACTGCCTGGCTCTGAGATAAGATGGTGCATTGCAGATACAGGCTTTTACTACCACAAAATGCAGCCATTTTTTCGTTCTTTCTTTTGCAGAAGTGCAATCAACAAGTCTCTCTGTGATGTGAAAAAGTTGCATTCTGGAAAAGCTGCTATGGTGAGTGGAAAGGGAAGGGCGGAGGGGCTAACTATATGATAACGTCCAGCCCTGAGGGGCAGTTTTCACACGACTGTAACCACGAACACAAAAACTATGGATTAAATCTGCACCCTAAGCAGAACATGTTTCAGTCAGGGGATGCCGTGAAGCATGTGTGAAATTGCAGGACCCTAAACACCCATACGAGGAATATCATAATACCATATAGGCTACCGTACATGCAGCGAAATGCACACTGGCACTTCTTCCTTATCTAAATATGGACAGAAAACATATGCTGTTTATTTTAGACAGACAATATCTATAAAATGGCAAATTATAATGCTAATTTATCCACACATTGTTTTTTTTAAAGCAGCTGCAAAATTTCATATGCATTTTGTATTGACTTCCATAGTGACATCAAAATTTTGGAATTTATGCAGCTTATTAAAATTGGCTTTCATCCCCCCACACCCCAAATCATGCTTAGCCTCTGGCATCTGGAGGAGTGCTGCAGCACCCTCAGCACCCCATATTCCTAGAGCCATAAGGTCACAAATTTTATGGAAAAATTAAAAAAGATCTGTTTGTTTTGAATCCCTAATGAATTCTGAGAGCAGACCGCTGCAGACCAACAGGCTGGTTTGGAGAATTGGAGGACGTTATTGTTTCTATTGGACATGCGTAAAATGATTCTTGACCAATAATTATTAGAGGACTGGTGCTTTTTTTTTGGCGGGGGGGGGGCACAAGCAGAGGAGGAAGGTACGGGACGAGTTGAACTTTTAGTGCGCAGGAAAAGTGAGCCGCTGTCAGCCGTGCTTGTTTTGGCATGGCGGGAATGTGCTTGGATTGTACGAGCCCTGGCCGCAGCGCGCATTGGATTACACAGTGGTGTTTAGGAGTCTGCGCCGCTGCTGCCGCAACTGCCGCTGCCGCTGCGAGACATGCAGGAGTTTCACTCCCATTTCTTTTGAATTGATTTGATTGATTGGTGGATTTTCCAGCACGGAAGAAGAATACCTGTATGGACCATCCTGCAGGTTTAGCCTATTCGAAGTGAAGAAAAAGGACGAGAACACATGCTTTTAACGGGAAAGAGGTCTGTGCGCTCTGGTGCGGTTGTCGCGCGTTTCTTCCTTTTTTTTGGCGCAATCACACCTGTGATTTCTGATGCATTAATGATGAACATTAACTGTTAAAAGACAAAACTCAAGGGTCATATTTTGTTCCGCCAAAATCCAACATTGACTGCAAAGAAACACAAACCAAAGGAGAGAGAAAAAAAGATTTTCTTCAGGTAACTGAGCAGGTACCGGGCGCGCACGCGTTCCCCCTCCTCTCCCTCTCCCTCTCCCTCTCTCTGGCGCGCGCTCACCTAGATGGATTACCTATTACCTTGTCCCATTCTATTAATAGTTTACTAACATATTGAATGACCGTCTGCGAGTATTTACAAAAGATCGTCTTTCGTGGGAAAGCCTCGAGCTCTGCGTCTGAATCTTAGTCCAAATAATATCACAAATCTCATCCCTCCCCTGCCTTTACAGGAAAAGAAACAAACAAACAAAACAAAACACGTGTTTGAGAGCAAGCAAACAAGAACACCTCCCTTCCCGCCCTCCCCAGTATTTTTTTTATTCTACACACACAGACACAAAATGACTCTCCAGATCTTACCTGTGTTCTGCAGAGAGAGGCGTCCTTTGTGGCTCGCGGGCTTCTCCGGGGGGAGGTCGAGAAAATCAAAATTATCCGATCCAACGACCCGCTCCAGCACTGACAGAACCAGCAGCGCCGCGGTCAGCTTCACCAACATTGCGTCTCCGGCTGTGCGCCTTTTGAGTCTGGTTCCCAGCAAAGATCCGGCAGTGTGTGTGTGAGACAGAGAGAGGGAGAGAAAAAGAGGGAGAGAGAGAGAGAGAGAAAGAGAGAGAGAGAGAGAAGGTTCACCTTGGATCAGCGATGAGCGCAGCTGCGACTTGGTGTCTCGCGGAGCAGCTGTGTGGGACTGAATGCACGAGCAGGAAGGGAGATGCTGCCTATATTTCTCAGAAGCCCCGGGTGTCAATTTGGATGAAGGAGTTAAGCAGGTGTTGTCGGCTGGGGCCCGCGCAGCCAATCGGAGGCGAAGAAATCCGCGTCCAAGGTTTTGAGGGGGAGTGTCCATTTAAAAGTCTCCTTTTTGTCATAAAACTGGCAGCTCGTGCACGGACCTACAATCACCCCACCACCACCCCCTAACAAATCTGCACAAATGAGCATCATTTGAAACTATGGGACATTAAACTTCCAATCCCACCCCCCACAAATGATCAAGGTTAGCAGCAGTAAATTGCAAAATAAATAATGGTAATTATAAAAAAAAAAAAAAGTTGGGCTTATTTTTGCAATGAAACAAAGTTGCAAATTTATGATGCACAAGTGCAAAAGCAGCTTAAAAACTAGCAGAATGATACCCAAGTGGATCAATGTTCCAACACATAATACGATTTTCCTCTGTGGGTTCCTTCGGCTGTCTGTTAGCAAAATATTTCATTAACAACCAGACGTATTTCTCTGATTTCTTTAGAACGTAATCATTGTGTGTACATCTATAACTGATTTAACATAAGGAGTCAACTTGATTGAAGATGGCCGCCACAGCTAAACGACTTTAGCAAGCACAATAAAGGCTACGACTCAAGCAGTTTTAGAGATATTAAGATAAAATGTTGATGTGATAGTAGATGAGACTCTTTTACATCTACTATACTTTAAACATTAACTAATCGAGTAAACTCTGCTTTTGAACTTTGCCATTAACTTTTAAAGTCAGCCTGTCTGTTAGCAGAATATCTAATGAAACACAAGATGGATTTTGATCAAAACTTTAGGAAATACCTCTTGGATATACATCTACAATTCTTTAATTTTTGAAGCCAGCCTGACTTAAGATGGCTGCCAGCACCCTCTAATATTAGAAAACACAAAAATGGCATTAACTCACTCAACTTTGCAGACATTGAGAAAACATTTGACATGGTAGTAGCTGAGAGTCATATCTAACTCATACTCTGAGCACCATACCACACACAATGCTGTTGTTTAAAAAATTGACATTAAATATTGGAGTCAATAGTGTTTGTCTGTGAGCAAAATATCTCAAGAACCACTTGATGGATTTGAATGAAACTCTATAAAAGTAATTATTAGATATCCATCTACAACCCATTAACTTTGCGAATCGGTCAAATTTAAAGTATAGCTAACCAACCTGGGACAAAACTAAAATCACTACACCCTCGTCAAATTTACAGATATCGAGCTGAAGCTTGACGTGGTAGTAGCTGAGCGTCATCCCCAACACTTACTATCATTTTTAACTCATCCAACCTGATATCACATTATGGCACAGGACAGCAAACAATGACATGTTTACATTTTGACCAAAAAAAGGCTCTAACTAATTATATCTTTTAGCATGAAAGGTGACATGCATTCCTCCAAGAAATGCCACAGATCCTCAATTTGTGACTGAAATAGTCAGTCGGGTTTATGCAGAAAGACTTAGAAGAGTTTACTTTTAATTCAAATCTTGTGTAGAAAGAACACACTTGTATAGAATGCTATAACAATGGTTTACTAAAGACTGAATGCTCTAAATAAATGCCTTTAAATAGCATTTTTATGGGGACGCAAATTAGAAGATTTCTGTTACACAATGCCTGATTCATTCTGCAACAATGAGGTCTGTTAACCCAGAATACAGGTTGTGTTCCTTGAAGGCATCACACTTTTTCTTCAAAGTAACACCTAAAAATGACTATGACTAAGCTCATTGAGCCTACAGAAGTAACAAAGTCTTAGGTTCTAAAAGATTAGGATTGCATTTTTTTTTTTTTTTTTTGGTGGAGTTTTATTTATTTATTTATTTATTTTTATAGGAGGCAGTGTTTTGATGAATGCTGGCATCAATTCTGCTGTGCCAGTGGCAGGAAGTGACCATGAGGATTCCGGATTGGAAGCTGCACTAAAGTCTCAAGCCTCCAGGGGGCCCACTGATACTAACTGTTTCTTCATTTTCTTAATTGCAACCCAGCACTGCTGCAGCCTCACCTTGATAAGTCCAAGATCCAATCAGCCAACTTCCAGCAGAGAAGGATAAACCCACAACTTCTGGAAATTTAGATTTCTCCTCTTTACCAAATCTAGCTGTTTTTAGATACCACACAAAGTCTTGAAACCAAAGCTGCTGGTTTACTGTTAAAGGGGGTTGAGCAGCTCTGGTTAATACCTGAAACAATCTCAATGCAACAATTTAATTGGTTAAGGATAAAACTGACATGTACTATATGCTCCAGGCCCTCATCAGCATTTATTCAGATGACAGTTTGATTCATTACATTGACATTAACTGCAATGCCATTTATGATAATACAAATAAATGATTCTGTCAGTTATTGAGACTAATTACTAAAAAAAATACTAGCTCACAAATAGGCCTTGTTTTAAAATTACAACACATTTTAATAAAACTTGTCTTGAAATGAATAAACAACATAAAAATGAGACCTCATATAAAATGTTGAAGTTGCAACAAATGCGTTTGACACTCTTTCCATAGCTCAGCAGTGAGCAGCACTGCATACTCTGACTGCAGTGTAGGAGGATGCTGGCAAAGCTGCAGGGAATCATGGACAACAGTTATCACCCTCTCTATGACACTGTTAGGAGTCACAGAAGCACATTCAGTGCAAGACTCATTGCACCTAAATGCACCACTGAGCACCACAGGAGGTTGTTCTCCAATGCTTATACTTGAACGGTTGCAGCTGTAATAATTGCAATTCCCCCTCCCTGGGGATCATTAAAGCATTCCGATTCTGATTTTTGACCCAATTCAAAGATTCAATAAACCAGTGTATGACAATTTAACCCCAAATTGGCTTTTGAACTGTTGTAGTTGCATCCTGCACACCTGTTACAAGTCGGCTAATCGTCACTTCCCCACTGTAAGACACACTCTTTTAACCTCCTTCAAACGTTGCATCAGTAAAACTGTAAGGACCCCCAGATCAATTCATTAAGCCACTTCTCGATTGCTAAACAATGATTGCCAACTGTGTGTGTGAAGGCAACCCAAAACAAACGGGCACCTGATTGGTGTCACCAGAATTCCATTGATTTATGGCTTAGAAATCTGCTTAACATCCTGTTTCATTTAGTCGTTTTTTTTTTAAATGTGAAACTCATTTGCTGGAAAAACTTTGAAAACCAAAGCTATATTTAGAAATTAGCTCACAATGGTACTCCAGACTCTTGGTCTCACCAAACCAAAATGATGATTACTAAAAGCTCTAAATATAGATAATTATATTGGGACTGCAGTAATAATAGTTTTAATTGAGTTTTTTTTTTTTTTTAAGTTTTGGAGATGTCGCCAAGGAATGAGAAATGGGAAGAATTTGGACCAGTTTGATGATACGACACAGAAAACTTCCACTTTTCAATATTTACATCATGGGGGCTCATTTCCCTGCAATGATTTTTACGATGCTCCCGTCCCGCTTTGTCCTCTTTTGTCTTCGTCTAATTTAAAAGCAGAGCAAAAGCAACAAAGAAAGAAGGAGAAACTGGCTGATGTCAGAGGTATGCAGGCGTAATGCTTCCATAGGTGGTTGATGGTGGGGGTGTTGTGCGCCGTGACACACGTCTGGAGATGAGCTCGGTTTTCAGTTGAGCCTTCACCACAAACTGGAATCTCCTGCTCAATTGACGTCTGTTTGAGCACGGCCCACGCTCTCCACACACACCCTCGGTTTGGTCCAATCAACGTGCCGCGCAGAACCACAGGCTTGTAACAGGGTTTGTGTGTGTGTGCCACCAAACGCCTCTGATGCTGCATTCAGGGCTCATGGGAGAGAAAAAAAAATGGCTGGAGACTTTCAATCCCAGGCTCACATCCAGAGGTACTCAATTATTATGTTTGTTTACAGACCACCTTTAATATCCCTGTTATATTTATTGGGATGAATTCCACCCCAAACTGAGAATTTTATGATTTTGTAAACAGTTACACTAAGAAAAGTCTTCAGTGAAGTAAACTTATCTTTCTTTTCTTTTATTTGCCTTTAACTGTTAAAGTGGGCATTTTTGCACTTGTTTGAGTGTGTCAGCAAAAAATATCTCCAGAACCACCAGTCAGATTTTATTAAAGGCCCTGTCACACTACAACGTTTTAGACAACTTACGCCAACTTAAGAAAATTCTAACGCTGAAGATGTCTACGTTGAAGATGGAATAAAGAAATCAAATAAGCATCTTTTAGACAAACACATACAGTAATGGTAATGATTAGACTGAATATATAATCTATTCATAAAACTTTTACAAGTCGGCATGTCTTAAACCTTTTAGCGTGATAGGGTCTTTACTCTCAGAAACTAACCATGTTGTTACCTCCACAACTTTTGAAGTCAACCCCAATACAAGATGGCAGCCATTGCAAACTTAACCAACACAAAAATGTATTTCTGGCTGGTGGTGATAGGGTGGGATATCAGATATATAATATATAGACATTTGAATTAAAGTAAATCTGCTATAAAGCAATATATTTTTTCAACATAAAGACAACCATAAAACAAACCACCAAACACTTTGTGTGCAGAGTGTCTGTCAATTGTCCAGTACTTCATTCATCTGCAGGGTATCTACCATAATTTCAACCAGAAAAGAGATTTGTTAGCTACACTAGCAGGTTTTACCACTTTTCCTTTTTGAACATCCTTTGGTCTATCGGCTCCCAACTTCTTCACTTCCAGTTTTTCGTCCGAAGAAGACATAAAGGAAAATGGGGGAAAAAATGAAATAATCCACCTTGTTTATGCTAATCTTGATTACCATCATACCTGCTCAGTCTGCGCTGTACCACACCCACGTACACTCGCGCTCGAGGCACGTTATTGCACATTGCGGCAGAGCCAGGAGGTGGCCATAATGGCATCTGATTCGCACTCACAAATGATTGACAAGTTGGGGTGGGAACCACATTAGACTATAAAAGATGGACAGTTAAAGCTAAAACAAAGTAAACATCTGTTATGCTAATTTACCTTAAAAATATTATCCAGTATAGATGGAACTTATCAGCGTGTGAAGAAAAAAAAACAAATTTTCTAAACCACTAATATAAAAGCAACCAAATTTCAGCTCAATGTGTAGCTATAAAAAAGGCTGAATTGTATCCATTTTACTTTAGCTTTGGTGTACATGGATTCTTTTATTTGATTTGAGAATTTGTCAGGCTTCACTCCCAGCTACCACCACACTAAATATCAGCTTAAAATCTCTAAAAGGTTAAATTTTAGATTTCTTGGATACCACCTCATCAAATTTCAGGCTTAGTATTTCTAAAAAAATGGCTGAGGTGGCCATCTTGGATTTTGTTACAAATTATTCTTGGCTACCACAACATAAATATTCAGATGTGTATTTAATGGCTGAATTATATCCCTTTGTAATATTAGCAATAGCAGTTAGCTTAAATTTGGACTAGCCATCATTCTTGGCTACACCCCAACAAATTTCAGCTCAGTTAGTCTTTAAATGGTTCAATTACAGCCATTTAAATTTAGCTGTGGTGGATATCTAAAATGCTCAAATCCAAGATAGTATCTTTATTTCTATGTACCCCTTAGATAGCACCTTGGCCACCTCTTTGGCACCTCTTGCAAAAAAAGTCCAGATCTGCCCCTGTTCTACATCCACCCTCATTGTCTAAACCTAGTAGCCTTGGGCTGAACCTGGGCCAGGTAAAATTAGCCCCAATTAGAATCCAGACTGTTAAATAATGCACGAAAGACATTAAATGAATAGGGCTGTGAAAAGCTGATCTTTTGGAAATACTCAAAAGGCAGTTTTGTTGTACATTTCAACAAAATGTGATACAATATTTTAAATATGTGCTTTTTTGTTTGTTTTTTAGGTATTTTAACATTTTGATTGGAGCCTGCTTATACAAGCCGTTCTTGATTATACCAGATTTTACAGTATTGAGCTAAAGTTTGATATTGTGAGCATAAAACTTATCATTCTCAACACATTATCACAAGATCATGTTGTCAATTATGCAATTTGGCCAAAACAGCTAAAGCTCTGTCCCTTCAAGTCAAAAGATGATCGTATGTATATGCATTCAAACATACCGCATAAAGTAATTTATTAAATGTTAATTGGAAAAGCCCAGAAATTACAAAAGCAAAGGCCTGTAAGGGCAAGAGCGTTACACCAAATTAATACGGGAACTTAATTTTAAAAAAAAGTTTTATCCATAAATTATCAATTCTAAATGAAATTACTGTGGACAAACAAGGACAAATAACTTTCCAGAATCAATTTTCATTATTTTGTGTCGTTCAAGGACTTTCTGTTTCTGCAGTTTGAAAAATGAAGTTCCATTGTTTTCAGTGTCAGGACTTACCTGCAGACCCAAACGTCACGTGTTGCTCTTGTGTTCCAAAGCCAGGCAAATTTTAATGTGTTTCATTTAAGTTGTGTTGAGACAACGTTAGAGAACATGTCATGTTTACACTGAAAAAAAGAAAAAGCTGTTGTCTCCAGTCAGTGACAATGTCCGAATGATACGCTTTGACAGCCGTGACGCTCATTCTTTTTGACTGCTGTACTGTAAACATACAGAAAGCAGACATGTGTTCTGAGTTGGGACCCCTGGGGCTCTGGCAAGTGACCGACCAGTGAAACCACAACAGAAAGGCCAGGCGGGGGGGAATGGGGATGGGTGGTGGGTCTATTTGTGTGTGAATTTGGGGGTTTTGCTTAGAGGGAGGCTTCTGTAACAGTAATTATTGTTGCTAGTTTACAGACTCCTCATAGCGCTTTACGGGAATCATGTGGGTGTAATTTGGTTACGATTTAAAGCTTTGTAGTATGAAGCAGCTGGACAACAACTCCCTGAGTGACCCCCCCACAAACCTCCTTCTTTTTAATCTCACATGTGTTGTAAAAAGCAGCACCAGGAAGAGAATCCTCTATTTAATATGTCTATTTCATGTTCAACCTAAAAAAAAAGAAATTTATTCAGGAGGGGATGATGCATTGTGCCAGATTAATTTGCTGATTCTCACAAATTATTCATGTATCCCAAGTGGATATTTAATGTTTCTTTAATGAAAATATCTACATATTTCAGCGTATTGGGATTGATCTGGCTCAGTATCAAAAATACACGAGGTTGGGGCAATAATCTCAATGATGGTGGAGGTGGCAGAACCTTCCACGTTTGTATTAATATGATCCAACACATAGGCCTATACCACTCGTAGTATCATAGGCTGGTGTAAAATCTGGAAAAATCAAGAAAGTTTTTTAAAAATGCTAAGAAACTAGACTTTAGTTTTGGTTCTGATGATGTCTGAAGGCGCAAGCTTTTAACTGCCCAGCTTTAATAACATTAATATTTGCATTAATCCACATACCCCTACCCAGAGGCGGACTGGCAAACAAGTCTACCAGGAGTTTTCCCGGTGGACCGATGGGCTGCCGGGGGTTCGGCCCATAGAGGTGCTGCGGCGCTTGGCCCCATGGTCACCGCAGCGCACGCTTGTTTTGTGGCGCCACAACGCTGGGATTTTAGTCACGCTTTGGGTACTCGCCCAGAGCACGTGCACCCTCGCCCAGCGGTGGAGATGGTTATACTAGGCGCTTTCTCAAAATGACACATGGCAGTCCACTTTATAACTTGTGAAATGTTGCAAATAGGAGAGTAACAGTGTGACGATCAAACAAAGGGCTTAAATGGTGCGCGGCGCGCGATCAGTCAGCTGATCTGCCCTGAACGCGGTGCTGTGGCTCCAGCTCGTTCGTCATTCCTCTATGGAACAGCACCTGTCAATCACCAGGACCACTTTGTTTCTCCAGTCTGCTGCCCCTACTTCGGTGACAAAAAAGTTAGATGAAATCTGACATCATAGTTCAGACTGCAGTCGCTTTGAAAAACAGTAGTTATGTATCCTATTTATTAAAGTGATCTGGTTGGGGGGGAAAAAACATCACATTTGTCATGTTCAAATCTGATTTGGGGAAAAAAATAGATTTTGGTCACTTTGCCTGCTGTGTAAATGTATCCCAAGCATTTTATTTGCAAAGTGTACAAGCAGGGATATTTTAGGAATGAGGACGGTTCTCAATGCATCATCGTTGGAGAGGAAATACGCATTAGTCTTTATTGATGGATTGGATTTTCAGTTCAAGAGAATGTAATAGGTTCAGTGAGTCTTGCTTGTTTTCTGTTTCCTCCCATTTAAGAAGATAAGGATTTACAGTCCATCTCACTTACAGGTTTGTTCAGCAACAAGAGATTATTTATACTGAAGAGATCCAATCAGCATGAAGCACTCAGAATTGCATGTCTGTACAACCATCTTTATAGGCATCTTTGTCAGGCATTGCATGATGGTCTGAGCTGATCTTAAATGGCTGCAGTGAGGTTAACAACAAGTGAGACTTTAACCTATGTATTCTTTTACACATAGTCTCCAGCTCATTCACACACTTCTACTCAACCACACCAGTAGTTTACTCTGCCTTTATTATTATTAGCCCTATAGAGGGGTTTAGAGCAGTATTGAAAAAAAGTCATAAAACACGAGTCGAACAATCTAGACAAGAAATCAGACCAGCAAAATGCAGCTTCAGTTTTAGATCCTGGTGTGTAAACATGCTGTAAGTCTGAAAGTCCCAGGGAGGAGCGCGATAACGCAGTCGTGTTGGTAGATGCTGTGAAATATCAAATACCGACGTCTTTCAGGAACCTAAAGACGATATCTTTCTTTCTTAATTTGGCACGATTTTGGCCCATTTGTGCAAGTGTGTGCGTGCGTGCGTGCGTGCACACGATCACAAGAAAGATCACATAATCTCATAAAAGCCATGAGCATTTTCCAAATACTCACTACCAGGGAGCTTCATTTAATGAAAACATTCTTCTTTCAGCTGAACAATAGCACACTTATAGCCTTTTCTGAGAAACTTTTATGAGTATAAGAAGTTGAGAAACTGTCTCAGTTATTAAAGGTGTTTATGAATTTGACTTTTTTTTTTATAACTCTGAATGTGCATACTGTAAGAGAAAAATGTGCAGTCTCATGGCTGACTGAGTGGGTGGTGGGCTGGTGTGTGTGTGGGGGGGGGGTGCGCATGCCGCCATTCTCTGTCTCGAACATTAATGCACTCTTTTGGTGTGTCGACTCACCTGACTTGCGAAAAGAGAAGGGTTTTTTACTGGTCCAGCTCAGCAGGCCAGCTCCGGGCTCTGATTCCAACTGGTGTGAACGCGCCACATGTCAGATTTAACTTGCCTTGAACAATGTGCTATTATGGAGTCCTCTCTGTATGGGTTACATTGCCACAGAGCTGGCAGATTGCAAAGTGCCCCGTCTCATTACTGTCCGCGTGAGCCCGCGGGCCTCGGCCAGGACAAAGGCGGCATTGAGTGATAAGGAAAAAGAGACGGGCTGTAGCTGCCCATGAAAGCCCTCACCTTGGCCGCCTTGATGAGGACGGGCGGTGATGTCATCGTGACTGGAGACACAAGGGTTCGACCCCTCCGATAGGTGGGGATGCTGGGACAAACTAGAGCAACTGGGAACACAAAGGGCCCCCTTTAATGAGAGTGAGACATGAGGCCAGTGTGGACTCTGTGGGTGGCACATAGTGTCATAGCTGCTGAAAAGACTGGTGAGCAATTAATAATCTGATTCAAGAAGTGGGCAAAGGGCTTATTATGTAAGGTCAGTTTTGACACAATCAGGAACGCCTTCTTTTTGGATCCCCCCAAAACTTTGCCCGGAATATTACATCCAGGGGATACTATATTTATCACGATGATCAGGTCCAGCAATTGTGCAAGATAATATGACACACTTACCCCTCATTAGAGATGAAGGGTTCTTTGTGGCAGCTTGACAATCATTAAAACTTCTCCCCCTGGCTTGGCTTGTTTACTCTCTGGTAATTACCAGGTGATTGTGCAGCCCGTGACCCATATTCGGAGTCAGGTCAGCCAAGACATGGGGGATAATTGACAATATTCAGAGAATTGCACGTAGAGAAAGAGTGTTAGAGTGGATAGTCATTTGTTCCTGCCTCATTAGACTGTGTTAGAAGACAAGCTGAATTACAGTATTCTTGTAGTAGAACAATAACTCTTTCCATTGGAGGAGCAAAATCCTTTTTTCTTTTTTTTTTTTTTTTTTTTTTTTTTTTTTTTTTTTA
>JAUBOC010000191.1:7870553-7885337 GCA_032275365.1 Anablepsoides cearensis | reverse complement strand
TTCTTGTTTTCCCAGTTCTCTACCCAGTCACCATACTCATCTCTGTTTTTTTGTGTTCCAGACCAACCAGTCCCACCTGATCTTACAGGACCATTTGTACTCCTTACAATTGTCTATTTAATAAATTGTTAATACTTTTTCCCTTGTCTTGGCTGAGTATTGGGTTCAGGTTCTTACTAAAAACGTTACAGGTTCCTCTCTTTAAAAAGGGGGACCGGAGGGTGTGCTCCAATTAAAGGGGCATCACTCTCTTTAACCTCCCTGGTAAGATCTTTTCTGGGGTACTGGAGAAGAGAGTCCGATCGATAGTTGAACAACAGATTTTAGAGTAACAATGCGGGGTCCTCCCTGGTTGTGGAACACTGGGCCAACTCTTTACCCTCACTAGGATCCTCGGGGGGTCATGGGAGTTTGCTAATCTAATCTACATGTGTTTTGTGGCCTTGGATAAGGCATTTGACTGTATTCCTAGGCACACTGTAGGGGGTGCTATGCAAGTATGGGATTGTGGGCCTGTTACGAGCCATTCAGTCTCTACACAAGCGGTGTGAGAATTTGGTTTGCATTGCCGGTAGTAAGTCAGACTCCTTCAGAGTGGATTGCTCTCTCAGGGTTACGGGTGAAGTTCTGCCTCAAGTAGGGGAGTTCCAATCCACTATCCATAAAACACTAACTCAAACATTTATGTCCCCTAATTTTAAAGCACTAACACACTGAAACTTTTAGCAAAAGCTAATTCTAAAGCACTAATAACCCAGTCAAACCATGAACATTCATCAAAAGACAACATGGGTCACATTTTGCCATGTTGCTCACTTAAGACCTTTTAGTGCATTAGGGGAACTGTGCCCACCACTGCCAAACAACAAGTGGGCCAGTTGTGGCACTGCCAGATTTGGACCACATAAACCAAACCACCACTGGGCCAGTTGTGGCATGCCGTCTTAAAAAACAGAGCTATCATTGCCAGACCTGGACCATATCCAGTTGGCAAATCACTCGCCATGCCAGCAGTCAGGCAGCATTGCCAGCTTGACACCAGATCTGGCCCACACCTGTCTGCTATGTGGGGTGATTATAATACTGTTATTTCTCAACTATAAACTGCTATAAAAACCCAGCATTCAGTATGCATTCCTTCAAGGAACACTAGACTAATTATTAAAAATGCTGTGATGAACCATTTTTCTCAGTGAGCATTTTTCCTTTTTCATCTTCAACAGACTAGGTGGTGGTGGGCACTATAAATCCAGAATTGTTTTATTGAGTCACATACGTGCGCATGTGCAAACATCCACCGTCTCACTATGACTGAGTGCCACCACACATGAATGGAGATAAATGCAGTGAGTGCTTAAGGTTTCCAATGTGGCCGTGTTATGAGTAAATAATTAATCCACATAGTTGGATCCTTGTCTCCTGTCTCTGCAGCAGCATACTCCAAGGCCACGCAGCTGGTACCAATTTGCGTTCCCCCCACAGCGTCGCGATCCAACTGCATGTGTAGAAATCATGGCTTATTGTGGCAGTAATTCACTACCCCCCACCCACCCCCCTCTCTCAAGCCAAGGCTATTCTTGGCCTTACTGTCTCTTTATTTTTAGACGTAGCTACTTCTCTGGGTCATTTAAACGGCCTTGATGTGGTGTGTTAGCCCAGAGCAGTGGACCCTGAGTCCTTTAGCTGACATGAATCACTTTCAGGATGCGTGCTTTGCTGCAGTTACGTTTTTTTTTTTTATCAAAGCACAAACTGGTTCAAGTTGCTCTTAAAAGCTGCAGATGTTGCCACACACCTGCATGGGCTGAAGCTAAGAATGCACAGCTCTGGGTTTTCTTTTTTGTTGTTGTTCATCTGAGTGATTGTGTTCCTTACTTTATCACTTGCAAATATCTTTATAAAGACAAGGCCCTTTTCAGTTTTTGGCAAATAAGGCCACAAACCTGAACTACACTGTCAATCCACACTTTTTTTCTATAAATATTCTTGTATATTTAGGAAAAAATGTACCACATCTTACCAGCTGATTATGTATAAATGTTAAGGTTAGGACTCTATAAACTGTGGCCACTTCTGCATTACATTTATATAGAATTCTATGGTTATTTGGACTCACGAACAACAGCAGCAGTTAGCTATAGCACATGTAGTGCAAGAGTTCCTTCAAGAAGGAATATCCTAATATTTCTGGCAGAATAATCATTTAATATGAAAGAGACAATTGTGTAAAAGTTTATGAAATAGCACTTTGATCTTGACCCTGCCTTTAACTTGTCAGTTCACATGCAGAGTTTTTTTAAAGAACTTCATTGTGTGCATTTTTATCAAACATTCACACAAATTAGGTAATTTTTTCTTTCATACATTTTTGCACATATCTCATTCTGCAATGTTTGAACTATTTTAACAATTTATTTATCAGAATGTTCAGCTCCTTGCACATTGCAGCTACGACTTTTGGTATTTCAGAAATGTATACTTTTTGAAATATTTATCTCTGTCATTTTTCTCATTGATTAATTTTAGCTTTTTTTTTGCTATTCTTATGTTGAATTTTTTTTTCTTTAAGCTTTTTCTTCTGATTTAAACTTTTTATACTTCTTTCAGCTACTTTGGGCTGAGTTCAGCAGCTTTCTGGGTTTTTAGCTACTTATTAGCAGCTAAACTCACCTTTTTGTGAAAAAAAATTAGCTTCTTAGTGCTTAATTCAGCAATAAGTAAGTAAGTAAGTAAGTAAGTAAGTAAGTAAGTAAGTAAGTAAGTAAGTAAGTAAGTAAGTAACTTTATTTACATAGCACCTTTCACAGTCAAATAGCCACAAGGTGCTTCGCAACAACAACAACAACAACAACAACAACAATAAAAAGCATAAAACACATTTACAAATGATAAGAAAACAACAATAAAACAATATAAAAGACAACGTCAAAACTCATACAACATGTTAAAAAGCCTGTTTAAAAAAGTAAGTTCTGATTTTTAAAAGTCTCCACTGTGTCCACAGCTCTTAGAGATTGCGGTAATGAGTTCCAAAGTTTGGGAGCTACAACTTGAAACGCCCTGTCCCCACTTGTCTTTTAGTCGTGATCGAGGAACGAAAAGCTGATTTGAGTCACTGGATCTAAGTGAACGTTAGGGTACATATATGCAGAACAGATCTGATATATAAGTGGGAGCCTGATCATTTAAAGCTCTGTAAGTGATTGTAAGAATTTTAAACTGAATCCTGAACTCCACAGGAAGCCAATGGAGTGAGCGCAGCAGAGGAGTAATATGGCAGCGTTTGTTTGACCTGGTGAGCAATCTAGCTGCAGCATTCTGAACAGCCTGCAGATGATTTTGAGCAGAGACAGTAATTGCAGAAAAAAGAGCGTTACAGTAGTCAACTCGAGAGGAAATGAAAGCATGAACAAGCATCGCTCTGCAACTGAAAGAACAGATCTCAGCTTGCTGATATTTCTTAAATGATAAAAACAGTTTCTTGTCAGCTGTCTTGCATGTGCATCAAACAATAAAGACTGGTCAAACAGATTTCTAACATTTGCATGGACAGCAGAGGAGAGCTGCCTAATAGAAAGCACAATCTGGAGCAATAATCATCACCTCAGTCTTGTCATCATTTAACTTTAAGAAATTGTCAGCCATCAACTTCCTTATAGCATCTAAGCAAGTAATGAGCTTATGTAGAGAACAAATTTCATTTGCCTTAAATGAGAAGTGAAGTTGGATGTCATCAGCAAATAAATAAGGAATGCCAAAACTTTTAATGATCAGACCCAAGGGGAGCATGTATAATGAAAACAACAAAGGCCCCAAAACTGATCCCTGTGGAACTCCACAAGTTACAGGAGTTGAATCAGAGACAAAATTACCAATCGTCACTGTAAAACGTCTTTCACTAAAGTAAAATGAAAACCACTGTAATACTGAGCCAGATAAACCCACCCAGTTTCTTAACCTGTCTAATAAGATATGGTGATCATATGAAATGCAGAACTGAGGTCAAGCAATACCAAAACTGAACCATCACCACCATCACGCGACATTAGCAGATCATTTGAAACCCTCAACAATGCTTCTTTCTAAACCCAGATTGATATTTATCATAAATGTGAAACATTTCCAAAGGAGCAGTGAGCTGAATGGCTACTGCTCTCTCTAAAATCTTAGACATAAGGTCTGTAATTCTTGAGCACTGCAGGATCCAAGTTTCTCTTTCTGTTTCTTTGTGATAATTTCAGCTTCTTTTCAGATAAATTTAGGTATTAGCTTTTTAAAAAATATTTTAAAACAAATAGTAACATCTTTGAACCTAATTTTTATTTTATTTTTTGCGAGTTTGAAACATTTCACTCTCATTTCCCTGACTGCTAATTTGAACTTGTTTTATCTACTTTTAGCTTATTTTTGCTAACTTTAGCTACTTTCTTGCTCTTTTTGGATTTTTGACCCTTTTTCTTTCTACAGATTTTTTTAATCACTTTGGTTGTTCTATTTTTAGCAAAACTAACCTGTTCAAATTCAACTTGCTATTAAACCTTTTGAGCTTGATTTCAGCAGCTTTCAGCAAAATATTTCAGAATAATTTATTCACACTGCATTTTTGCAGAAAAGGCAGCTTCTCTTTTGTCATTGTTTTCTCACTCAAAAACAATAAAAGTTTGCATATCGAATCTTCAGTATGGCAAAGGAAGTAAATACATAGAGAAACTTGATTTCTTTAAACTGAGGTCACTCAGTGAGCTATGTAGAATAAATGAATTGCTTGCATTTACCTTTTTTATCAGTGGGATGCAGCACAAATCTGAAGGTTTGGTCAAGCAGGCAGTGTGGTACAATAAAAGTATTATTTAAAAAAAAAGTCCTCAAACCATCCTCAGACTCCATAATCGGGAACAGTTTATGCATGAAGGGGGAATTTACATATTATTTAGTGAGTATTTTTTCTATTCAGCATTATCAATCTAACCCCATCTCATAACGTCTTTGTCTCAGTGCAGCTGGTGTTGTGTTTAATTTTGTTTTTGTCAACGGGGAAACAGAAGTAAACACAACACCAGATGTAAAAAAATAAGGGACCGTCTACAAATTGCAAGGATTGTCTGTGCTGACGTCAGACATCCTTAGTTAATTAGAAACATGACAGGTTTTACAGCGATTTCATGGTTTGCTTATAGTTATTCATCCTGAAAGGGAGAATTAATTTGTCAAACCTTTTAGCATTTTCAAAATGATCTATTGCTTGTTCTCAAACCAAAAGATGTCTTTAGAAAATCCATGTGCACTGATTAACTAAATCAAGGAAACAGAGTGCATTTTTTTTTTGTGTGCACAATTTCCTAACCCAAGGGAACAAAATCTTTATGGCCTCTGTTTTTATTTTGACTGAAGACACCTGGCAGACTCTGGATCCAGCAAACGAGCCATGAACAATCTGAAACACAAACAAACCAATTTAAAATCTAACCACTGCACTTCTTTTCTTTTTCTTTTTCTTTTTTGTTTGACAGGCTTAGAACTCTGGTCAAGTAAAAGCGCTTACTTGAAGGGCAGCGTGTTACTAATCTCCTAGCGCTGGCTAAACACAGCACTGCCACAGCAGCCGTAGTGGCTGCATGGCCATCCAACCGAAGAGCACCAAGCTGAAGCAGCAAATATCAAGTCTTATTAAGAAATAAGGTTGTACTTTATCTTCCCTCTACAATCCCCATGACCACAACGTGATTTTGACTTGACAGATAAACATCTGAGTCTAGACGCTATAAGCGAAATGGTGCATGAATCCAGCCCCCCTCTACGGCGGCTACAATATCTCATGGCGCAAAATTTATGCTTTTATCATCCAATTTGGTCCAATTCTTCAAGAGAGACAATGAATGATGTGTGGTGAATGGAGCTCGTTCTAAAAGCAGTTCAGATGGTCTCAGACTGCTGGCTTTATCTCTTGTTATTCAGCCAAAGCACCAAAAGCCTTCCTGTTTTACACCAATGTTTGTAAATGTCTTCGGCTTGTGTTTTAATGGTTTAAAAAAAGAAGAAGCCCTGATAGATATAATTTTTCAAACCTAGTTTTTCCACTATTCATCACAGGCTGTTGGGTAGCTGTGGAATGTGCAGCATATGGAACATTCCACTGAAGGAGGAATGATGGGGGCGGTGGTGGTGGTTGGTGGGGTGTAGATTCAGCATCTCTCCTGAGCTGCGCAGAACCATCCTCCTTTTCAAGCATGTGTCTGACGAGTGATTCGGTGCGCCTAAATTGGGCCGAAGCTTAAAAACGGCAGTACGAAAAAAAGCAGCTGGCAGCGACTTCAAAAATCCCACATCAGGCCCAACACAAACCAAAATCACCACTTTCATTTCTTTTCTTTTTTTTTTTTTTTGTCAGGCCTTGTTTATTTCAGAGGCCGGGGCTACAATTAAGACCATTTGCCTTGCAATTACGGCGTTAAAAATAATAAAACTATTTTGACTTACCTAAAATACCTGCGTTTTTGTGTAATGATTCTGGGCGTGCGAATTGAAAAAGACGTCGCTTGAACACCGTGCGCGCGGGGCGCGTGAAGTCGCGTGGGTAATAAAAACCCTGTTTATCTGGATGTTTGTCTACTTCCACTTTGTCAGAGTCCAGCCAAACCCTAGTCACAATTTGTGTCTGACCTTCGGAGGATAATTTTAGCTGTGTGGATGTATAATGTCATGATTTACTACGAGGATTAGCTTTTCAACAGCCACAACGCAGCCGAGGAACGTCTCCCGAAGGCCAGTAAGTAAATTCTCGCTGTCAGGAACACATCCTCGCCCACACGCTCCCTCCACACCACTTACTCTAATTTTCCCAATAAAGTCACATGGCTCAGCCCCTCTCTGCAGTGTAGCCAACCTCTACTCAGAAAACGTTTTACAGACAACGTTAGGGCGAGCATTTTTGTTCACAAACAATTCCATTGTGCAGGCTGTCACTTATATGGTGCCTGCAGTTCATGTACCGTCATATTAAATATTCATGACAACCCGATATTATTGAAGTTACACTGACATGTTTGTAGGCTGTACAAGTAAATGAGGAGTCCCCAACATTTTTGAATAGTTAGCTACAAAATGACAAGCTCTTCACAATCAAGTGAAGTAGTTTAGCTCTCCTGAAATGGGGTCAGGTAGAAAAGTTTTTAAAAACTATTATCTTACCTGTTGTAGATACTTCTTTTGAATGACCCCTTGAGCTAAAGGCTAGCTCGAGGGGATCATTGTGTTTTTAAAACAACTTTAATTTAAAAAATATTAAGTCACATGAGCAAATAGCTGCAGCAGCTACAGGTACAGCCTGAGGGAGTTGTGTGTCAGGGTTCTGGACTGTTATGATGTGGGTCTATCTTACATTCTCATTTTCATTTTGCTGTTCTTCCTTTCTTACTCTTTATCTTTTTAGTGGTTGTCACATAGTGATGGTTTGGTCTCATCACTCTCCTTATGAGTCAAAGTTTGTATATTCCTTCAATATTTCCAACATATTACTAACCTGTAAAGAACTCTTGTCTATATCATTGAATTCTTCTTCGTCTTTCTTGATGAACCTCTGCGGATGATCAAATGTTAGTAGAAACCTTAAAGTGCCTGTGATGGCAATTTTTTGTAAAAAATATGAATGCATTTTTTAGAAAGATAACATTGTTAAATATTGCAAAATAAATTTCATGTCGCTGAGATGAACAGTTGCTGAGATATTTGCCTGTGAAGTAACCGGAAGTGACGTCAAAGAGGAATGTCATGTGAACGGAGCGTTGCTACAACAGCCAACAACCCAGACTGTAGAGAAGAATCTGATGTTTCTTAAGATTATTTTGAGACACTATCAGAAAGACATGAAGAAAAGTCAGAGTTCAAATAATATTGTTTCAATAAACAAAGACCAAGAGTTCCCCTTTGATGTCACTTCCTGTTTCCCTTTGCTGAGCCAAATTCAGGAGAGAATATGCCAGGTATTAGACAAAATGGGAAAATCATCTGTATTATATTATTTTCTTAAATATAAATGTGTTTTCTTTGACTTTTTGTTTTTGAAGGATAAGCATGTCACAGGCACTTTGACCTTCCAGGTAGTATTAAAACCAGTCTTGGTCTTAAGACCAATATTTGGTCTTGTCTCGGACTCAACAGCATTTGTACTCAGTCTTGGACATTAGGGACTCAATTTTATTTCAACAACAGTCAAGACCACAACAGTGGAAATTTCACTAAATAAACAGATTATTGTCCAATTTATTTGTTAACATTTTTGCTTTCATTGGATTTAGAACATACTGAATCTGACACATTGCTATTTATGTATTTTTGTTACCGGCTGTCCATCCCCCATCCCCCCACTTCACTCGCACACAGAACTCCAGGAAAGTGAGCAGTGTTCTCTGGGAGCAGATGAAGATGTCTGCAAAATTGTCAGTAAAACAATTTGGCTACATAAATCATAAAGAATATAGTTGTAAAACAACATCCAGGAGAAATCGTACAGCAACTTTTAAATTTTCAGTGTGTCACTTTCAGAGACGGTGGGGACCTTAAACTTTTACCGTCAATAACGTTAGCTAACGTTAACAATCAACCTCTGTAGCAAAATTCTTTCCTCTGCCCTCACACAAAGATTTCATCAGTATTAGCTCTATATATTAGGTTAGCTATGTGTACAGAATCTTTTAGGGCACTATTTTGGTCTCAAGACACTGTGGTCCTGGTCTTGGTCTCAGGTTAGGTGGTCTTGACTACAACACTACTTCCAGGAATGAGAGAACAATCAATTTAACCAACTCATCTCTGCCCTTACCTGCTTGTCCACCATCCTCCTCTGTGTCCTTTCTATTCTCCATTCTTGGACTCAGTAGAAACTTTTGTCCCCTTTAGCCTGAAAACAGAACAGCAGACCCAAAGACTAAAACATTTTTTAATCATCTTGGCACTTTGAAAATGGTATGACCAAACTGAAAATTGTATTGGCGACTTTTTTTTTGAAAAGGTTGCGAAAGGGTGTTTAAGTTAGGAAACATGTCTTTTTTTAGCATTCCATTTGTGTCCATTTCTGACATTTTACAGGGCTGTTGCAGTGCTTTGATTCCATTCTTTCTGTTTGTAGATGTGTTGTTGTGACAGAATCATTGTCTTGTTGTTGTTAAAACCTACTTGTGAGAAGCTTCAGCTGCCAGAAAGGGTGATGTCATTTCTGTTCTCTCAAACACTTGAGAGAAGAAGCCTAACTTAAGGAAGTGTCTCAATGGCAACTTGTTGGAGACACAAAACAATGAGACGATACGCAAAGTTTCACCCTGAATAACACAGATTCAGGACACAAAATGCATGGCCAGAATTCACAGTGAGTTCACAAGCATGCCATGCAAATGTCGTTTGAATATTGATTTCAGTTTAGCCACAAAGTATCTCAGTTACGTACCAAATTGTTTGCAGTGCATTCACATATTTAACTTGCATTTGCATTGAATTTTATATTTTGCCAATCGAATTAAGTCACTTACCCCACCCCCAAGTTGTCTCACAGTTCTTGCACTTTCTGACAGAAAACAAATTAAAATTGTTTGAAATTAGTTAATTTGTCCACATTTGCAACAAGTTTGTGACTATTTGGTGTCATGGCTGAAGCACAAGTCTACATCATCAGCTCTCCAGATGTTTGTGCTGAGATGTGTTTTGGTTTCCAATCAACAAGCGAGTCTCATCTGTTCAAAAGACATTATTCCAGGAGTCTTGAGGTCGGTTCAGATGCAACCTTTTCAACCTCAGCTCTGAGCATTGTGCAGTTTGGGTTTGAGGTGAAGACAATATCCACTCCTAAAAAAATAAAAACTCTCTTGAATGCTATTATATATTATATATATTAATTTTTTTTTCATTGTTGGCGAATGGAGTTCTAAGTAGCAGGGGTGCAACAATACATGTTCCCGTCTCAAACTGTTCAATACGCACTTGTATCAAACAATACAGATTTTTAAATTTAGCTTGTCTTCTGATGATGCTCTGTGTTGAAGGATCAGTGGATCTGTGTTCGACTACTCCAGCTAGGCTGTATTGTCGAGCACAGATCCACTGAGAAACTTAAAAACTGTATTTTGATGTTGAACAAATGTTCATAATTAATTTCAATAAATTACAAGTTGGCATGGAAATTTCTCTTTTTTTGTATCGAAAAAATATTGAACCGTGAGAATAAAATATTGAACCAAACCGCATCGTGAATTTTCTGTATCGTTGCACCCCTACTAAGTAGATAAGAATTGGCCTTTTAGCGCTTCCAACTGATGGGCAGCAGCAGTTGATTACTGGTGGTTCTCGTCCTTGGCCTCCATGCAACACACATCTGAATAATTTCAATGTATTGTTAAGTATTGTTTACATAAAATTCTACATTGATTAAAATTTTCTAAATACTATAAAACTGATAAGAATTTAATATAAGTTAAGCAAAGGTTCAAAGAAATTCACAGAGTACAAATTTGAGGCATTTTTGTTATACTTTCCAGATGTTTTTTTAAAGTAGACAGTGCTGTTTTCTCTTTAATCAAACTCTGTAAAAGCTAAACCTGGCACCTTAACAAACGTTAGTACGTAATGAGGTGAGTGTGACAGTATGATACATCTGATGGGACAAAACATAAAGATGTGACAATGTTTTTAACTCGGTCACTAGCTGATGAAGAGCTGTTTCAAATAAAATCACATTTTTACCCACTCAGACCTTTGCAACTTTTGCATTTTTTCTGTTTTTCCACCAGTTTTATCTATTACTTAAATGCATTTTTTCCATCCCTTCCCCTTACTTTCTTTCTTTCTAGTCTCATCAATTTAAGACCATCTGAGGCTCAGATAAGGGATTGAAAACTTTTGGCCGCGTTGTTATGTTTTTGATCCATTTGTTGTGGAATTTTATACAGACTGTGACACATGTGCTTTTAAGATGAGAACTAGAGAGCCCATAAAAGTTGTGCGTCACATCTCACGCAACGCATGCCGTATAGGCACGAGGTCTGGTCGTGCCGTGTGGGGGGAAAGTTTGCAGTGCACGAAAAGTCATTGTCTCAAACCAAAGCTCTGCGCCGCAGACCCACATGCGCTAATTGGAGCTGATAAAGAGCCCGATGTGTGGTGATTGAAAGCAGGCTTGTCTAACCCAGGCATGCATCTTGTTGCAGCGCTGCTGAGCGCCACAGGGTGTCATGTTTTTTTCACTTACTGGTCTAATGTCAATCTTCTAATATTCAGAGAATCTTCTTTAGTTGTGTTTTTTTTAAGAGTTAACTGATGCAGATCTGTGAGTTTTATGCACTTATAACTTACTGTGGAAAGTGACAGTTTGCATCGTGCAGATCACAACCAGCTGTCCGTGTGGCGAAAGCTTCAGCTACTCGCAGAAATGTGTGGCATTCACCTGGCAGCACAGTCCAAGGCACCATGCCAACCATGCCAGGCACTCCTTCTTCACTTTTTACAGCACGCTAGATTTTATACACTACGGTGCCATGCTGGAGAACTTTGCAACTTCATTCTTTTCTTTTTGGTATAAGTTGATGTGTCTATGTGTTTCCTAAGACATTGTGTTTATGGGATCCTTTTTCAACAAACTAGTTTGACTTGAAGACACTTATCTCTGTTGTCAGACTTTAACCAAAAGCTTACTTGATCATCATTACATTTCTTGCTGCCTCACAGATGCTTTGGCTCTATTAAAGTGGGGTTCTGTGGAAAGGTTCTGAACAATTACTATCTGTTATATATAGCTCTAAGTAAGACTTTGGTTTAGAGATATAGGATTAAATTTGTAGTCTGAACAGAGAGCAGCCAAAAGTGGATTTCTGTCATTTTAAAACAACAAAATCAGTCCATATACACTCTATTGTTTAAATCCTTGTACAGTTTTTCATTACTTGATTATCATAGCAAAGATGTTTCTGCAGAAGCGCTACACATAGCTGCTGCTTCCACAAGCTGTGCTTTCAAATAGCTATAGATGTCAATGTAAAAATTCTTGTAATACTAAATGTATGACAATGTAAAGATTATTATTCAATAGAGTTTGCATGAACATTATAAAATTGTAAAGATTAGATTGTTTTAATGGTGAAATCTGTTGAAATTTACAATTTACAAGAAACTGTTGAGAAGACTTGTCTGTAATGTCTGAATTCTCAAGTCAAAGATTCTGACCCGACTAGATCACAAAATCTCCCCCAATAAAACTTAATTCATGAAAACCTATAAACTTTATCTTTACTACTGTTGGTTTGCATTTCAGTAATCCAGCCACACACTCACATTACTGACAGTTAGTAATAGTGAATGTGCTGCTAAGGCATTTAAAATGCAGAAACATCTATGATATTGCTATCAGGTTGTATTGCTAATAGTAGTTATCTGATCAGTGATCACAACAGTTACCAAATTTTACTGGTTTTCTGACTTGCAGCAAAGAATGAAGTTATGTCAGGTCTGGCATACTTCAGGCATCATAAAGCAGCAACAATCCACTTTACTCTTGTCACAGTTTCAATTAGCCATTAGCTCATCAATCCAGACAGAATTAAACTATTTTCTCAGACTGAGATAGTTTTAAAGAGCTATCTACAAAATGTAAGATACTAACTGTTCTTTAAAACTATCTTAACTAGCTCTTCAAGGCCTGTTACAGTATATAAAGCTTAGTATTTACCAGATGTGTAACCAAGTACATTTACTTCATTACAGTACTTAAGTAATGTTTTTGAGGATTTGTAATTTTAACAAGTATATTTTAACCAAATGTTTTACTTTTATTTTGGTACATTTAAAACATAAAAAAAAATTTAATTACTTTAAAATTTAACACCTCGTTACACGCTACAGATTTAAATAAGACTGAAACTCATCATAAAAGGAGTTGTTTATGCAAAAAAAAAAATTGAAATGTTGAATTTACTTAACCAATTTAAGTCAACTGGTTCCACTAAACCGTGTTGAGTAAATGTAAAGTAATTTGAATGTGTAAAAATGTGTAAATTATTCAATTTGTCAATTCAGTTTAGTGGAACCAGTTTACATAACAGGTAAATTCAGTACTATATTTCTCAGAGTGTGTAAGAGTATTTTCAATTATTGTGAGCAGTTTTATGACTTTTACTTAAGTGTTTTATATATTAGTGAAATAAATTTTTACTAAAGTGATTTTCTGTTAAGGTATTTAAATTTATTTTATTTGTCATGAATGCATGTTCCCAGTGGTGATATTTGTGCTCTGCCTTTGACCCATCACACATGAGGAGAAACACACAAGTGGAAAAGGTGGGCAGCTATTAAAGAGTCCGGTGAGCAGTTGGGGGTTGGGTGCCTTGCTCAAGGACACCACGACCCGTGACTTTCTGGTCCCAAGACAACTGCCCTACCACTGCACCACAGTGTTAGTACTTCTACTACCTCTGGTGCTCACAGTCTAACAAGTCTGCAGCCACCTGTTGTCCTTGATGTGAAGCATTACACCACAATATACAATAGAATAAGTGGTAAAGTTTGTCTGTTTACTTTAACAACAAAGAGCTAAAACTGCAATTGTCAATTATGTTTTAAATCTGCTCTGCAACTGGAGAGTAATTCAAATCAAAACAAAAGAAAACAAAAAGTAAGTCCAATTTTTAAATAAAATGGCAGCTCATTGACAAATATTCCTTGTAACACCTGGTGAAAGAGCAATTGTTAGTTTTAACTGCATGCCAGCTTTAAATGAACCCAGCTGGTACCCTGGCTTCGTTTTTTTCCCCCTCCAACGTTTGCCTCTGTGACGAACCAACATTTTTCTTTGGGACCTGCCGTTTGCACAAAGTTTAAACAAACGATGTTCCATGCTGTTAGTCGGAATATCGCATTTCTGTTTACTTTGAGAGAACAGAGTGTCCAGCTGAGATGCTGCCGACTGATGGGAGCCTCAACCTTATAATCCATCACACGTGTTGGATGTTAAATCCTAATGTTTAATTAGACAGAGAGTCTAAAAAAGGCTAGAACGTCCTGTTCATCTTGGTCAAAATAAGAAAAAAAGAAATGGCCCCTAATGTTTCCGAATAACTCATAACAGAAAACCTAATCAGATAGTGAATTACTAGCATTCATATTATAGTTATACATATATGTGCTTCCTGTTATATATGCAGAAGTCTTAAAAGTGGTACTTTACTTTACCTTGAAATAGTAAAAATCATGAGAAATATTGCAGAAGTTTAGTCTGTTCATTAGTTCTGGATTACCACTTACTGAGAGTAGCTGTGGTATTGCATAAGAGATAATATGGAATGGTAGAGAAGTATGTTAGATTGTTACAGGACATGTATGAGGACAGCAAGACAATGGTGCGATGTGGTTTATGAGTGACAGATAACTTCAAGTTGGAGGTGGGACTACATTACAGATTGGCTCTGAGCCCCTTCTTTGCTATGGACAGACTAGTATATGAGGTTTGGTTGGGATTCCTGTGGGTTATGATGTTTGCAGATGACACTGTGATCTGTGGTGAGAACAGGGAACAGATGGAGGAGAACTTGGAGAGGTGAAGATATGCACTTGAAAGAAGAGGAATGAAAGTCAGCTGTAGCAAGACAGAGTTGGTGTGTATGAGAGGGGAGACAGGTGGAACAATGAGGCTAGAGGTCCGGTATTGAAAAAATGTGCAGCGAAACGAGACCAATCATTGGTTAATGCTGGGCTTTGTCCCGCCCATCGGACGCTGAGCGTCTCTGGGGGTCTATGGGGCAGTGGGCTGGC
>JAUBOC010000191.1:7839818-7850441 GCA_032275365.1 Anablepsoides cearensis | reverse complement strand
GTTTCTGTCCGTGAGGCTGACACTCTGTCTACTTTTAAGATTAGACTGAAGACTTTCCTTTTTGATAAATCCTATAGACTTAGGTTACCTGACTTATTCTTCATTTCTGCTGCTATAGACTTGACTGGAGCACAAACTGAGCACATTTTCTCACCCTGCTGTTGTCTTAGTCTTAGTCTCTCTTCTCTACATGTTTAATGTAATTATTTGTGTCAATAACATGTTTGTCTCTCTTCCAGAAGAAGGTACACCTGGACCAGTTCTTCTGTATTTGTCTGTGTCTCTTTCCTGTCCCTCAAACCAGTCGGTCGAGGCAGATGGCCGCCTGTCCTGAGCCTGGTTCTGCTGGAGGTTTCTTTCTGATTAGCAGGGAGTTTTTCCTCTCCACTGTTTGCTCAGGATGGGAGACTGTGGTGAAGAGATTCAACCCAATCTGCTGGTTTCTTCTTTAGATTGTTCTTTTTTATGTACCTGAGACAACATATGTTGTGACTTGGCGCTATACTGTATATATTGAATTGAATTTAAAGATGTATTTGTGTTTAAATAAAAAAATAGGATTAATTGTTGTTTATAGTTGTAATAAAACATGTTGAACTTTAAGGGTTTAGGGAGTGCTGTTTCTAACTTTGTATCATTATGTTCATGTTTGTTTTTACTGCAACATTTTGTGTTTTACAGTTGTACAATATTTGACTTGTTGAATACCCAGTTGACTATACGTATATGTAATATGTAGAACAATTGAGTTTTTTTTCGCATATTTGTTTTGTGCACAGCTTGTCAATGCAAACATATAAAAACGAGTGCCTATGTAATTTTATTGAACAGCAATCTCTGTGTGTATACTTTTGTGGTAATATATATATATATTTGCACATTTTCCTGATGTACATATCTCCTCCATTTCCCCCCATCCTAACAAATATTAGCAAGTTACCTGTTTCTGCATGTCACAAATGCAGAACTTTGCAATCAACAATATTACAAATAAGCAAAATGGACAAACTTAGTGAAACAACATGGCATCAGGTGCAGAGACAAATGCAATTGGAGGGATGAAATCCTTCATTAAAAGCCCATTCTTTAAAGTTTCATAATAAAACTAAGTCTGCCTTCAGCTCACTGACATTAGGTCAAAGTGGCTGATCGGTTTTGTGTTAAAAGCAGAATATTTATGGATACTCTGACACTCATTTGTGGATCTACAAGTTTTCCAGGACCCAGGCGTCTTGCGGCCCCCATGAAGATCCGCAGGAAGGGGGAAGGAGGGGGAGAGTTCAGGCTTTTCACTCCTAACACGCATCCCCTTAAAAATACCCACACGCGCTCGTGCAAGCGGAAGTTTTTAAGTAACCTTATCGGCAGCTTTATCAGAGCTGGAGATGTGCTGCAGAAAGACGGGTCAAAAAGGGCGGAGGGGGCGGGCGCTGGGCTGCTGCGGGACTGAGGCATTAACGGTGGAGGGAGGGGGGGACACATGCCAGGACCTGTCATGTTCAATTTACAGTTCACAGACAGAATCAGTGTCCAGCTTTAGAGAAGACATCTTTGCGCAACAAGTAACAGAAAATGGGAGAGAGAAACCTGTAAAACAGATATCAATCATGGTGAAAACATTTTCCCATTTTCCCATCATGTCACGTGCACCCACCCCACCGTGCGTTTACTTTCTTCCTGCAGTTACTTTACCACGAGGAACATTCTGCGGCCCATTCATCATCAGCTCGCGAGGCGCACAAATAGTCTTTAAAACTATAAACACCATCTCTGGCTCGGAGACAGGAGGGGAGTGTGTGTCTGTGTGTGTTTGCGCGCGTGCGAGGAGGAGCAGGGGGACCCATTTCCCCCCGCGGCTGCTGCGCTAAACGCTGCAGATAAAACAAACGATAATACTGTCTGTCTCCCGACAGCGTCTCCACAGGCATTAATGGCAGCTTTAAGGGAAATGGCACCGCGGCCTACGCGTCATTACGCACAAACGAGCCATCTCCTGATTTCACCTTAAAGCCCTTGCAGTTTATATATTTTTTGAATTTACGAGAATCTGACTTGATTCTAGTGATTTTCATATTTGAGTTTAACAGAAACTGAATAAAACAACCTCAAAAAAAGAAAACAAACTGTTTTAGTGCGGTATGTTGCATTATGTGATTGTTGGAGGGAAAAGTGTGACAAGTGACACTTTTTATTGGGCTGCATTGTGGGTGGGAGTGTGTGTGTTCGTGTGTGTGTGTGTGTGGATTTGTTGTCATCTGTTATCACATCCTGATAAGGCAGACAGCGGCTCCAGATTCTCTTGGAGGCAGACAGGAGAGTGTCGCTCCTGGTTTCAGGTTCCGTGTTTCAGGGTCCCAACCTGTTGTCTGTTTCCCCCACCGTTTTTGTTTCTCCTGGCGCTTGTCTGCTCAGTTTCCCCCCGGATAAAAGGACGGATTGACGCCAAAATAGACTCTGACTGGCATAAAAATGCTAAATATTCAGTTTCTCTATGGCGCAGGTGATTTTGAATATGCAAAACGTGCGTAAAAATATTGCAGCTTGCGTAATGATCCAAACAGGTCAGATTCTTAATATATCGTGTAAAATATTTCATTTTATTTATTTAATTACTTATTTATTTATAAGTTTTTTGTTTTTGTTTTGTATGCTTGCGTTTTATGTCTGTTACCAAAATCTCTCCTGAACCAATGGTTTTGATACAGCTCCCTATAGCTGTATGATTGGATGCATATCTACAACTGTTAACAGTCAACGCGTCTATTTGTTAGCAAAATAGCTCATTTAATATGCATGAAGTTTAATTCCATAAAACCAAACCGTGACTATGATGAAAATTTTACTTGTTATAGTTCACACAACTTAAACTCTAAAATAAAATATAATAATAAAGTGATCTTCAAACTGTAGGTACAATTGGTGACAAATATACATTTAGAATAAAAAAGTTGTCCAGTTCTGTTTAACTCATAATATGAAAATATTACTTATGTGCAAGGGTATGTGCAAATATTAGAATGACATGTGCATGGTGTGCAGCATTAATGTTCAGTTTTGCAAATGCTAAAGATGCTAGGTGTTGTAGAAATGTGCATAAAAACTGTTGTCTTTGCTTTCACACTTCTGCTATGGACTAAGGACAAACTGGTCTGACTTTACTGAAACTCTAACTAATTCATTTGCAGTCAATTCAATTTAAGATAACTGCAACAGATTATTGACTTTAGAAAACACAAAAAATTGCAATAACTCATCCGGTAGGGAGCCCCCATTGGAGAATATTTTGCTTTACCTTGCAATACTGTTGTGTTCCTACACAAAGGTTTTGCATTACCTCACAATACTTTGTGGGATATTTGCCAAACCAGACAACAGCAACAATGGAGCCAACATGTTTGAGGTTCATCAAGTGTTATTGTGAAAATCGGCCTTAAAGTGCCTGTGACATAATTTTTTAATAATAAATATGAATGTATTTTTGGAAATATAGTATTGATAACATACTGTAAAAAAGATTTCACGCCGCTGAGCTGAAGAGTTGTTGAGATGTTTGCATATGAAAATAACAGGAAGTGATGTCAAAGGGGAATGTCTGAATGTAAACAGAGCGTTGCTAAAATGGCTAACAACACAGATTGTAGAGAAGAATCTGATATTTCTTTACATTATTTTAATCTCTATCATAGAGATGAGAAAGAGTCGTAGTTCAAATAATATTGTTTAAATAAAACAAAAACAAAGAGTTTTCTTTCTCAAAGAGTTCCCCTTTGATGTCACTTCCTGTTTCCCTTTAGCTGAGCCAAATTAAAAAAAAATTGTGCCAATTATGTGACATAACAGATAAATTCATGTGTATTATGTTAAGTTTCTTATTATATTTTCTTTGACTTTTTGTATTTCATGCATGGCACTTTAAACCTAAAAACATGCTGTCTGTGCTTGCAGAAAGGCAAGCATCACATCAACGAGCAACATTTAAAAAGAATACATAAAGCAAGAAGATAAGGATTATTCTGGAGATTTTGAAAGCCGTAAAAAAAAATCTTCTGATGTACTCTCAGTGGCTCTGCATATACATAGCTAAATGTTGGTGTGGGAGTATTGCTGGGAGTTATTCCCAGCCCTTGCACAAAATCTCTATTTATGAAGATTTGTATTTTCAGGATTTGACAGAACTGCTTTATTTCTCAACAAAAAAAATGATCAAACTGTCATGAAAGGTGGCAGCTGATGCTTTTGATTTTAAAAGAAGTCAGCGGAAGTTGTGATTGGTCAGCTTTGGCCTATATTAGTGGACAGATATGGTCACATCATGTGCCGGGCATCACTGCGCGTCATTAAATCACGGCTCTACCACTGGCTCTCCTCTTCATCCTTCCCTCCTCCTGTTCCTCCTCCTCCTCCTCCATGAGAGGCCAGGAAAAAAAAGAAAAGAAAAAAAGAAGTTTGGAGACAGAGTTGACATTCAAAATGCAACACTTCACTCAAGATCAGTCTGGAATACTAGAGTTAATTGCAGTAAATATTAGCAGGAAGGAGAGCTGGTTTGTTGCCTCCACATGACAGATTCATAGATATTTTCTCTCTCTTTTTTTTTCCTCCCTCAAATTTCTTGGCAATGTTTCCCAGCCCTGGCACGTCCACTCCCTTTTCTGTCAAGGATATATTAAACCTGGAGCAGAATCCCGACGTTGTGGTCTCGCCTCTGGACGTTTGTCCTCGCATGGACTGCTCCTCCTCCTCCTCTTCCTCCTCCTGCATGATGGCGCGCCTGAAGCAGGAGCCTCTCCGGGACGCGCCGGCAGCCTCCTCCTCCTCCTCTCTGTTCGGCCAAGAGGTCCCGGACTCCAAGGCCTGCAGGGGGAACTTCGCTCCTGCCTTTTATGGCAAATCAGACGCGTTCGAGGACAAACGCAGAAAAGGTGAGAAGAGACACAATTTGTGGTCCCATAAAGTTCTAGGAATCAAATTGCAATCTTAAAATGATGCAAAGATCAATGCAATTTGTGGTGCCATCCTCTTTTTTTCATTTAATTTTCAACACGTAAACAAGCAATAATTAGGGTCGCAAGAATCTGTTTATTTTATTGTCTAGAACCTGAAAAAGTTTGGTCAAAAAAGTAAAACTGAATATAAATCTTTGACCTGATTCAAAGTAAGCCTTCATTAATTTAAACATAAGATGTTTCTAAAATTAAAAAAAATGTTTTAATTTAATATATAAAAAAAAAAAGCAAAATTAGATCAGTTCCTTGAATTTAGAGCTATATTTGTTGTTTTGACTTTTGCGGGCATTCTCTTATTTCAATTTTAAAAGTGGAAGATGTTAGAAACTGTTATCACTTAATAATTTATCTTCTTTTTGTGTGTTTGATTTAAAAAAAATAATAATAAAAAAAGACTTCTGTGCCCCAGCGGAGCCTGCAGTGGAGGCCATAAAGCCGGAGGAGGTGGACCGGCCCAAGGCGCGCAGACGCCGGAAGCCGCGGGTTCTCTTCTCCCAGGCGCAGGTGTTCGAGCTGGAGCGCCGCTTCAAGCAGCAGCGCTACCTGTCCGCCCCGGAGCGAGACCACCTGGCCGGCCTGCTCAAACTCACCCCGACCCAGGTCAAGATCTGGTTCCAGAACAGGAGGTACAAGTGCAAGCGGCAGCGGCAGGACCAGAGCCTGGAGATGGTGTCCCTGCCGCCGCCGCGGAGGGTGTCGGTGCCGGTGCTGGTGCGGGACGGGAAGCCGTGCCTGGCGGCGGACTCGGCCTCCTACACCCCTCCCTACAGCGTTGCCCCCATCAACCACTTCACTTATAACAACTACCCGGCTTTCAGCAACTACACGGGCCCCGGCTGCAACACCAACTACCCCTGTAGTTACCCACAGACTGTGCAGGGTCCCCCCGGGACCACCGGGAACTACATGAACTTTGGGGAGCTGAATAATGTCCAGAGCTCGTTCTCCCCCAGTAACGGGGTGTCTTCATTACACGGCATCAGGACGTGGTGAAGAGACACCGGGGTTTTAAAGGACTGCATGTTGATTGAAATGTTTCGTTTGGTTTTCAGCACCAAGATTTTGTTTTGTAGTTACTTTTCATTGTTTCATTATATTTGAGCATTTCTTTTTCTGCTGAAAGAATAATATAATAAATGAAATAAGTCTCAGCTCAAGTTTGAATTAAAAGATTGATGAATTTGAAATAAAACTTTTTTTTTTTAGTTTTAGCTTATTATTTGTGTTGTTTTAAAAATAAATTTAAAAAAATCTCCCAAAGAGACAATTATAACACTTTAGCAGTATAACTGTGGATTTGCTTCTGTCAAGGTCAAAATAACCTTTTTTTTTTTTTTCAAACCAAGTTTATTCAGAACACACAAAATGACTAATGGTACAACATGCAGGATAATTAAGTACAATATTTTATTTAAACAAATTAGGCTATAAATAACACTTTAGTCCTGTCAAAAACAAAAACTCAAAAACAGCAAGAAAAATAAACAACCAATAAGAAAAATTGCAACAAGCAAAAATGACCAAAATCAGGCTCTGCTTACATCCTTTCAGACCCTCTGCTAAAATATACTAGTGTTGTGATACAGTGGTGGACACAGTTTCCCTAAAGCACTAAAGCACTAATAGGGGAACTAATTTCCTGATAAGTGCTTTAGGGCTTTTTCTCATTTTAAAATTTAATAGTGGATTAGCACTTGCTAAATTTATAGGCTAAATTTAAAAGCACTCAATGAGGTCTGTAAAGGTTATTGATCAACGTTAACAGCTGAGGGTGAAAGTTGTCACACATTTTGTTCATATGTGTCACGTATCCACTAGGTGACAATATATTAATATATGAAGCCAAATACAGCTGAGGAATGTGGATAAGTCTAAAGAGAGAAATATGGCAACTTTTAGATTAGTGCTGCCCACCACTGCTTAGGAGACTGTGGCAAAGCAAATATTTGGCGCAGTCTGCTGGCTTCTTTGGATTTATTGTTTTTTTTGTGTACAGTGCCCTGAGACAACAGTTGTTGTGACTTGGCGCTATATAAATAAACTGAATTGAATCAAAAATAAATGGTTTCCATATTGAATTGGCTGAACTTATATTCCTGTTTTTATTTTTATTTATTTTTTGGTCCCCTTTTGACCCCTGCAATCTTCCATAAAACAACAGTTATTATTATTATTATATAAGTGTTGCTGTTATGAGGCCATATGCTAATATGTGCTTTTGTTTAGAATTATTCAATACAGCAAAGATAACCAGAGTAGGAGGTCCAAGTTAAATCAGATTTTCTATATGTCAAAGCAAAAAGGTTGAAGTCATAAATTGCGACTGTGATGAGAGGGGACACCTCTGGATAGCATGGAGTTTTTTTCTTAAAATAGTCCGTCGATATTTTTGTTTTGTCTAACCGTGATCATTCCGCAGACTTTTTAGCCACAGATCACCTGATGAGCTCTCACATCTAGTTTGCAGTAAACAATATGTGATGATGTTATATTGCAATAATATCTGTTCAAATTTCCCCTCACATTTCTCTTTCCCTTATATCATCACAACTCTCAAAACTCCTGTTTTCAGAATCAATGCAACTCACCAAACACTTGGAGTATAATAACTCAGGGGTTCCCAACATGTGGCTTTGGGGCCCTGTGTTGGTCCTTGGTTCCTCTGCAATGACTCTGTAGCTTTCAAAAAAGCAAAATAAAAAAATTTAAATATATATTTATTTATATGTAAATAAATAACATTCTTTTTTCTAATTATTTTAGCAAAGACTATTTAGCAAGTCTCCTGTGTTAAATGCAAATATTCAAATTCAATATCTGACAGAAAAGCACAATGAAATAAATAAAATAAACTTAGCCTGTTAGCGTCTTCGTTAATCCAGTTTGTAGTCATACGATGAGATCTGATTCTGGAGTCTATTTAAAAATGAATCCTTTTTGGACACATTTGAGACAAATTGCTGAGAGAACAAAATCAAAAAGTGCATGTTTGCACAGGTAGCGCTCACTTTACAAGATAACAAAATAAAGTTCTTGTGAGAACGTCAAGACTTCAAGATAAAAGTGTTTCCTTCGACAAATACTTCAAGGTTGGAATCAACAAAAGTCTTTGCCTTTATGAGAGAAAATTAGGAAAAACTTTTTAAAGCTTTTATGCTACCAAAAAATTTATTAGTATGTAACTTAAAGTATACTATTGAATTTCCAGATTTTTAGAAAAGACTCACAAAGATCATTACATACATTTGGTCAAATGTGGAGATATACTAAAGTAACTTCAGTTTAACAATATACTAAGGTTTTTATATAATTATTTAATGTGTTTTGTTGTTTTTCTGAGCTTCTTTGCAGCTCTAGACAAACTTTATAAAAAAAAAGCTATAGGCTATTTTGACTGTAAATGATCTTTTACATTACTGATATTCCACACTGAAGTTGCAATGAGAATAAATTTTTGATATATTGTGCAGCCCTGTCCTAAAACAACATTAGAAAAAGACGTGCGACGAGGCTTTCAGAACAATAAATGGATCCCTCTTGTTGACAACATGACAGAGCAGGCCTCTGTATGCGCTCATAAACATCTGTAAAACCCCGGCATGGTTTGTGTCTGCTTAAAATGTTCAAGTGGCTTTCAGGAGGCTTCCATCATTTGGCTTAAACAAGGTGAAAAGGTTGTGAAAAGTTGACTCGTTTTTACAACCTGCTGTCAGACACAGGGGATCAACCTGCGGCGTTAAAATGTTCCAAACCAGGTTCAAGACAGACGGCACAATTATCCTTCAGAGCGTTCAGATTTCTTATTTTACATTTTAGCTTTTACAGCCTGAACTGATGTTCAATCATCGAATCATTTCACAAAGACAGCTCATATGACTGAGTTTGTAACAAATCTCTGATGTAAACACCTCAAGCTTGAAAACAGTAAGAATAAAGTTAGCTTTGGCTTTCAGTGGGTATCATGTTGGAGGAGTTTTTCAGAGTGCAGACAGGTACAACGAGACTCTGAGGTCAATTTAAACTGATTTAATAAGAAAGAGGCTGACGGGGCAGCAGAAATGACTTACAGATACTGAAACACAGGGAATCAAACATGAACCATGCTGAGAGACACAAGGCACTGACAGCAGCCTGACAGATAAGGAGCAACTAATCACAGAGAAGCAACATCTGGGGAAAACACAACAAGCAACAGGTGAAGGTGAAACACCAACAAAATATCAAGATCTTATAAAACTAAATATATAATGAATCAAAACACAGATCCTTACGAGTTAAAGAAATGTCTGTCTAGAAAAAAACCCCTGATCTTTTGTGGAGAAGGGGCTTAAAAATACCTACAACTGCTAAAGTTTACATTGATATGTGGGAGAATAATACATTTATAGTAAAGTGTCTTAATGTTGTATTTAAAAAGTAAGGAAATTTGATAATTTTATGTTATAATAATAAAGCAGCAAAGCTTATACCATTAAGACTGTTAATTTCCCTTTGTGCTAAGTCTATATTTACAAAACACACTGAATAGTTGAGAGTTTATTCATAACTCCAAATGTTATTTTACTAATGCAGATAATGTATATTTCTGACTGTACAAAATGGACTTGAAACAACTGAAGTGTCATGTTTAGAAATCCTTTTAAGACACATTTAGTAATATTAATATCTACAAATTTATACAGTAAAAACATAAAAAATGTCTTGGGTAAAAAAAAAAAGAAGTGAATGTAATTTAGAATATATTTATATTTTTGTTTTACAAGCAATTTTTTTAGCCTTTTAGTTGGTGATTATAGGATGTCATGTTTGTGAACAATAGCTTTATTGATTGAGTGGCCACAGAGGCTCAGAGATTTAAACCAAAATCATCTCACACTAGGGTTGGGCAATATTGGCAAAAAAATTTATCATGATTAATTGGGGTATTTAGCCGATAACGATTAACTTGACGATTAATGCCCTGGAGTCACTGGACACCCATAGTCACATGACTAATTTAGTGGGAAAGATTTGCTCTTCATAAAAATTTGTTCCAAATTGTGTTAAAATTAGACTTCAGGCTTTACATCAAATTTTAAAATGTGTTGATAAATGAATAAATTACAGAACTATTTTTAAAATGTTTGTCATGTTTGAAGCGAAGAGGAGCACTGAGAAAACTCTGCCTGGTGGCATTAGTCGTATTAATCGGGAAAGAAATTATAGCTACCATCACTTCAAACATTCACTCATTATCTCTAAAACTGACTGAGTTGTAACCATTGTTGTGCTTTCTAATGCTGATTAGCTGCGGCAGCCATCTTGATTTGTGTTGGCTCCAAAAGTTAACCAGTTGTAGACTTTGGTGATTATTTTATTAGTTTCATTAAAATTCACTCAGTGGTTCACAAGATATTTTGCTAACACACTATTTTGATATAAAACAAAAGAGCAAGTTTTGCTGAGGTGAACCGAATGTGGTGCAAACAGGCCTAATACCACATGGAAAAAAATTATTTCTTTATTACCCCTATACATATTGATAGGGGTAATACCCCTATATTGATTTTTGTCAATACTTTTTTTTATACTTTGCTTTTTTGCCTTTTGTTATGATGCGTAACCATAGCAACATGGT
>JAUBOC010000191.1:7740029-7750751 GCA_032275365.1 Anablepsoides cearensis | reverse complement strand
ATTTGTGAAACAGATCCAGTTCAGCTGCTGTTTATCCATTAGTTTCTATGGAGGCTGTGAGCTGTTGCCCTTTTTGATGCCATGTTTGCTCCTCCATGCTGTCACAGACGCTACCATTGAACGGTATGGGCAGGGCTCAGTCTAGTGATCTATATCTAAGTCTATGCTCAGCATTCACACTATGATTTTCCTGTTCATAGTTTCTTTCATACAATAAGAATTAAACTACTTCTGCACACTTGGTGCTGGTTTTTAACCATTCAAATATCAAAACCTTTTGCTTGATCTGGATTAGCTGTATGACTTTTGGTGTTTGTATCTTTTATACTTTTTACATTGAATTTATTTTAATTAGATCCCAATAGTATTATATTTAAATTGTAAAGGTAATGTATCCTTATGCTCCAGTTCTGCTCCATTTTCCATTTCGGTATCGTTTTGCTAATTTTAACTTTTATCAGTGGTGGGCAGCACTAATCGTAAAATTAGTTCCACTAGCCCTAAAACACTAACTCAAATATTTAGGTCCCCCAATTCTATATATATTTTTTTATTTTAACGTTATTTAGGGTTAGGGTAACCCTAACCAGGAAAGGGTTAAGATTGCAGATCTATTTTTCAAGGGAGGCCTGGGCCTGAAGGCAACCTATTGTACATGTTTTGTGGTCCCCTAATTCTAAAGCACTAAAATAACCCAGTCAACCCATGAACATTCTTCAACAGACAACATGAGTCACATATTGCCATGTTTCTCTCAAGACTTATCATTGACATTCCACAGCTGTATTTGTGTTCATATATAGTCAATATATTGTCACCGTGTATATAAGTGACACATATGAACAAAATGTGTGACAGCTTTCACTGTCAGCTGTTAACATTGATCAATAACATTTAAAGACCTCAGTTAGTGCTTCTAAATTTAGCAAGTTCTAATCCACAAATAAATTTTAAAATTAGCAAAAGTCCTACAGCACTAATCAGGAAATTATTTCCTCTAATAGTGCTTTAGGCTCACTTTCATCTACAATTTAGCTAACTTAAGCTTAAAGCTACAGTTTAGCTATTCTTTTGTCAGTTTTATGTTTTAGCTACAGTGTTGCTCATTTAAGCTTTTAGCTATACTGTTTTGCTAATTGTAAGTTTTGCTCTGCTTGTTTCAACTAAAATTTTCATACGTTTCTTCGACAAATATTGTTCAGTTACCCAGTAGCTGCAGCCATGATGCAGCCTCCGTCCTCTGGTTTCGCCTGGCAGCAGCCCGCGCTGTCGTGACTCATACCGAAGTTGTGGCCCATCTCGTGAGCTATGGTGGCAGCAACACCAACAGGGGAATCAGGTGAGTGGTCCTGTTCAACAGAGGAGTCAACTGTTAGGTTGAAAAGAAAACAAAAACGAACAAACAAACAAACAAAAACAGTAGCACTTGATGTATAATAATAATAATAATAATAATAATAATAATAATTAATTAGTTAATTAATTAAATTGTTCTTGCTGAGCAGAATCTGATCCAAATTTGTCCAAAGACCCATTCACCTTATAATGTTTTAGATAACTTATGCCAACTTATAATGCATATAAGTTGTATATTTGATCTAATCGTTTAAATTGCAGTATGTATACGTCCAAAAGAAGCTTCCAGTTGATTTCTTTTTTTCAGTCTTCAGTGTAGACATCTTCAAAGTCCAACAACATCACCAGGAAAGTCCTTTGGTCCACTTGTTTGGTCCGGACTAAAATTGGACTTTATTTTTTCATTTAGTGCGGTTTGCATTCACATTGTGCTTTTTTGCAAACGAACTATAAGTAGTAAACAAAGCCATGAGGGTGACAATCATTGCTCCCATTGGACAGAAAGGACGGGGGCCGAGCCGAAACTGGACTGGTACCGGACAAAAGGAACAGCTGATCAACAATGTGAGGTACCGTCCACTTAAAAACTTTATTGTGTGATTGCTCAGAAGTTCGTAGGAGTCTTTCTTTGTAGTGAAAGCGCTCAGATGCTTCCACCACTCGCTTAAAAAAAAAAAAGCAGAGCCGACTTTATGAGGAAGCAGCAATGAAGATGGTCAAACCGTAAAAACTCATAAAAGGGGATAAAACAGACGTTTTGCATGGTGGAATCTGTTTGATGTCAAGTTTGGAGCTTAATGCAGGACCAGTCGTGGATGAATAATGTCAGGTGACGAGTCTGTGACTTTTTTCCCCGCAAAATGTTTCCATCTCTCCTTTCACTCATTAACTCTATTGCAGGATGATATTGGCCTGGCGGAGGTTGCGCTCTCTGAGTGCTTCTAGTTTAATGGTGTTTTCGCAATGATATTCTGATTTTGGAGTGCCATTGGTAAAATTGTGCCGCAGCCCAAAGGAGACGAGGTGATTTACGTGTTCTGACCCACTACATGCTGGCAGTAGCGCAACTAAGCAGGAGACGACGAAACAGGTATGATTTCAGATTATTTAGCTCAGAAACGGTGGCCCGTGAAGTCTAAAAAGGCGCATGTTTTATGCAGTTGGTTTGGTTCAAATCCAGTCTGTATTCACACCAGAAACGAACTAAAGTGAACCGCACCAGAGTTCGTTTGGAAGCCGACCAAGACCACCTCGAAAAGCGGGTCTCGGTCCGGTTGTTTGATCCGCACCAGAGTTCGCATGAGTGTATTCACACCTGCACAAAAGGTTCGGACCAACGGTGGAAACAAACTCTGCTTCGATTAAACCGAACCAAATGTGTAGGTCTGAATACGACCTAAAACATCATAGTGTGACTCAAAAGAAAGCCCAGAATAATTTTTATCTACAAATGTTATTCTCTTACCGTGTTCACGCCACCTGACTGGTAATCGGAGCACATGGTTCTGAGAGTTGCCAGTCCAATGGTTGTGCCCTTGAATGGCTTCCTTCTGCAGACAAAAAGACTAAATGTAAATAAAATCTAGGCCTCACCGGGAGGACTGGCAGCAAACATTTCAACTGAACATTCCTGTATTTCCTGAATTCGGATGCGTCAAACTTTGCGTTGGAGCATCTTTTTATGTTATGATAATAAAACTGAATCTCTGTTGAATCCGTGCCACTTCATTTGAGATACTCGTGAGAGAGCAGCTGCGTATCTATGCAAAATATATCCAAGATGTCATGAGTGGAGATCGCCGTTATCTTAGGGTAAGAAGTGACGAAGCAGTAGCCTTTTTGGTGAAATCATGAAACTAGCATCGTGTGCAATCTGTTAGCACCCACAGTATGTTCTGTATATGTAATTTTAGTTCAAAATCTGTACCATTTACTTAGTTACAAGCTGCGTTTCCATTACAAATGTGCGCAAAACTTTGTCGATATTTTGTTAATTTCGAAAAACACAGTTTTGCAATTGCTGTGTTTCCATTAAGAAAGAAATGCTATTAAAATCACGCGTGAATACGCTTCTTCTCGCGATATTCACATGGTGGATGTAAACAATCATGCATATTGCTACCACAACACTAGTGATCAGAGGAGACGTCGGCGTCTTATCGAGGCTTTCGAGCGACAAGCCCCTTATACTTGGGAGCGGATATGTGACGTTTTTGGGAAATTGTAGTTGGCGATTTTACTATTACTTCCTGTTGTCTTTTTGTCTTCATCGTCTTTTCACCAGTAGAAACAGGCGGTTGTTGATCACGTGACTCCTCTAATGCAAAAAAAGTGTTTCTATTGCAGTTTTGCGAAATACACCAATTTCGATACGGACGAAAAACCACCTCATCCAAAAACCAAAAACATTTTGCCGAAAAACTGAAGTTTTTTCGAAATTGACGTGTTTTCATTGAACAAATTTATTTTCGAAATTCCAATTTGCGCATTTTCATGGTCAATGGAAACGCAGCTATTGTTATTTTTGTGGCAGCCATCTTGAACTGCATTGCCTCCAAAGGTTAATCTGTGTATGTACATTCAGTATTACTTCATGAGAGGTTTATAAAAACTGTCCAGAGTCATGTGATATTTTGCTAACACTACAGACAAATGAGCACAAACACAGGCTTTCAGAAGGGACATTTAGCATTTGTGACTTCAAAACTGGATCAAATATTTAGATACTGACGTGATAAGCTGAGCGTTGTCGTTGGGGAGAGTTTTGAGCATTTTCTGTCTCCAGGACAGAAAGGCATCCAGCAAGCTCCGAGGGTCCTCAGACATGGTGATCTTGTCCTGGTCGGTCCACACCTCCAGGCCGATTAGAGCCACGCGGATGCTCAGAGCCCTGTAGTACTGCAGGGTGTGGACGGAAGAGGCAGGCATTTATGACTCAGCACTTTAAACGAAACGACCCGAGCAGCTTTTATGGAGACGCTTACCTTGTCAACCAAGTTGGCCGCTTCCAGCAACTTTACCCTGGTCTTGTCTAAACTCCGTCCATGCCACTCAAACTGCAAAACAATGAACACGTGAAGAATATAGATTTTTTCTTCACCCTTCTATTAATAACAGGAAAACTTCTCAGAAGAAATGATAAAAATAGAGATCTAATCTGCAGTTTTAGTAACCTAATAAGGTAAAAACACCTCGTGGGTTTCTATAACTGATCTTGTGACGATTAATTCTCTAAATACAGACGACTTCAAAAGAAAATAGCCGCTTTCAAAACTCACACTTTTAAAAGATGCGATGCAAATAAAAAAATAGATATTGTGATATGCATATCCTCACCTCAGCCTTATCTGCCACCAACAGAAGCTCCACATACTTCATGTTCTGGTTCAGCTCCCTTTTCTCCTGCAGTAACAAATTGATACGGTCACGTTACGGGTAAATTCATTCAGTAACGGCTGCTGGTCTGGTCTGACTGAACCCACCCTCCCACTGTGTGGCGACACCATCCCACGGATGAGGTCGTCGAGCCCATCCCGACGCGCCTCGTTGCCACGGTGACGCTCACAGCTCCCCCCGGGCAGATGGAGACTCTCGGCCCTGAACACGGCGTGTCTCCGAGCAGAATCGGGAAGGGGCTCGATCAGGTAGCTCACGCTGGCGTTCAGAGAAACCAGTCCCCTGGGGAAACAAGACACCACTGGTGGTTCCAGCCAAGTCCGCTTCAGACAGATGCAAACACACACACACATAAACACACACGCAAAACAGACACGAGCTAAAACGTTATTGTCCTCCTTCGATTACATTTGAGATCAGGTCTTTTCTGGACGCCTCTACGGTCGGGCAGAGCAGAGGGCCGCGTGTCTCTATACTAAACGTGCAGATCAGCCGGAGCAGGACAAACACACGAGCAAGCACAACAACGGCAGGTCACGCAGCTGCAGAAAACATCTGGAGTCAGACGCCCACATGCTGCCGTCCGACTTTCCCTTTGTTTGCATTCCTGAGGGAGGGGAATCAAAATGAAGATGTATTCATTCACTTGTCCTCCAGATGCAGAGCTTGTGACCCCCCCCACACAAACACTTGATTTCTGGCATGGAGTGTCTGCAGCAGGAAGCATCAACAAGCTCCGGGGCAACATAAAGTAAAGGAAAATAATAGAATAAAATACAGGATCTGCACACTGAGCTGCACCCGATGAACCAACTCTGGAGCCAAAAACCCCACTGACCTAATAAACTCCGTGAGCTATTACACGCAGCGCTGTGATTTACTCAGCCTGTGTGACTAAAGAGTCGTGCAAGCTTTGGTTATATTTTAATACGGTCGTAAAAATGTCTTCACAGGCAGTTTTCTCAGACTTTTCAGCTGTTACCTCAAAAAGCCTCTTTCTTCAAACCTAAATATCAAATGTAAAAATGCAGAATAGAAGCATTTTGTTTTACACAAGACTGTAAATGAATGCATTTAGAGGCATAGAGCTATACTGACCGCATTTAGCTTCTGTTGAAATATGACTTCTAAAGCACTATAAATAAATGAAATTCAGTAGAATTAATAGTCTGAATGCTGAATCGGCATTTATTAATAGCAGATTAATGCTTTCCTGTTCTATATTTTTATCTTCGTCTTTTTCAATCTAGCTATTCTCTATACACTTTGTACAATTTAATCCAGTAATATATTAGAATATTCAGCTCATTCAGGAGATGAATTCTTCAACTTTTGGTTTTTGTCATTTTTAAACTTTTACAAAAAATTTGTATATATATTTTTTTCCCCAAAGAAACAAATAGAAATCTCCTCAGTTCCTTCAAAAATCTGCTTCAGCGTCTCTTTTTCATTATACTTTTAGCCTTCACTCTTTAGCCACCCATATGTTACTTCAGCATATATAAAAAGGCTAGCTTATTTTGCTAGCTCAACGGCTAGTAGAGTCAGCCAGACTTTTGCTACTTTTAGCTAACTTTTCCATACACTTAGTTTTTAGCTGGAGTCTGACTAGACTTTTCAATTTTTAGTTAGTCATTTCCAACTTTTAGCTTCTAGCTACTTTTTTGCTTCATTTAAATTTTAGCTTGACATTTTACTCTTTTCAATTGAAAGTTTGAGGAAAGGTTACATAACCTGTTAATATTTATATTGTAGATCGCTCCTTGAATGACCTTAGTTTGGAGAAATAACATTTTGTTTGACAGGATAAGAATTAGTCCAAGCAGACACAGTTACAAAATGTTTCTGGATATTTTTTTTAGCAGTACAGTTATACAATATTTAAATCTCCATATTACTTAGAATGTTTTTTGGCAGAAATATGCAAATAGATTGCACAAGACGTGCTACAGCTTACTGCTGATGACATTTGCTACATTAAATTCTCAATAAGTTCTATGTAAAATAACTATTGTAAAACTGACATCAATGTAAAGAGATATAAAATTCTGTTTGCATCAGTCAATATGAAACGGTTGAGACTGGAGATGTTTTAGGATGACAATAGTTCCAGTCAGAGTAGCTGTTAGCTCATCAATCTAATCATTGAGGTCAACCGTGAACATATAATCATGACTAGACACCTGGACAAAATGCAGAAGTTGAAGCCAAAATAGAACATCCCCATGCAGGTTAGCAACAGTAAAGTCCAAGTCCATGTAAACAACTAGAACTAAAAAGCAAAAACACCTCAAATCATTTTTCCAGCTGCTGATTTGTGTTGCCTTATAAAGATCTTACTTTGCTGTTGTACATTCAAATAATATTTTCTTGAATATGTTTACTTGTAACTACAAAAAAGACCATGACCACTGAAATTAAACAAAAAAAAACCTCTAAATATTAGGTTTTGAAGGTTTTTCCTCACCTGAGTCCTGAACAAGTGCTGACCACCACACTAGAACCCTCCACGCCCAGAACCTCCCCGTGGTAGTAACAATGATCCTGGAAGACAAAATCCTAACTCAGATTGTATCTCTGTTTTTTTTTTTTTGGTTTATTAGTTTATTCATTTATGATTTAAACAAAAATAATTCCATACAAAAAAAAGTAACACAAATCTCTTAAAATGAAAGGAAGCAAAAGAAGAAAAAATCTTATAATATCTGCTCCTATTTAACAAAACAAATAATAAAAAAATAAAAATGTTTACTTATACATGTATATGTAAATATGTAAATATACAATAATTTCAAACCCTTATCAGTATAACAAAAAAAAACTGTTTGCAGAGCAGCCTGGAATAAAGCCATAAAGCATCATATATTTAAAGAAGAAGCCTCAGCATTTTCTGGTAACGTTATCACTGACTTGATTTTTTAAAATAATCCTTTTAAAATTCCCTCAGCAGAAATACATCTGCTTGTTTAAACTCACAGTGTTGGCTGGAGTCGAGGACTGACGGGTTCCATCGGGGCTGTACCATATTTCCTGATATCCTGGGGCCAACAGCTGCCTGGAGAAAGATTTCTTTTTAAATAAAAACAAAAACTCGGGGACAGATGAACATTTATGTTGTCAGCAACAAAAAAACAACAAAGACACATAGAAGAAAATGTGACAAATACTGTAAGTACCTTTGTTTTTTTAATGAGTAACAGCTGCAGAAAACTCAACTGATAAAATAAGGCCAGTGGATCTCCAGCTCATAAACTATTCATGCTGGTAGATACACTCTGCAAAGTTAGGAGTTAAAATTTTAAAGCTGTACTCAGACAAGACATAAATATATATATAAAAAAATCAATATGCATTTTTCTTGAATAATCATTTTGCAACCTGAATAGTAGGGTAACTTATTGCCAAATGTTCTCCATTCATTTTATTTTGCACAATGTAGGACTGACTTTACAGGGGGAGATGGATAAATAAGAGGAACGCGCACATGTCTGGACAAACATTCGTTTTATTTGGGTGAAACATGACATTCCTCTTATCCTCCATCTGTGTGTTTTATATGCCTTTGGACCCGAATCAGCACTGACGCTTATTTTCCTGTCGCACTCCTTCCAACCGGGTCTCAGCCCATCCTTCCTGTTTTCATTCATAAACTCTGTCTGCCTCACAGCTGGTTTGCCTTCGCTCTATCTCTCTTCAAATCTGTTCTCATCTCTCCTCAAAAGATCGGACTCTTCGAATTGGCGGAAGCAAATTTAGGCCACAGAAAAAACAAAACAAAAAATAAACCACTGCAAGCACCAGCTGGAAATAACAGCTAATCAACTGTAGAACATGCCAAACTGTTTATACCTCAGGCAGTTTCACATATACTGAGCTACAGCTTGGTGTGGTAGTAGCTGAGAGTCATCCCCAACATATGGCAGTTTTATGCTCCATTCAAAGCTGTATAAGTGTCTCTCATTGATGTATTTGAGTGATGAAAAATCACTCACGTTCGGCCAAGTTGAACCGTGCTGTAGAGGCGCAAGTGGAAAAGGGGCATATGTGACCGAGAGCCAGCTTTGGATGTAAAACTAAACAGCGTTTATACTCTGAGAGTTAACATGTAATACAAAATATTTATTTAAAATGTTACCATTAACCATTGCCTCTTAGCAAAGTTTCTCATGTATTTTAATAAAACGTTTAGAAGATAATCATTAGACACACATCTCCAGCTGATTAACTTTTGAAGTCCACCAGCTGAATAAGTTTTGATGGGTGCCACAGCCAATTGACTTTAGCAAACACAAAAATGTCAATAAGTCGGTCAGTTTTACAAATGCTAAGGTAAAATTTGTAGTGGTTGAAGCTTTGAGTTATTTGCAACACATACGCTGAATGCTAACAGATCGCACAGAATTAGCCATAAAGGTATTTTCAAAAAATGACTTAGAACTTAAGATGATCTTAGTCGTCAATGAAAAGTTAAGGTCTTTAATTTTATTTATTTGTTAATTGGCTGCTAACAGTGACCATGTTTTTTAAATCCATGTTTTACCACAGCTTTTATTGTGCGCTGGTTTGATCGGTTTAGACAGAATCAGGCTGGTTGTTTTTACCAGTTTATAACCTTTCGTCTAATTTCTAGCTAATGTTAGCGTTCTTCATGTTTCTGACTCTAAACATCTAAAAAAGTGCCTTTTTATTAGAGTACAACTGACGTGTCCAAAAATGTCCAACAGTTCCTTTAAAGCACAATGAAGACAGATGAAGCATTGACTGTCCTTATTTTCTCATTGACTCACCCTGAGGGAGACAAGCCTCTTGAAACAATGACAGCTTGTTGATGGAATCGGCAACAAAGCAGGTCAAAGACAAAAACCAGCTTCCTCGACCTTTAAAAAATCATGACTCAGAGGAAAGAAGGGGGGGGGGTTTACGTCCACATGATCAGTCTGGTTGGTGTTACCCAGAAGAGACTGACCCCCACAGTATTGTGATCTGACCTCCTGACCTCATCTGGCCTTCCTCTCCTGCGTCTCTTAACTCAGATTCCCATCAAAATCTTGTCTCATCTTTAGGCTTCCCTGGCATTTTCAGAAGAAAAATGAAAAGAAATGACTTCTTCTGCAAAAGAATCAAATTATGACTATCTAAAGTTTTGCTCTGATGCCAGTCAGTGACTCTGAGTCTGAGCTAAAACATCCTGACATAGAACTCCCTTGGTAAATAGTATAAACTAAACAGACTGACAGCTATAGTACCATTGTGACAAGTAGACACAAGGCATTTTGTGCTTTTCAAGGTCAGCTGGGGTGTGGCAGCCTTCATGAACTCGGATCAAAAAGCCATCAAATCATCACCTAAAATACGCAACGCATTTACCCAAACACTGCTGGTTCTGAAGAGTGGCAAACTTTTCATGTTAAACTATTATTCATTCTTTTTTGATTCAAACTGATAATTCACATCTTTGGAAGTAGAGATCTGTGTAAAGCCTATGAACAATTAACACCTTACATGTTGCAGATATCCCTTTAATTCTTTGCCAAATGAAACCACCACAGTAACCACAAACAAACAGAATGTAGGTGTGATCAAACCTCTCAGTTTCAATCTGTGTCATCAGTTTGTTTGAACCGGCAGGTGTTTACTGGTGTACATTCAAAGAAATGTGCTTAAGTTCAAGATGGGCTTTTAGATTCACTGGTGACAGGTCTTACAAAAGTACTGAACTGCCAACAGGCCTTTGGAGTTTGACAAATATATCTGGTTTAGATTTTGTACTAGATTATACTTTGAGTTAACGCTATACCTGAACCACACATCTGACAATGAAGAGAAGTTATCAGGAATGTGTTGCCATCAGGCAAGTTGTAATTGTTCTGTCATTTCAACTAGCGTTGCAGATAAATTAGAATATCATGAAAAAGTAGATTTATTTCAGTAATTCCATTTAAAAAGTGAAACTTGTATATTATATTCATA
>JAUBOC010000191.1:7669312-7686468 GCA_032275365.1 Anablepsoides cearensis | reverse complement strand
GGCAGAGTCATCAGAGAACTTCTGGAGGTTTTATCCAATACTGAAGATGTCTACAATGAACATGGAATTAAAAAAAATCTATGCAGAGATTGTTAATTGTTAACATGGACAAGTTTTAAATAATTAAAATTTATTTTCTGGTGGATTGGATTGGATTGATTAATTTGTCAGTTAACACAGGTCATGTAATGAAATGCTTAGGATAGGTACAACTCACTGTAAAATCAAGTATTATTGGGATGTAATAGAAATGCAAAATACAAATGTAAGTATATTATTTACAAAGTACAAAAGAAATATGGCAAACAATACAGTAAATTGTAACAGTGCAGATAGGATAATGACTTGTGGAGGATTTCACAGGTGATATTACTTACATGGTTATTGTTTTGCACAGGATATATGTTGCACATAACATGTATTGCACAGGTTGTGTGGGTTGAATTTAATGATGTTTTTAGAAAGTATAGTTGTTCAGTGTACATCTGCAATTGATTAACTTTTGTGGTCAATCTAATTCAATATGGTTGCCACAGATAATCAACCTTATTATCCAACACAAAATTGGCAACAACTTGGTCAAATTTATAGATTTTGGCCTAAACGTTTATGTGGCAGTCGCTAGGCGTCACAACACATACTCTGAGCGTGAGATCATAACATTATTTTTAACGTTTCACCAAAACTTATATTTCTTCAACTTTTGACAACTTAAGATGATCTAGTGCTCTGAAGATGAAATAGGAATTTTAGATTTTCCAATTTTTTTATATATAATTTTCCAACACAAAAACACAGTAGTTGGCCTTTAATTAAGATTTGAGTTCTGTGTCTTTGTGAGTTCATTTAATTTATGCATAAAATGTTTTGGTTTGAATGAAAAACAAAATGCATACTGGAATGGTGTAGTTTTAATGTTTGGAGTCACCTAAGCTTACCTAGAACGTGAATGAAATCTTTTTTTCTCTCATGGGATAAAAGGAAGAAGAGAAAAGAAGCAAAGAGAAAAAAAATCAGGTGACAAAGATCCGTAGGAAGGATGAAAAAAAAAGGGAGACAAAGGTCAGGAAATGATTCAGTCCCACCTGTTCTGGTCTCACCTGTCCATCTACATACAGACCTGCATGTTCTTTTGCAGTGCAACTCATCATGAACAGCAGGAAGCATTGATGCTTTCATGTGGAGCCCAAAGTAGAGCAAGATCACAATATGTGTGTGTGACAGTGTGTGTGTGTGTGTGTGGGGGGGGGGGAGTGTGTGTAAAATCCAGGCTTTTCCCCCCTTGGGACCCGCACAAACACGCTTCCCATCCTTCCTTTGAGTTTCACATTCAAAGGTTCCACTCGTTCAACTGTCAGTCATTCTCTCAGCCAATCAAGGCTCCTCATTCTCAGTCTGTTTATAGATCAAGGCTGGTTTTAGCGTATGTATGTGATGTGACTGGAATTTATACCATGACTAATGCTAATACTGTAAATATTCATATTTTCTTACACATCACCCGGGGTGTCAATCAAAATCGACATTACTGCATTGTTACGGCGAGCACTCAGGGTGCCTGTAACTGTGCTTAATGACGGCAGGTCCACTGTGGGGGGACTTCAGAAAACTGCAGAGACCACTGGACAAAGAGGGGAGAAGGATTTCAAAAGAACATGTATTTAAAACGTTCATGGATCTGTGCAGAAAGGCATGTTTGTTTAAATGATGCAAAGTCAGAGGATGCATGGTTACGCCTGGCTTGGTCTGTGTGTTTGCAAAAATTGTGGGCATTTGTGTTGTCTTAAAAAAAAGAGAGTAAGCACTATATAGATGCATTAACAATGGCAAGAAAGGGCGATCGCAACCCAGATATGTCACGCCTAATTTACTGGCTAGGAATATCGGTGAAAACGAGGCGGGGAATAGTACAAATTACAGGGAAATTTAAAAATATATCAGCAAAAATATCATCCTGCAGGAGCTTGGATGAGAAAAAAACAAAGGAGCTAAAAAGACAGAAAGGTAAACAGATGGAGCATCAGGTGACAGCAGGTGTTATCAGACCTCACCTCTGATTGCTGTCTATTATAATGGAACAATAGTTTCCTGTGGGCCGTGCTAATGAACTGTGTGTGTCAGCAATGGGGGAAATTAACCCGAGCCGCACCGAGGCTGCTTTATTCCAGGAGGAAAACTGAGGGGGAAAAAAGGAGAAGAAAGAGAAGGAGGAATCCTTTGCACACCTGTTATTTGGTGATATAGAGCTGCCATATGTCTATACCTGCACTGTGTATGGAAGGTTCAAACCACCAACAGAGGGCAGCAGAGGGCTTCACAGCTGACAAGTCCTTTTGAGGCCACTAGGCCAGAGAGGCTTTGAACTCCAAATCTAAAACCTTAAAAAAAAATGCATCTTTCTGTTTGACATAAACTAACTTCGGGTGCAGCGTTTCACACACGAGGTAAATAACGTCCTCACTTCGGCTGTCACATAGCGAGATAGTTGTTTGGCAACTTTTCCCACTCTCCGAGCTGAAACGAGGTGGAAGTGATGTTTGAACTGCAGGGCACCTATAATGGCAGAGTGAGTGTTCTGCATCACGTCTCAGCGAGAAACGAGCTCAATCTAGTCGCGCTACACGCCGAGCCGTGGCCCCCCAGGCTCGAGTTCCTGCTTCAGTAATGACTCTGTTCCCCTGTGGAATGTAGAACATTGTCTTTCCTCAAATGAGGGAAGCACTCATACACACTCACACACACACACACACACACACACACACACACTCACACACACAAGCATGCGCTTCAATATGCATGAAACACACAAGGTGGGAAACATAAACAGAGAAGAGGGAGCACTCCTGCCCACCTGCACTCTCCCACCAGCATCTGCCCCCCCTCACTCCAAGTCAAAGCCATTGATTGGGCCTCTCTTGCAGCTTCGCTTCTCCTGATCAATCAGTGAGTTTATAAACCACAATGTGTGCCAGCCTGCATTGCTCTTTCTCCTCTCCCTTCGTTACCGATCAGAGAAAATCCCACTCCAAGCAAGTGCAATGCACATTCATACAATTTTAATGACTCTTAAATTAACCATCATATTTTTTTTTTTTTTTTTTTTGCTCCACTTCTTTACCGACTAAATCACTTAATATGCATCAGCACCGGCCTCACTTGTCGGCTCCGCGCCCTGACAGTTTTATAATTTCTGTGCATGGGGCTTTTGTGTTTATTTATGAGTGTGTAGGCTTATTTTTTGGCTGATAAATGGCACAATTAAACAGCGCTCAGACACTCGAGCAGGCGATTCGGGCTGCCGACAGATTTTTAGTGTCCTCCTCCTTGGCTAACGATGAAGGTAAATAATGTCTTAACGAGGTTGCCTGAGCAGTTGTTTGAGGATTCATTTTATCCTTCGCTTTTAAGCTGCGGCGCACAAAAGCAACGTTCACACTCCAAACGTGATTTAGCGGCGCGTTAGCCGTTTCCTTTACGGTCATTATTACCAAGGTTGGAACTGGAAATTAAAATAATTGTAACTTTTTTTTTTTCCTTTTCATTTTGCTGTTTGAACCGAAAGGTTTGAGATGTCGGTTTCATTCCTCGCTGACGATAGGTCAAATAGGACAGACGACGAGGGTGTGAAAGTCGCAGCACGCGGGGTGCCACGGAGCTCCCCACTTCCTGTATGCATTATTTAAGGGCCCCCATTGGCTGCTGTGAGTTTAGCGATGAAAGCAGCCTGACGCAACCCTCGGCAACACAGTTTTACAGTATTGTTTTACCAAACTATTGTAAGGCATGGTTCGAACATGGAAGAGCATTAGTCAGGCCTCGGGAGGAGGAGGGTAAAGCTTTATGAGCCCTCTGAGGCTGGCTGCGGAGCGCCTGGGCTCCTGTGCAGCTGAAGCTACGGCGTTACAAGCTGCCCCTGCAGAATGCCCTTGGACGGAGGATGTGTGTGTGAGAAAGAGGGAGAGAAAGTGTGGCGCTTGCATGCTCACGGGCTAATGAGTGCATGTGTTAATGCCCGTGTGTGTTTTTCTGCGTGTGTATGTGTGCATGGATGAGATGTTGTTGGGTTGAGTCAGTCTCTGGAGGGAAGGAGAAGGACAAATGCTCCTTAAAAATAGCCCCTGGGCAGCTGGTGTACACAGTCTATCAGCAGTCCGTCCCTGGGGCCAAGCAGGGGGAGGGAGGGAGATGGAGAGAACGATGGGGAAGCGAGAAAGAGACAGCAGATGGATGTAAGAAGGAGAAATGTGGCAAAATAGGGTGGGATATGAGTGGAATGCAAAGGGAGAGCGACAAACGAGAGAGAGAAGGGAAAAGAAACGATACGTATCTATGAGTAAAAAGTCCCTGGGAAGAAGGAAAGAAAGATTTCGAGATCCAACGGTGGCAAAGGAAAAGGAGAACTAACAAGTCAGCAAAAGAGAGAGAAGATGGAGCGAGCCTCCCAAGTCCCAGTTGTGAATGCTCCAGAGGTCAGACTAAGGGATAGAGTTTTAGAGCGAGCAGATTTGTCCCTAGACGTCTTCGGTTACTAATACACCAAAGTGTGCTACGCTAAATCGCTCCCAGTCGGCAGGAGGAGAGATCCTTGAGACCCGCTGAGACCCTTTATGGAAATAACTCTATCCCATTTGCTCCCTGTAACTTAGCTGCAACACTGTGTATGTGTTTCTAAACGGGTGGGTGGGGGATGACGGGAGTGCATTCGAATCGAAGGTGCTCATTGAGCATTTGCGTGCATAATTTTAATGGACATACACATAATGCTTAGATGGTTTTTACAACTGCTCAATCTGCTGGGAGCTACAAAGTCATCAAGCTATTAGATATTTATGGCGCCGAGATGGTTTTTTTTTTCTTTTTGACAGTAAGACTGAGGTGTGTGTGCTTCTTGTGATCTCAGCTTTGGCATTACCACATAGCAGAAAAATTAGATTAAATGTATAAAAGTCAAAAAAAAAAAAGACTCACTGAAGGAACTGAATCCAGTCTGCGGCACGAAATTGGAAGGAGGAAATGTGGGTGTTTTTCAACTTTAAATGAGAAATAAAGAGCTGGAAGTCATGCCACGGTTGCCTGAAGGATCCCACTCGCTTGCAGCATCATCAACGCTCCAATTAGAGCTACAGACTGGAGGGGGATCAATGCGATTCTGAAAGTATGTGTGTGTGTGTGTGGGTGGTGTGCAGAGATGTGTTTCGTTAGTTCCTCCACTGAGCTAATTGAGCTGTTTCTCCTCAACAGTTGGGAGCTCTTAGGCTGTGGACAGATGCCCTTGGGCACAAGGTGTGTGTGTGTTTACTCATCAGTTTGTGTGCATTGGTGAGCATGTGCTCCATTCTGCCTTAGTGATTGGGAGAGTTTGTTGCTAAAATGAAAACTTGTGTGTTTGTATGTATATGTATGTGTGTGTGTGCATATCCTGCAGGCCGTTGGTCTGTCAGTGGCATATTTAGTGGTCTCCAGGCGTCATTAGTACCCCGACTGTCACACAGGGCAGTCTGAGTTGAGCTCTTTATAGAGCTTTGTTTAGAATACTCCGGCCACATGTGCGCCACTGCGACTGATGAGCCCTGAGCGGGTGCTGATGGAGTGTGTTTGTGTGTGTGCGCGCGTGGAAGTGGGGTGGTGATGGAGCGAAGCCGCCCTGACAGAGACGTTACCCAGCAGCAGGATCCCGTGCTTCAGTTCCCTTCCTCCAATACACACACACACGCACATGTTTCTGTTACCTTCTCAGACTCACCGTTTGGATCAGATTTACCTTGAAGGGAGAAGTTTTTTTTTCTTTTAGGGAAAACATGCAAAATAATACAAAAATGGGGAAAGAATTGCTCCGCATGACATTTCAGCAATCATATTTTAATTTAAACATCAATGTTTGCACTTACAGTTTTCAATACCTAGTTAAATGTATTTGCTTTATTTATGTCAGTTCAAATGACTTGTATAACTTGTGTATTTTAAAGTTACAAGTTATATATGTAGTTTGTGGTCTAACAGTTGTTGTTTTCCTTTTAGCCTATTTTTTTATTCTTTGTGCACTTTTATTATGTTTGGAACTTATAGAAATACCATAAAAGCCACTTGAAAAAAAAACAAAAAAAAAACATTGCTTTTATCTCTTTTATCTCTGTGTAGTCATGTAAACACAACAAGGACAGAGTTCTGTTTATAAAAGGGAGGATTCAAAACAGACTTTGACTACATGTGCCGTTGACAAACATGCTTAATGTTCTATTTTTTTGTTTTTACAAAACAAAATTTTAATTGTAACAGCTCACTAGTGTTAATAACAATATTGTTTCTTCATGTAAAGAACACATTTTGTGCATTTGTGCAAATGTTGCTCAAATGAAAAAACAAAAAACATTGAAGGCTGTTTTCATTCATCGCAAGTAAAAATAAACATTTCCTATAAAGTTTTGTTTATACGTATGTGTGAGCATTTTGTAAATAGTTAAAATGTTACAAGAACTTCTAGATTATGTTTCAAAAGAGAACATAAAATATTTAAATAACAATAAAAAGAAGCACTGTTTGCCCTCACAGGCACAATTATGACTTCTTGTATTTTTATGTAACCGTCAGTCAGAGTCTGACCCTGACTTGCTCCTCCATGATAAAAAGTTTTTTTACACCACATGTTACCAGTTATGTTTACATGCCTGTAACTTTACATTTTAATCTGGGCTTTTAAAATGGACAGATTAAGATTTGTTTAAAGCTTGCATACACATATTTTGTCTCATCCAGAATCTCATTCAGACCTTTTTGATCCGACTCACAGTTTTTTATTAAATCAACGCAACAGTTGAAACCTCAAACCCTAAAGCCATAACACTCCCACCACTATGCTTCTCTGTTAGGCTGAAAATATATGTTTATTCTACACCTGACTCCTTCTCTAATTTATATGTTCTGAACATAAAACACCATGGTGTTTGCCCAAACATTAGATTAATGTTTTCCTTTAATGTTTTGTTGAGCATTTACTTTTTCCTGCAAACATGAGCTGTTGATGATTTTGTAATTACAGTCATTTATGTTATACCTTCTATTTGTCAAATTGGCTGCTAGACTACAGCTTTTTATGGTTATTGGAACTAAACTGGTTAAAATTCACTCCAGCTGTAGGGTAATGGGCAAGGACAGTTGTACCTTTTGTTGTTTTTTTTTAATTAGATGTTGAAATGAGGGTCGGAGGGCCAAGCTCTACAAGTCATGGTTTGCCACTGCACAAGTTTGACAGAAACATTAATAACATGAGTATGAGTTGATTTTTAATTAATGTGATTGACTGTTTTTTGCTATAAAGCCCCAAACTATTGCAGTATTAGTTTTAGGTGGTTTTACCCAGATCTAGCATATAGACTTTTTGAAAGTCTTACAAAAGTCAAATTTACAAAATCATTTGTTGGGACTTAAGAAAATGTGTTCAGAGGATTTCGTTTTTGCATTATTTTACAAAACCTAAACATAAATGTAAACCGTTGATTCTATGTGCTTTTTGTGTGTTAGTTTATAAGCTTAGTCATTTTACTCTTTTTAAGAATTTTGTCTAAATTTGTAAAATATGAAAAAAATATATCTTCTTCCTTGCAAACTTTACTTTGGCCCTCAAGATGACAAACAAGTGACTCAAAACCAGAGGTGTATATTAACTAAGTACATTTATTGTGTTACAAGTCCTGTTTTTTCAAGTCATTTTTTTGAGAATTTGTAGTTTTAGCAAGTACTTTTTTAAATGTAACTTTTACTTATATTTTGTTACTTTCAAAACATAAAAATTATACTTTTACTTCTTCACTTTAAATTTTACCACCCAGTTACACGATGTTACAAATTTAAATATGACCAGAATTCATCATGCAAAGTAGTTTATGCACAAATAAGTGTTGAATTTACTTAACCAGACTGGTTCCACTAAACTGAGTTGAGTAAATGTAAAGCATTTTACACATTTTATTTATAAGATAACATGTAAATTTACTCAACTCAGTTTAGTGGAACCAGTCTGGTTAAGTAAAATCAATACTTCATTTCTCAGAGTGTGTGTAAAAGTACTATTACTTTTACTTTCTTGATTATTGTGAGCAGTTTCACGACTTTTACTTTTAAGTACTTTTCTTATTAGTGAAATTTATTTTTAACAAGGTCATTTTCTGTTAGGCTAAGGTATTTTTACCTTTACTTAGTAAAATAACTATATGTACCTCTGTTGAACATAAACCATGCAGTCCATGTTCCCGTTAATAACAGACCTTATTAAAAAAATGTTTCTTATTAGTTTGTGCTGATGTGTTTTTTTTTAACACTAAAAAACAGTGTTGCACAGAAAAACAAATTTCTTTGCTAAAATTTACTAAAATTGATTGTAAATTCAAAGAAAAATCGTCCGGATTTTTAAAAACAATATTAACAAAACTGCCTGGCAGAAAGCATGTTCATTATTTTAATCTTAAACTTTTACAAACATTTACACTTCAATCTGCATTTTTTTTAAATGCACACCGTGAAACATTTCCTAGCTTGTTGCATTGGTTTTTAACTAGGAATTCTGCATATTTAGAATAAAATATGTGATCGCAGTAAGCAGCCGTGGAATCAACAAGTAGTTATTTTCAAGGAAATCTTCTTGCTGCGTCTGTCTGGTGTTAGCCGTCTCTCCTCACCACAGCAGCTGCTTGTGATGGGTATATCTCTCATTCATGTTCAAACACACACTCACACACACACATTTCTGCAACTAACACACTTCCCCATTTGCACCGTTGAACACGTTCACACACTTGCTTGTTCCTTTTCTCTCCTGTTTTTTTTTTAAACAACTTCCAGCTTAACTTCCAGCAGAAGTGCACCCCTCTCAGTCCTTCAGCACAAAATACTTTGAGCTACTCGGGAATACAGTCTAACTTTCTAGTACATGACTAGTCATTGAGTTTTCCCTCCAGGGACCACCGCTATATAACTTATACTCACTTTACAGGACTTCCATGTCAGCGGAAGGCGCCTTCTCTGTGAATTTTCTGAGGCAGAAGTTGGGATGAAGCTATTTGATGTGTTGCACGGAGCGTATTTGAGGTAATGGATACTGCGCGAGAGGGTACAGCCGTATGAGTGAAATGACAAAGTAAGTTTGGGCCTGACAGATCTTTAAATCCCCCCCGGATCACGCCGAACGCGCCCCTCGCCGCTCCACGGATTGTGTGTGTTTGTGTGCGGATGATTGGTACCTGGGCTAACAGAGAGACATCCCTCAGGTCTTTCTGTGGAGGTTCTCGGGTCTGGTCAGTTAACCTCCATCTCTCTCTTTGATCGCCGCGGCACCGGGCGACCCTCAGGGAAAACACGAGCCCACTCAAACCTCGATCAGACCTCTTTTTAGACACATACTCATCCAGAGCAACGAATAAAAAAAAAAATGGATTGACAGAAGAAAAACTTGCACTTATGCCAGTCCACACACACCCTTCACTCACACACTTTGCCACACAAGGGGTAATGCTATCCAGCCAGTGTCAGTAAGAGCAGGGTACTTAAGGTGCTATTACACTCCCATTACCTCTGCTCTCATGTGCAATCAGGGAGAGGTGATGGCCTGTATTCTGGCAACACACACCCCTGTTTTCCCTTCTGACAGCGCTCTGGACAGGAGCCTGAGGCGCTGGGCTCCGGGATCGTTAAGGTAGCCGAGGCGATAAGATTTAATCTGAGGAGCGTGTGTCATAACGCTAAGAGGAGGAATGCGCGAGCGGGGGGCCGGAGCTCCTGTTTGCAGAAGATAATGACGAATACGGTGAGTTTTGCGTGTTTGTGAAGTCGGAGTAATGAAAGGCATGAAAAGAAAACATGTTTCCCCCACCGCCTCTGTTTTCCTGTTTTTTTTTTCTGTGCCCCCTCTCTCTCTCTCTCTCACTCGCTCACACACACACATTCATGCTCTCTCAGCTGGCCCCAGATAGTTTTGCACCCCCCCCTCCACCAGCTCCTCTGGGACCCCTTCTCTGTGTCGTTAATCAGAGCTCCTCAGCTCAGCTTCTCTTTCTACCTACTACCACCCCCCACCCCCCCTTTCTTTTTTTTTTTTCAACCAACACTTGCTCGTACACACACACATAGGCAGCCCCATAGTCTCTCTCCCCTCCTCCCCCCATGCATCCTCAGCCCCATCCATCATAAAACAGCAGTGTGAAGGTGGGGTTGTGTGCGTGTGTGTGTCAGTCCATGTATGTGCACACATCTCTGTGTCTCCTCAGCAGAAATGAATTGAGACTTTACAAGAAGAAAAGCAATTAGGCCAGGGTTTTGCCCTATCATTCACTGGCTAATGTATCAGAGGCAAAGTGAATATTATTAACAGACGGGGGGGCGAGTGGGGAAGGGCGGGAGCTCGGAGAGGGTTTAACAGCCAGAAGGTAGGACAAGGAAAAGACTAATGATTGCGATGAGGCAACCCGGAGTTGAAGGGTTTTAATCACTTGTAGGCTTTGTGGCTTTCACCGCTGACACGCGCTGTTCCGCGGTGGCTGCGTGGCCCCCAGCTCCCCCAGCTACAACCGTCCGCCGAACACCGGTGTGGCGGCGGCGGTGGGGAAATCAAATGAGCCATCGTGGAACATGGACAAGGATGGCGGAGTACAAGAAGATTACTCATTCATCGGGACGCGCAGAAGTGAACAAATTGGGAGTGGTGAAAACCAGAAAGTACAACAAGCAGAGGACATGGAGACAAATCATTGAGGCAGGGGAGGGAGAGGGCACAGAGGCAAAAGAGACGGCCGCGTGAGGTGGAGCTTTGATGGACAGAGTCAAGAAGGGGTTTGGTAGAGGAGCGAGGAGGTGAAGAAGCAGCGCTGGGTCAGTGATGCACAGAGAGACAAACCATTTGCACCTCGGCAGCAACTTGACTTTGTGTGTGTGAAAGATAAAGTGTGCGTGTTGGGCCGGGCGGACGGGGGGTAAGATTTAAGGATGAGGCACTTTCTAACAGCGGCTTTTTTAACAGCATCTTTGTGTGTGTGTGTGTATTTCCCCATCTCTACCAGAGCTCTTAAATGTCACGCGTTTTAAAAAGTCAGGCCTCTGTGGGGTCAGGCTGACATTGATATGTAGACTTTTCCTCAAGCAGCGCCCTTCCTCTTTGTGATTTCAGGCAGCATTTCAGGCTCTCCGGTAACATTTGTTAACCTCGCTCAGCTCTTAACAGCAAATGTGATATGATAACTCAATCAGTCAAGATGCTAAATGTTGAGATAAGCTCATTGTGACCCTGAAGGAGAAGAAGAAGGAAAAAAAGAAGAATATACGAGGCCAATCTGTTCCAGACTGTTTCTGTGTTGCACTCACAATTACTGGAGATTACAGGCAAATCACTTCCACATGTGCTCAATGAAAAGTTTACAATCTCTCCCACAATACAAGATGAGGTGACTGTTTTTGGCCCCAAGCCCACAAAGGAAAGGGGGAGCAGAAGGAAGTGAAAGGGAGAGAGGGGGAATACTTAAAAGCTTAAAAAAATACTAAAAATTTCATTTTTTGAACTATAACATGCAAACATGGTTCTCTCCAAAGAATTTCTTTTCCTAAATCTGTCAAATGGGAAACAAATGTTTGCGGCCGAGACCGCACTAAAACCTAAAAAACATTCTTTGTTGTTTCACAATCCACCGCGAGAAAAGAGCTGGCTCATGAGGAGGAGTGAAAGAATGAGCAAGCAAAGACAAAAATCCGTTTCAACATCACAGCGTGCAGAGGAATGCTCCGAGACAGACCCTGAAAGACTGAGCCGAGTTTAAGAAGGGAGGCAGAAAAGGGGCAATAATAGGGTGTAGTGTTAAACTTGTGAGGAGGTCAAAAAAAATGAAAGGTTGGGTGCGTTTTTTTAAGAAAGTGGTAATTTGCTCATTTTCAATCATAAGTGAAAAATAATTGCTTCTCTCTTTTTACACGTCATATTATACATTCTGACAGTTTTTCAAGTTTTATGTTCTACCATTTAAAACAATAAATACATAAAAGTAAATGTTTAAACCAAGGTTTTATTATTGTTGTTTTTCTTTTCTTTCCACAAATAGCTACAACACATGGCTTCTCCGTTGTGGGGGAGAGAAGAATAAAAACGAGTGGGCAAACTGGATAGAAGTTGTAGCGAACAATGAAACACATGTTTCTGGACATTTTGTGGGTTTTGAATCCTGTTAGAAATATTCTTAAAATTACTCATGGTTTAGATATCTGGTTGTGTTTTTCATATGGGTGTTTGGATGTATTAAAAACAAACCCAAAAACAAAAAAAAAAGATCTTTTTTAAAAAGCGATACATAACAGATAAATAAGACCATTACGTTAAACAAACCAACTATATGTATTTGTTTAAATGAATGCATATCACCTAAAATAAGATCATCTTATTGTTCTTTTGGTCAAATGTGATAAACTTTCCCTTTGTAAGTACTTGCAGTAGTTGTTGGGGATTACTGTCAGCTACTGCCACATCACATTTTAGCTCAGTATCTAAAAAAACTTAGCATGTGCTGGTTACGTCTGGTTAGCTGCAATGGCTATCTTAACCTGGATTGATTCAAAATGTAAATGAGTTTTAGATTGAATAACTACTTTCTAAGCGTTTCAATAAAATTTGCTCAGTAGTTAATGAGCTATTTTGTTCCAATTCCAATAGCTACTGACTAATTTCTAAACTTTTAAACAATCAGAGTTTGTTTTTGCTTGGATCAGTCTCAGCTACTACCACACCAAACTTTAGCTAATTAATCGGAAAATTGCCTGAATTAAAGCCATTGTTTGTGTTTGCTAAGGTAATTTGGCACCGGCAGCCATCTTGGATAGGATTGGCTCTAAATGTTAACCAATCACAGGCACAGTTTAGAGTTTCATTAAAACTGATGCAGTGGTTCACGAGATATTTTGCTAACACACAAACAGGCAGACAGCTCTCTACCGGTCGGTCTACATTCCTACCCTCACCTTTGGCCAAAAACCTTAGTGACCGAAAGAATGAGATCACGGATACATGTGGTCCAAATGAGTTTTCTCCATAGGGTAGCTGGACTTTCTCTTAGAAATAGGGAGAGAAGTTCAATTATCCGAAAGAAACTTAGTGTAGAGCTGCTGCTCCTCCACATCGAGAGGAGCCAGTTGAGGTTGTTTGGGCATCTGGGGATAGATGCTCCCTGGAGGCCTCCCTAGGGAGATGCTTCAGGCATATCTGACTGCAAGAAGACCCTGAGGAAAACCTACGACACTCTGGAGAGACTGCACCTTTCGTTTGGCCTGGGAACACCTTGGAGTTCTCCAAGATGTACTAAAAGAGGTGGCTGTGGAAAGAAAGGTCTGAACCTCTGTACTCAAGCTGCTGCCCCTGTGAATGCACTCCAGAATAAGCAGTAGATTATTCAAATCATGGATTGCCTGTGTTGGCTACACCCTATGGGCCATAGGCTGCCAGTTTAGGCTGCATAAACAACTGTGAAATGAGATGGTCTATTCTACAGGTAATGTATGTTTTCATGACCGCGCTTGGAATCTACGTTTTTTTCTGGGTTTTGTCAGCCACATTTGTCTGCCACATGAGCAGGCACCTACGAATTGGGACAGCCTACGGCGTGGGGCAGTGAGGTAAGATGCTGACAAATGTGCCCTATACGTCAGCTGTAACCCCTGAATTGAGACACAGCCAATGAGTAGCAGACCAATGCACACATTGCCTGTATTTAGGCAGTGAGTAATACAAATAACAGTAAATTGAATAGAAGAGCTGTTTTATGATATGCTATACTTTGCAGACTAATTTTTACAATCACAAGAGTCGCCCCCTGCTGGATAATTGATGAAGCAAATGTCTAAATACCCAATGGTTTGTCGTTACAGGTATAATTAAAAAAAAATGCTAACACCCTCTAGCTAACCAAGAAGACAATGTAAATAAATAAATAGAACAAACCTTTGGCTTTGTTCCTGCTGGGCTACTGTAGCTTTTAGTTGTTTAGGATGAAAGGGTGAAACATAAATATGTTTTTGAACATAAATCATTTGTTCAAAGGTGACATAAATGCGCCATAAGTCTTGTTTTTATTTAATTCTGCAAAATGTAAAAGTACATGGTACTTTTAACAAGCAAATGCAATCCACGTCCAAAAGGTCCGTGAAAAGCCTCCACACAAGACTGTCAATTTGGAGCCAAGTTTGATTCCCACGTTGGCTACACATATTTTAAGATAACTTTATTTTAAAATGCTATTTCCCCCATAATTACTTTGGCTCATGCATACAGTATTAAGTAAATAAGGGTTATAAAAAAGGTTATGCTTGGGTGGTACATAAAAACTGCATGATTTGGTTTAATTCTAGTCTGTATTAAAACAGGGATTTAGTATTCTGGATTAACAACATTAATCCTGAACCTGAAACATGTTGGACACATACACAGATTATTCTTAATATTGTTCTAAGTGGAAGCCAATATATGACATGGTTAGAAACATTTTTTATTTTGTTTTGTTTGGGACTTTTTCTGTTTTTGTGGAGCTGAACCAACGTACCAGAGATAATGCAAGAAATGTAAAACATTCAGTAAAAACGTCTTCACAAATTGCTGTAGAACCCTGGTCTAAAGAAGCTTTATCGCAATATTTAAAGGATTATTTGACATTCATGTCATGTATGATATCAGGTAATAAGTGAAAATTGTTGATGTCACAGAATGAATAAAATTATTTTTCTGCAGACCGTGTTTTATAGTCTTAATGAGATAGTTTAGGAAGCAGAGTGTCTTTCTTATAGAATGAAACAGCTTGTATGACAGGTGCAACTTAAATACTTCTAGCTTGTATTGTGCAATTAAAAGTATTTAAAGCAACAAAAACTAATCTGCTGGAGCAGGTTCTTTGGGTTTCACTGGCGACTCCATAATGGTGATGTGGGGGATACTGTCAATGCTGAGGTGGGACACCAAAACCAAAAGCCATAAAATAATTTAAGCAATTATATGATACTGTTGAATTAAAAACTTTTGTAGACTAATATGAGAATTAAGAAACTGCCAACCAATGTACCTTAATTTCTTATTTTACAAGTAATTCTGCTAAAATGTGATGTAAACCAAAAGAGAAAACATTTTGATTTCCACAGAAGTCCAGTTTCATTGTGTTCTGTCATTTACATGTGGCCATTTAATAGGTTTTGTGTCATATTAAAGTTGAACGAAATGACAAGACACAAACTTTCAAAACTTTAATAAAAAAAGATCAAAACAGAATAAAAAGACAAAAAAACAACAACAACAAAAAAACATCTAAATTTATATTTCTAAAACATTATGTGTACGACCTCCTAGATCTGCATCCTAATGTTTAGAACACAGGTTTTGGACCTTTTGTCCTTTATCAAGAGGACAATTTTTTTCAATTTTAGTTTTATTAAAAAAAATACTGTATATTCTTGAATTTTATTTTTTTTTACAAAAGCTAAAAAAAACAAAAAAAAAAACAATGTTTGTTTTTATTTTTATGAGATTCTACTAATCCTAAACAAATGCACACTAAGGAAAACTTTAGAACTCCAGAGTATCAAACTGTGGCCAAGAAGGGCCAATCCTCCACCCCCTCTTAGGATCTGACAGAATTTCTTTCTGAAAGGGCTATTAAATTCCTTCCAAGGGTTGGTGAGATATTTTGCTGACAGACTGATAGAGCTGTGCAATCTCTTTGCATGTGTTGCGGATTAGTCTCAGCTACTACCACGCCAAATTATAGTTCATTATCTGTAAAACAGACTGAAATATAGTCCTTTTTAACACAGTTTTGACAAACTATGGCAGCCATCTTGAACTGGGTTGACTCTAAAAGTTATTCAGTCCTGTACAGCATATGATAACGTTTTGAGACGTTCTACAAAATGCTTGACGACTTGATAACTTTTCAGCGGTGGGAAATAATGATGTCCGTTGAATACAACATTTTAAAAGTTTAGATTTTATAGTTCACTTATTAAAAAAGAAAGAAAATAAAAGAAGGAAGCTTAGCAGCAACAAGTGTGGGCCCTGCTTTTTCATATAAAGTGAAACATATAAATCAGGCCCCCCTCCATAAGCAAATTACTTTTTTAATAGCCGGTGAACGGAAAAGGGCAATTGTTGAACTAATTTCTACAATTCCCCCCTTTTTCCTTCATAAAGTGATCCTGCTGAAATGTCCTCTTTGTCCACGGCAGTTTCGTGGTAAAACAATCCGCGGTAAAGTCAGAGCCTTGGGGTCGTTAAGTCAGGCTGCCATACCAGCCCTGCTTTTATAGGTGGCAAAAGCTACTAATCCTTCAGCCCAATATTTACTTAGTCCAAGTTATGTTTCCTGGACCGTAGCTATGCATTACTGCGGGTCGCTGCTTATATATTCTTGGCCCTTGATGTATTCCTGGCGCAGGAAACAACTTTTAGTGCCCCGCGAGGGCCGAGTGAGAATTGGCAGTGTGTGCCAGAGTGAGAGCGCAGAGGTAAGGGGTGAGGGGGGGGGGGGGGGCTGTTTTAGTTCCACAGTGTTCGTAAGGTCACTCAGAGTACATCTGTATGGAGTGGGAACTCACTCGCTTTCACTGTCACAACCACTCACTACAGCCATCTGTAATGCTGTTATGTGGAGCACTGTGTCCCTTTTGTCCCTCACACGTACGAGCACGTACACACCACAACACGACGAGCACAACACTTTTGAAAAAATGTATATATATATTTTTTACTCACGTGACCTTTCACACGGCCAACCAACCAACGCAAACACACATTAACATAATGCCCGAGCATCTAATTGTGAGACGCATGTGTTTCTAATGAAGAAAGTTGTTTTTAGGGGGGGGGGGGGTCTCACTCCACTCCACCATCAGGCTGTCAAACAATTCTCCCTCGTGTTTTGAAATATAATTGTGGCGGCCGGAGTTTGTGGGGGGAAGGAGGGCGCAAGAGTTTTGAAAGCGAACCCAAACATTGCCGCCATGCCGCTTTCTAATGTTTCTGATTGGCTCAAATATGCTGAGTGAATGACAAAAAGTAAGGAGGTCCGAGGCTGCCAAGGAAAACATATCAGAGGCGGGAGAGCCTGTGTGGAAATACAGAGACCCTTTTTAGAAACATGATCAATGTAACCTTT
>JAUBOC010000191.1:7639220-7662027 GCA_032275365.1 Anablepsoides cearensis | reverse complement strand
TCGCTAGTGTCGTGGTAGCATGATTGTTTACATCCATTGCCGCCATGTTTGTAACAACCTATCGCGAGAACAAGCGTTTTCATGCGTGACTTTAATAGCATTTCTTACTTAATGGAAATACCGCAATTGTGAAACTGTGTATTTCGACATTAACAGAATATCGACAACGTTTTGTGCACATTTGTAATGGAAACGCAGCTATTGTCTCTCTTTATCCTTGGTCTTCCTGGTGTCTTCTCCCAGCTGGACATGCTCAGAACTACTCCCAGTCTCCTCTGAATAAATGAACTTCTTTCAGTCACTTGTACTCTCAATTACTATCCAAAGTTTGTGACCACAGGTAAAGGTAGCAATAGACTGACTGTAAACAAAGAGCTTTTCCTCACAGCTCAGCTCCCTTTTTACCACCATGGACCAGTGCAGAGTCAGCAATTCTCCGGAAGCTGCACCCATCTGTCTGTCAATCTCATTTTCCCCTGGCTTGTGAACAAAACCTTGAGATAATTGAACTCCTCCACTTGAGGCAGTTCATGACAATGACAGCAGGTTTGGCTCTACTCTGCTTAAATTATCAAGTTATCCCTTAATAAAGAACATTAAATAAAAAACAAAACAAAGCAATATTTGAAGAACTAACGTGTGCGCGTTTATTTCACTATACCAGCTTGTTTGATTTCTGACAACAAAAAACATGTCTACACAAATGACATAGCTGCTTTAAACTTTAAATTTTTATACCACCAGGATTTTATTCAACTGTATTTTCTCTTACTTTAACAACATAACGTAACATGACAAGTTAAAAATAAAAAAAAATTCTGGTTGGCCCACAATGCATCATGGGATGGACTGGGCTGAAAAGGATCCACTGGACCTGTCCCTCTAATTGGGGGAAAATGTGGGGTGCTTCGTAGTAGTATTCGAATTTGGACACAGCCTGTGTGTAAGTGTCTGAATCCGTTCTTAGTCTTGACAACAGGAAGTGGTAGTTGGAGCCAATAAGAGCCTAGGAAAGGGTGTCATATGTAGAGGTGTGTAGCCAATTGGAGTGGCAATTGGCTGTCATTGTTTTTTTTTTTTCAAACTTGGGGAAACATTATATTTTTTTTGACAAACTCCAATAATTTGATTTAGTTCTCATTTAATTCTAACAAATAAAGGTTTTAGAGTGTGGTGTTGATGTGTTTATTAGTTTTATTGTATTTGCCAAACTCTGTTTATATGAGACAGACCTGAACCACATAAACCAAACCACAACCGGGCCAGTTGTTGCATGTCATATAAACAGAGCCATCATTGCCAGACCTGGCCCACATCTGGTTAATAAACAACGTGTCATGCCAGCAGTGCCAGCTTGACACCAGATCTGGCCAACACCTGTTTGCTATGTGGGGATGCTGTCAAGTAGAGCGGGCCAAAATTCCTCCACAACCATGTGAGAGTCTGAGAAAGTCATACTGAAAACAACCATTCAGGTTTTTGCTCTTTAAGGTAGTTAAGCTGTTGGACCATTAGCGTTTCCACAGAACTTTCAATTTTGACTTAATTTGTTTAATATAAGAATGACATAACAATCTGTTTTTATACACGTAAGCTTAGATTTGAACTATTTAATGACCTTATAAAGACCATATCCTTTTTATTATGTCCTGATAATAAAAATGATCTGCTCTAAAAAAAAGATTAACTTTTTTTTCTTTGCTGATATTATTCCATAAAAAAGTAAAAAAAAAAAACATGATATATTGTTGCTTGCAGCTTTTTAAATTGTGCATTAATGATGTCCACCACACTAATATTAGAATACTTGTATAAAAAATGACACCTGACAAAGTCACAGACAAGAGGTAACTTTAATAACATTGTGAGAGTCCAAAAGTTATCTTACAGCTCGATTTTCATCAAAAAACATTAACAATCTATACAGTAGAATTTTTTTATTCCCTTATATATAGAGCTGTTCAGTGTATTTGCAGTCAAAGACAAACAGAGGAAAAAATAGACACCAGCTATTTGGTTTGCATCTCTTTTTTTGTTGTTTTGTTCTGGTTTGTTACCTAAATACAAAAGACTTCGTCACCCATTACTGATACTCATAATCGGGATGAAACTTTGCTGACAAAGATGCCATTGTATGACAACAGACCTCTGCAGTTCATTTGAAACAGATATGTTGCCCCCTCCACCCCCCCCCACCCCCCCCGACGCAGCACCCCTTTCCCATCCGCCTGCACCCCCCCCTGTGGCTCGGACCGCCACGGGAACGCAAGTGTCTGAAAAACACTTGTCTGTCAGCAGGCGCCGCCGTTAAAAACGATCCCTTTTTCTACCCGCTTAACAAAACCAGGCCCTGGAAAGAAAAAAAAAAAAGAAGAAAAAGCAAAGCAGAGAGAGAAGCCCTATTCTCTGTCCAGCAACAGCTTGAAGACACACAAAGAAAAAAAAAAGACTAGAGAAATGGCTGATGGGCCAAGAAGCTGCTTGTTTTTAATGCTTCCTTCACATGTTTGTTGTTTGTAATGAGCCTGCATTGTCCAGCAGCTAATGTACAGAGAGCAGGACTGTGTGTGTGTGTGTGTGTGTGGGGGGGGGGATCAGCTGTCAGATACCGGAGTCGACATGTGTGAGATTAAAAATGTGTTGTGACAAGTGTTTGTTTTCCTCCTTCAAACTACAATTAGGTGTTGTGAAGCTGTTGCCGTCCACTGGTTTGAGGAAATATTCCCATCATCTCATTATTAAATAAAAAATGTAAAAAAAGTGTTTCTTTCAACACTAATGTGCAGTAAACGCCTTGTGGACTCGGCCTGCTATACGCCCGCCTTTCAAAGCGTGCCGTCGCTGTAACATTTAGCACATTCGGGGGGGGGGGCGTGTGTGTGTGTGTGAGATTGTTGAATTTATGGCTCTTTGTGTTCTAGTCTGGCTTCAGCACCAAACAGAGCGGGTTTGTGCTTTGTCCCCAAGTTTCTCGTGAATTCCTCTGTGGCAATAGACAATTGTGGTGAAGGGGTAGAAAACTGTACAACATGATTGAATGGAGAATGGGTTTGCATTGTTAAGGCATCTAGACTGCTGGTAAAGATTACAGTGACAAAAACAAAAAGAAAGAGTATATAGATACTGTAATGTAAGCAGGCATAAATAACATAAAATAAAGAACAAAGAAGGGTGGAAAAAAAGAGGAACACACACAAAAAAAGAAGAAGAAAGAAAACAGAGCAATTCTTTGCATCTCTTGGTTTCCACACACACACACACACACATACAAAGTCACTCAGGAGGAGAACCCATGCATATTATCAGTTCAAGAACAGTTTCCATCTAAAAGGCTCAAACAAACAAACAAACAAACAAAAAAGATATAGATTTACAGTATATATATTAATGTGTTTATATTCTTAAAAAATCTACCTCAACCAAATACTCTGTAAAGATGCTACTTCTTGCCATACAATAAACATTTTATAAGAAAAAAAAAAGAAAACTGATTTTTTTTATTAACTTACAAATAATACAAAAATAGACAATGGCATGTTTTGAATCAACAAATGATGGCAAAAAAAAAGAAAGAAGAAAAAACAATCGACATTGAAAAAAAAAAAAGTTGAACAGCCACATTTAAATAGTGAGAGACGACAATACATAAGAAAAACACTGAAGTATGTTCAGTTACTGTAAGAAACGTACACAACACAACTAAACGGGGGGTGAGAAGTCAATGTACATATGAGGGATAAATACATTATTTATAGGATATTTTACACGACTCCCCTTTTTTGTATCCAAATCCATGTTTGTCACGTTTAGCGGATGAGATACCGACAACATGAAGTAAATCTATCGTCTGTGCTGAGAAGCTGCCTTAAGACATTACTGTATAATGTTTACATTTCAAACTATAGCTACTGCAAAAAAAAAAAAAGAAAGAAAATTGATGCCAAATGAAAAAAAGTCTCAACTTTTTTTTATATATACAAAAATATATCACATATATCACGCATTTATTCTAATATTTGCTAGGCTGCTTCAGTACAGTGCTGGCTGGACGCGCACACACATCCTCTGGCTTTTCAAGTTGTTGCTCAAATCTCAAACAGAAAGTTCAAATTTTGGCTAAAACTTGCACCTTTTTTTCTTCACACGACAAGCAGATATTGCAAACAGCTCAGTCCTCACAGTTTTCTTTTTTTTTTTTTTTTGAATTAAAATTCAAACAGTTCAAATGAGACAGGGGTCAAGGAAAAGGCATTTGTTTCCAATGCTGAAGCAGCACAGGGTTCATTTAGTTTCATTTATCTATTTCTTTTTTTTTTTTGGAAAGATTTGTGGGGAAATTAGCAGCAAAAATTGAGGGTGGGTTTTTGTTCTTTTCTGAGTTTCCGGGCATTTTGCGGCACGTGGTTTCACATCTGAACCAAAACTCTGTACGGGTTGCAAAACAGCGTAGTAGGGTGAGGGGGCGGGGCTCCAGAACGCAAAGCTTATAGTTGTCAACGTAAAGATAAATAAATGCTTTATTTTTTTTATGAGGTCAGTGTCACACTGTGGGCAAACTATCAGTGTCTATACACTCCATCCAACACGGTGTCAGAGAAGCTACACTAATTCAACCAATTGAGACAAAAAAAAAGAAAACATCACAAAGGCTCATATTGTCCTCCTTTATCTTCTCCCTCCTTCAGATGAAATCCCACTGGAAAGGCCTGAGTTTAACAGAGTCCTGCGTCTTATCTTGACTTCCTTCAGTTAAGCTCCGGAGCATAACAGAGACTCGCCAGACGCCGCTGCTGTGATTTTTTTTTTCCCCCCTCTCTCAACATTCCCCCAAAAACTTCCAGCTTCCCACATCCTCTACATGGGTGGAACAATCATCGCGGGGATCGCTGCTTTGTGGGAAAGAAGAGCGGGGTGGTGGTGGTGGGGAGGAGGAGGAGGAGGTGAATGGGATTTTCAGGAATAAGAAAAGACAGAAAAAGGAAAAAGAAAACACAAAGGTCAGTCATGTGATTGCTGGGTTTCATCTGTCATCAAAACAGTCACATGAAGGGGGGGGGGAGAAAAAAATGTACTCAAGCATCTGGTGAAACACTTTCCCTCATTATCTCTTCATTCCGAGGGCTGAATGAAAACATTTTTTTTTCTCCTTCTTCTCGGCTGCGCCGCTAACTCGGCGTACATCGACAACATTGTTCAGCTATTCACAGGCCCTCTGAGCAGCTTCACGCAAGAGCTGCCGGTGTTAATTGTTAGCAGCTCCGGCGCGTAAGCCAGTCCCGCGTTATTGACAGCAGTTTGAACGTGAAAGTGGCGTGCGATGACGGAGGCGATGAAATTAGACTCAATGCTGGAAAATGGAAATGGAAACCTTGAGCCCGTCAGCTGGAGTCGCGTTTCTACGCTCGCGTATCGTGCTCTGCCTCGTGTTAACCTCCTGACGAGCCTCAACGCCCGTCCCCCCTCCCACTTCCCACTTCTAGTTTTTACACTGAAGCCATCGCATGGAGAAATTTTCCATATAACATATTGGCTTCTTATTGATTTCTCTCTTCAATCCACTAATTCCCTGGTTATTCCCTAAGAGTCTGTGGCTTGTTGGGATTAACAGAGAGAGGTGTGTGTGTGTGTGTGTGTTAGCGGTGCACAGTGGCCGTTGGCCTCTGGGTCACGGTGGTCAGCGCTCATCAGCGCTGCCAGGGGGAAGGGAGGAAGTGCTTAGCTTGGGGCTCTGATAAAGATTCCCATCCATCATCTCGCTCTGGTTTTTAAGCGTCTGAACACTATACCACATCCTGCCTAGACGAGCGGCCCTCACGCTGCGTTTGTTGGCAACGGGAGGACAGAGTGACCCGTGGTGACGCAACGACCCTCCCCTCCTCCCCGACAGAGACACCCGCTGGGGGCAGGAAGCAGGAAGTGAAAACAGGAAATAGAACACATATGGTGTGGCGTGCGGTCTCTGCGACGAGTCAAGTGTGACAATAAAATCCATAAAAAACAACACACGTGGTAAAAAAAAGAGCATTCTGTGATAATGTGCAGTGCAAAGAGAGCGAGTAAAACATAAAATAGAAGGATAACGTACTTCAGGAGAAGGCCAGGCCCTGCAGAGAGCTGGCTGATGAGTACTTGCTAGAGTCCACAAAAGACTGATCTACGTCAGGGAGAGGAGGGTGGCAAGAAAGGTAGAAGGAGGAAGAAAAGGACAGAACAGAGAAAGAACTGTGAGTAAAAGTCAGAAACTTACATAAGAGAGGCAGAGTCAAAGCTTCAAGGGAACAACTCAGAATAAATATCATTTATAGAGTTAAAACTTTCAATGACTAAAGTGCGCGCTTCTCGGTTTACCTTGCAGGCTGTTTGCGTTAGCGCTGGTGCACATGGGAGGAGGGGAGTTCTGAGGTCGGACGACGGGGGCGAAGGCGCTCTTCTGTTTGACGGCGGCCGACACCATGTTGGCTGGAGAGAAGGAGAAGATGCCGGAGGAGCTGCTGCAGTTGGAGGGCAGGCTGGTGGAGGATGCCATGGTCGGGCTGGACGGGACGACTGGGAGGAGAGAGACGGGCCAGGAAAGGGGGGTTTAAGTTAGGAGCAAATGTTGGGGGAGAAGGGGGGGGGGGGGGGGGGGGCGGGTGGACGAGAGACGAGGACAGAAAGCGGGTTAGAGAGAAGGCCGAGGGCAGAGGACAGGCAAACGGGATGAACAGAAAGGGACTGGTCAATGGATGATGGCAGGAGGGATAAGAATGTTGTACTCAGATCAACTGGCTTTTGTCTTATACAGTTACCTGCAAATAAGAGACTATTTGTCATATAAGTCTTCAAAGTCTAAATAAATAATTTTCATATATGTCAGAAGATACACATCTCCTAAACCTCTACAGATTTTGAACTCACTTTTCTTTGAATTGTTCTTTTTCATCATCAATAAGAGTTTATGGTTTAAACACACTAACACTGTCTTGTATAAAGAACCTCAAAAGGATACATGAGTGAAACTATCTTACTGTCTTAAGAATATTACTTGAGTAAAAGTCTTAAAGTGCCTGTGACATGCCTATCCTTCAAATACAAAAGGTCAAAGAAAATATCTTCATATTTAGGAAAATTGGCATAAAACACAGGATTTAACCCATTTTGTCACATAACTGGCACGTTTTCCTTTGAATTTGGCTCAGACAAAGTGAAACAGGAAGTGACATCAAAGGGGAACTCTTTAAGAAAGAAAACTCTCTGGTCTTTGTTTATTAAAACAATATTATTTGGACTTTGACTTTTCTTCATCTCTCTCTTATAGGGACTAAAATTATCTAAAGAAACATCAGAAAATTCCCTGCTGTCTGTGTTGTTAGCTGTTGTTGCTCTGTTTGCATGCAGACATTCCCCTTTGTCATCACTTCCTGTTATTTCGCATGCATATATCTCAACAACTGTTCATCTTAGTGGGCTATTGCTTTTGCAGTATGTTATCTATGTTATCTTTCCAAAAGTGCAATCACATTAATCACAATACTTTTTAGTCACAGACACTTTAAAGTATTTGACATTTACTATACTTAAGTATCAAAAGTAAATTTAGGATTTAAAAGTAAAATTTCTGAGTAAAGGTGAGCAGCTAAATGTGGGTGGTTTTTTGGGGGGTGACCTCCCCCAAAAAAACACATTTTTCTACAGATTATAATGACTCTAATATTAAAGAAAATGTTCCTGTTCAAAAGTTTGGGATGCACTAAGCCAGTGGTTGCAACTTCTTTACATTGTTTCATGTTTTTATTTTTTTAAGCCCCCACCGCTCATTACTTCCTACCTCCCCCAAAGATGTGTTCAACCTTTACCTCGTTATCAAAAATAATAGGATAATAAGAATAGTAAGTATCAAGTGAATAGCTACAAACTTTTATTTTGAAAAGGGGAAAAAGGGAAGAACTGGGTTAAATTAACTTTTTTTTTTCTTTCAACATCACATTAATATTTTCACAACCACTGAGCAGACAAGGTTATTATAGTTCTTAACCAACCACAATTAAATTCACTCAATCTGGGAGGAGCGATACATCTGAATAGCTTTTTAAAACTTTTCTAAACAATAACAAGCCAAACTGAAAACAAGCCAAAATAAAATGGGAGTGACAAGACTATTTTTAAAATGTAAGGAGTAGAAGTAGAATGTTGGCAGAAAAAATAATTATTCCAGTATAGATAACTAAAATTTCTGCTTAGGTAAAGTAACAAAGTATTTGTATTTGTTTAGGTTATACTTCTGCTCATTTGTTCTTTGTATTTGTTAGAACATCATGGTTCACAAACTTGATTCTTCAAATTGGAATGTGTTTAATATTTTAACAACTATTTTCTTTAGGGTTTGAAAATGGGTATTAATAAAAAATATTTTCACTTCCCATTTTAAAAGTTTTTGGTGAGAAAAAACATACTTTCCAAAGTCAAAAGTTTAAAAACTGTATTTCTGGTGGGTGGACAGGAAACACTAAGCTTTTTAGAAACAGTGATGCAGCAGCATATTTTTAGCACTTTGTACTGAAGAACTCTGAGAGTCATTTTTTGTCTCATATTTCATTAGAAAACAAATATTACTTTTTACTCTGCACAGCTAACTCTTTGGATCAGTTTTAGCATTTATTACATATGCCTCTGCACCTGTCTTCATTTTTTTTAAAACTTCCTGGCCTAATGTGTTTCTGGAATTCATGGCAAATTTTCACATTTTAGTGACTAAATAGCAAATTCAAGACAGAAATAATGAAAGGAGATCTTTTACACTAACACCGGGAAAAAAAAAAGCTGTCTAAAAAAATAGAGCTGTTGTTTAATTGTTAGCTAAAAACAGACATTAGCAATTTGTCATACAGCAGCAGGTGCGTGATACATCTGCGCTCCTCTGGCAGTGTGGCGTTATAAAAGATTGGTATCTCAGGTGTGTTTTGTTGTGCATGATGGATTTTAAGTGCACGGCGCAGACACCTCTAGCACCCGCAAAGCTTCTGGAACTTCGGCGAAAGGTTTCCGAGATTACTCTGAAGGCTTTAGACAAAGCAGCTGCTAGCGAGATTTACTGTGGCTACAGAAATCATGTGTTCCTAACTGACACAATAACATCCACACAACCTAAATCCTGTCTTCCACTGACTCCCTCCCATCCATCCATCTCTCTCAGGTCGGTCTTTTGTCTGCTATTACACTAAGAGCATTTTCCCCCTCAGTGATTTTACAATCAGCTGAGTCGTATTTCACCTGCCCTCTGATATCTGCGTCTGCTTTTATTGTTGTTATTATCCAACACTTAGCTTTTATGGCTCTTCCTGACAAATCCTTGCAATAAAGTCATAATCCATTTATGAAGGGGCCTAACTAATCAATTAATGAAAATTGGACCTACAAAGGCAGGCCGAGGGGCCATTGATTGAAAGTGTCTGTGTGGGGCCGATGAGCCTGTTAAAATACTTGTTAACACTCAGGAATCAAAGAGCTGAAATGGAATTGCTTCTCTAGCAATTAGTTTATTGATTTAATCAAGGGTCTTTAATGTAGAGGGTGAACGTGTGTGCACCGGCCGTGGTGGTGTGTGTGCGTTTCAAAGGAGAGGGGGTGCTAGGTGATCTGCTCCCTCGGCCAATAAAGGGAGGATTTGCGTTTGATTCTGCTCTTAAAGAAACAGATGAGGCAGCTAAAACTGCAAAACAGGCGAGTCAATTCTTGATCCCGCTTCTCCGTCTCTCAACAAAACTGACTCTGTTTTCTTCCAAACGACCTGATTCAAGCATTTTTTTTTGCCTTGATATTATTGCTCATCGGTAAGGTATTTACTCACTAGCATAGGGCGAGTTGCCTGCGGATCCGTTGAGGAAGTTGGGTGAGGTGCCCAGGGTTGCCATGCCAGAGTTAGCGTAGCCATTCATGCTAGTGGAGACAGAGCTGTAGCTGCTCTGCTGGGGAGTGGAGCTGGGGACATAGCCATGAGGAGACACACTGCTTGTACTCCTACTGAAACCTACAGACGAGGAAGGGGAGATAAAAAAAACGGAGAAGAAGAAAAACTTGTGTTAAGAGGTCAAAGCAGAAGGAAGAAGAAGAAAGATAAAAAAATCAAGAAAGATTTCATGCAGAGCTGCCAAGTTCTCCATTTCATAAAAGACTGGTGGGTGCAACGATTTGAGCCAAAAAAAAAAAACTTACACAACATATGGCAAAGCGAGAAAGCAACGAACAGAGAAGTGGAAGAATGAATTAGGAGATCCAACAACTGAAACAAGGAGCCTTTGACCCTGCTGGCTCCTCGCCAAATTTAGATACATTGACAAGGCAATTAACAATAAAATGCCTCTGCAGCTTCATGGAACATTTTAAAGAACAAAGCCAGTATTCCTGACAAGAATGATCCCCACCCAAAAAAAAAAAAAAAAAAGTGCACTAGGCTATATGGTAAAGATGACAATACAAATATTTCTCAGGTTTAACATGCGGGAAAAAAAATAAAATAAAAAGAACAATAGCTCTTTTTGAACATCATGAATTTTACTTTCTAGTGCAACAATCTTTCCTTCACTACACCACTCATCTATAATTAGCATCCATTCTCCCCGTTCTCATCTTCCCATTAAGCTACAGCTTATGAGGTAAGCGGCTGACCTGGCTTGTTTTCCTCATATCTGCAGATGTTTCCAGATGAAGATGAAGGGCAGCGCGAGCTCATTGGAATTATTGAGACACATCCAGAAGCTGGTCCATCCACTCTCCTCTTGTTCCCCTGATACGTGTGATGAATCACCACTGACTGCACCCACATCTCTCTCTGTCAGACAGGGGCCGACCCCAGTCTGATATACACACCCCGAGGACCCACTCATTTTTCTCCATCGTACTCCATCCATGCCTCTCTTTTTCTCCATTCTTCACTCTTTCACAGCCGCTCTTTCTTCCTTTCAAGTATTCCCCAGTTCTCACCGCCACCATCTTCTCTCCTCCTGTCCTGCTTTGCTTTTCTTTTCTTTTTTTTACCTCCGACTTTCCTATTTGTTCCCCCCCCAGCTCCTAAATCACCGTCTCTGTATTTCCCACGTGAGAAATAAAGTCTCCACTCGTTTTTTACCTCCCATCACAAAAAGAAAAATTTAATCACTGTCACTTTTCCCGCGGTTGTAAACTTTAACGGCTCCGTGTTGCCCTTGCTCACCCTGATTGGCTGTTTGCGCCACCTCCGACCCGGTGAACGAGTTTACGGCCATCATGCCGGCGTGGACGGAGCCGCTGCCAAGACTGGCTAGCTGGTTGTGCCCTCGTGGCACTGTTGTGTACAGGGCCTCTGCGATGTCTGCTGCTCGCTTCAGAATCATCTCCTGGTGAACAGAAAGAACCAACAAACAAACCTGTGGTTACTGACAGAACTGAGATGGGTAGCAGGTTTTATAACTTCAAATGAATCTCAGGGCTTCACCCCAATTACTTTGTATGTAAACCTCCCAAACCTTAAATTGCAAAATAGGTGTACCACAAGGCTCCATATTTGGACCATTGCTATTTTCCCTGTACATAAATAAATAACTGAAAATTGTAAAGATGACCAGTATTTCTTTTATGCATATGATTCTGTTTTTTATACAGTAGCTGCAAAGATCACAACACACAGCAGAGTGAGAAAGCTAACCGAAATTTTGGAGTTTCAGAAAGGTTATAAAGAAATCTTTTAAGTTTCTGATGGTTTCAAAATTGTTTAGTAATAGTTTCTTTACAGGAATATAGTTTCACATAATGTAAAAAGAAGTATTTCATCATAAAGATCAAAAATAAAGTGTTTTTCATCTTCAAGCTGTTTTATTCAAAGATTACGATTGCAGTATAAACACCAATGCTTGTCTCTAAGTGTATGAGACCAGCAGCCACCTTTAATGGCTATGAGATGAGCATATTTGTAGCAACAACTACTTGCTATGTTTTGTGGTCAAAACTATGTTTAGAAATTGAACAATATTGTAATTGTTGGTTGTTTTCTATACTTGAGTACCATGCTGCGCTTGCTTATCTCTGTAAAGGCAGATTAAATAAAAACATCAACACCGTGAGCTTCCCAGACATAACTTAAACCAAGTGAGAGTAAAAGAGCTTTAATAACCAAACCCCACCTTTTAACTAATGACATCTAATTATCAAGCTTAAATATGCTTAGTTGCGTTTTAAACTTAAATGCAAAGTGTATACTTATTTTATTTCCATTACGGATCTATAAGAGATCTAAATGTTGAACTATTTGTTTATTGCTTTGGATTTCCAACTCAAATTTAAAGTAAATTGGGGAAAATTGTAGTATTACAATTGTTTTTATGAAATAATGTTTACTTGTAAAGGCTGCCCAGCTATATCTGCCTGCAAAACTTCTTTCAACCGTTTCCTGGCATGTGATCATTTAGGGACAAGCAATTAAATCAGTCTCAAAACCTGTGATACATTTATGCAAACAAGCTTTGACTATTTTGCAGAGAAAAAAATCACTACATAGCATCACTGCAAAGCACTGAAAATCTGTAACTTTGATAGTTACCACCTGCTGCGGCAAAAGTGGGCAATAGTGTGGGCATGTGTCTGGGAGGGTTTTTTTTATCTGGCTGTTAGCAAAATATCTTATGAATGAGAATGTCTGAAACTCTCAGAAAGAAACAATGAAGGAAAGCATATCATACAACGCTTTACACGCAACAGTTTTTAAACAAAGTTTTCATCAATCTTTGCTTAGAATGTGTGACGTGGGTGACTCTTAACTACTGCCACAATACATTTTAGCTCAAAATCTGCAAGAAAGGCCAAGTTATACCCATTTATTTATATTGTGTACTTGAATAGGATTGACCACAAGAGTTACTTTCAGAGTTTCATTAATTTCCATAGTGGTCAATCCTATTAAAGAAGGCTGTCACAGCTGACCAACCTTAATAAACACAAAAAATGGGTATAACTTTGCCTTTTTGGTAGATTTTCTAAAATTTATTGTGGTAGTAGTTAAGAGTCACCCACAACACACACTTTAAGCAATAACAAGACTGATGAGATCTTTGTTTAAAAACTTTAGCATGTAAAGTGTTGGATGGTACACATTCCTTTATTGGGTTTATATTGGTCTTATATACTTTTTATTAAAAAAAGTACATTTTTAAATGCATTATTGGCCTTGCTCTATTATAAAATACTGTAGTAAATATATTTTCCAAGTCAACAGCCCTAGAGCAACAACAAGGGGCGCAGTCATTGGGAGCTGTAAACTAGCAAAGCAAACAAAACTTTATTTAGACAATCCTCCTTTTGTTAGGAGGCACAGATTTAGAGGAGTTTGCCAACAACAATAATAAAAAAAAACACTTAATGTTTTTAAAGTTTTGTTTTTAAGATGTAACAATGGCTAAACAAAGACATATTTGCACACACTAACATTTATTCTTGTTTGTCTTTTTGTCTCATTTATGTTAATTCTGTAAATATGTGTGGATTTTTGTTATTGCTCAATGGTTAAATTTTGTTTGTTTTAACACAATAGCTTTCTGAACTAGAACTGTGTTGCTTCCCTAAAAGCCTGACCAGGAACAAGAGCTGCAAATTATCTAAGTCCTGCATACGTTGGAAGGGACAGCATTGCATTACTTGTTTAGGAAACTGTAAAAACAAAGACTAAGAACAGAAAAAAAGGAGGGATGGATACATAAGACAATTTTTTTGAACATTCCTTACATTCTTCCTCCACTCAACCTTTCGTCCCCACTCCTATTAATCTCTCCCTATAGTTAATTTTCATTGTACTTCTCTCTTTTCACCCATGAGCTGATAAAACCATTGACATATTCCCATGCGAACGCTTGCGAGTTCTAGACTTTGTGAGCGCAGCAGGGCGCAGCGGGGCCAGCGGAGACACCGCCTTTGATGCTTAGTGGCCTGAGCCACAATATAATCCTATCAAGCAGGAGATCGGGATGACTGTTGAAAAAGATGTTGTTTTTTTTCGTGCATGCGAGTGCATGTTTACCTGGTTATTGTGAGGCATCCCGTATAAGGCCTCCACCAGGTCTGCTGCTCTCTTTAAAATTACCTCCTACAATCAAGCACACACACACAGAGAGAGAGAGAGAGGAAAGGGATTGATCACAGGCAGAACAGCTCAAAGAGTTCAGTCACTTTTATTACGTTTCACTTCTTACATTATGCTGTGAATGCAGAACAGAGGGAGCGAGGGAGGAAAGAGGCCAACAGAGGGAGGGAGAGGAAGAGAAATGGGCCTATCCCAGCACTTTGTTACCAGCTGGGCAGTTTCGGAGAGCAGGGGGAAGAAACTGTTATCTGTGAATAAAACATGAGCCTATAGCTCTCTATCAGTCAACTATCTTCTGCATCTTCTCCCTCCCTTTTGTCACTGATGGATCAGGACTCCGCCGCGCATGATCACGCATCAATTTCATTTAACACAACATATCATCAGGCTGACGGCTCTACAACCCGGCTCGTCGGCGGGAACACACCCGTCTCCTGGCCTGTATTAACCCCCAGTAATGATCCGAGTGAATGGGCCCCGCATCCACTTTGTGTGATAAATGTAGAACATCATTGCTCAGGTGAAAACCGCCGAGTGAAATTTCCCACATCAAACATTTATCCTAACGCAGTGTTACCGCTTCTCCGTGCTCATTTTCTCCCCGTCTCTATTCTTTCTCCCACCCCCCCCTCCCGAGTGTGCGAGCGTGTGACTCCAGGCAGTCGTTATATATGTGTGCGTGCGTGATGTAGACACCTACAGCCCTACAAAACCCTTTTTAAAAGTTAATGTGCCGGGGCCAGGATATATGCTGGAGGTGCGACAACCAGAAAATTGCAGCCCTCCCCCCTTCTCCTTTCCTCTTTCCTCCCAACCTTCTTTCTTTCGCTCCTTTCTCCTCCACACACACACACACACACGCTGTGCGTTATACTCTCCTGAGTGTATCCCTCGCTGCGAACAAGCCCCGGAGCATGTGTGCTCTCTGTTCCGTGACACACTGCCTTTCAATCAGACCTCATATCAAACACACACACACACACAACCACACACGCTGCCACACACACACACACGTGGAAGCTGTCGAGCACAGCCGAGACATGACGAGAGGGTCAGCAAAGCAATAAAGATTGTAGAGCGCTGTCCGAGGTGCTAAATTCACTCAATAATGGGAGCGCTGCCTCTGTGTTAACCTCACATTACTAGCACTATCTTGGGGGAGGCAGAGAGGGAGGCAGTGGGAGAGGGAGGGAGGAGACCAGAGAGGAGGCCTGCTTGAGGTGATTGAGAGATGTAGAGGCCCTAGGAAGGTAAGTGGTTCTTTAGTATGTATGCGCCTCTCCTCGCTTCCTTGTCTCTGTATTTCCTCGACGCCACATGCCTCCCAGGGATTGCTGGATGGGTAGATGGATGGCTGGAGGAAGGGATGAAGGGATGGAGGAGGTGAAGAGGAAGGGAAGGGAAGGGGAAATGAGGGAAGTGTGAGGCATTAGGACACAAACAGATCAGCAGCTGGAGTGTGACGGTGTTCCAGAAGCTCAGTCACTTAATGTTTACCTCAGTTCACTCCCTCTCTCTCTCTCCACCTGTGTCTACTTCCTTTTGTCTCCCTCTTCTTCGTTTCTCTATTAATCACCCCTTCATGGTCCTGCGCCCTGTCTGTACCCATCAGCCTCTTGTTAGAGCAGGGATCTGTCCAGTGGCTAAACGTGATTAGGCCGAGCTCCAGAGTCGTTCTGATAAACAGATAAATGTGGTTAGCGCCGCTCTGCCTCCCCCGGCTCCGCTGCTGTAAGGGGAGATCATTTCCTGGGCGCAGGGTCTCTTCCCGTAAAAGTCAGGCCCGCGGAGACGTCAACAGGAAGGGGAACCTGATCCAGAGCAGAGTCTAGCTTTGTCTGGATGACTGCTTGCTCATTAAGAGCATCCAGACCCCCATCCACCACCACCACCACCACCCCGCCCCATCCTCCGGACACGCCGCAGCTTTTCCTGAACACCTTGGAGTCGAGTCACTCCCTCCACCTGTCCGTCTGCAACAACACAGCGTGGGCTGCTGTTTGCAGCGTGACACTAGAATGTTACCCAGGTTTGGCAGGTTTCCTACTTGTCTTCCAAGAGTGTGTGCTAAGGTTTGTTAAAGGAGACAAATCATACAAAATCCACTTTTTTAGCCCTTAAATACCTTTTGTTGTCTATTTGAACTCTCTAGGAGTGTAGAAATGTTTAATTTATTATCTCCCAGTACTGCAAAGATATCTTTATATTCTTTTTGGTTCATATTTTTCAAACCGCTGAGTTTTCTTTATTTGATTTGACATTTTCTGAACAATTAAGTCAAATTATTTGCAACAGAATTGCCAAATTAGTACAATTTTGTCGTCTATGGACTCTGGTTCCAACATGTATGACTGGATGGACGTGTCTTCCATTGTTTACATCTTTTAATTAATTTGTACATAAAAAGTTTTAGAGCAGCTATATAGTTGTAAACTCTGCCAACTAGATTGGACCCCTCTGGAAACTCTGCATGTGTGTGCGTGAAGCGCCTTGTTTGGATTTAAAGAGGCAGCGTCAAAACGAGTTGATCTGAGACATACCTCAGAAAAGGGGTGAAAGACGGGCTTGTAGAGTTACAATAAGGATGAATTCAGACCAAAGCATTGCAGTTCCACTTTATATAGACCCCAACTGAATGACTAAAATGTGAAAAAGAAGTATTTAAAAGCATGATACAGTACGTCTCCTTTAAGGATACCCATCGCAAACGGTGCCAAACTAGCAGGAGAAACAACTGCAGCGAGAGGTTTTTGCCAAGGTAGCTTTGAATGGACATTTGCAGATCCAGAAGTTGCCATTGCGCTCTTCTCTCCCCTTTCTCGAATGATTGAGGCCGACACTTGGGCGAAGTGTGGTCAACAAAGTGTTATTGCCTCAATAAAGGCACAAATCAATAGAGCCAAAATGAACAACCAGGCCTGCCAGCTACCGCTGTTCATTTAGAGGAGGAGACACCACCAAGCCAGAGAGGAGAGGAAAGAGATGGATAGATTCAAAGACATTTAGAGGTATACAGGAGGGGGTTGATAGGCTAAAGACCAGAACTCACCGGGACAAGTCTCACATCCAACGGACACTCAGAGAGGACAAGCGATCTCTTTAGCTTCCCTCTACATCTGCCTGGGCGCTTCATCTCTACCTCATGGTGACTTCTCACCACTGAGTGTGCGCCCGCAGACATGAAGAAGTGCGTGTGTGTTTCTACGAGTGTGTGCTGCTTTGTGGATGTGTGCTGAAAGTAATAAAGTCCACCCGGGGTTGACTTCGATCCACTGACCCAGCAGGAGGTAAGACTGGACAGCTATGATGGATCACCTAACCTGCTTCTGCCTCTCTCTTCCCCTCTTCCCTCAACCTCCTTTCCTCCCTCTTTTCCTCGTTCCTCTCCCACTTTGCCAGTCAAAATGACCTTACGCTCATTGGAAGAAAGAACGGGGTGTGCATTTATTGTTCAAGTAAGCGGTTTACTGTAACAGAAAAAGGAGCATTTACATGGGTGGAAAATGTTTACGGTCTCCGCAACACACTTAACTCCTCTGTGCATGAGGTCACGCTGCCCTTCGTCTTTTGTATCCATGCATGCTATGAAACTCGAGAAGTTTTTCAATATGTCTCGATATCTTCCAGTAGTCATGAGACAAATCTTTATTTCAAACTTTTTTTTTTGGCAACTCCTAAAAGCAAAGCTACATGAGAGGAGTAGAGGTACTGTACCTTTGGTAATCTTTCTTGGTCTCCCGGGTGTCTAGGGATGACTTTTTGTAATCTCTGGAAGCCGTAGTCTATTGTTGGCTCATTCAGTGCTAAAGAGAATACAGACAGAAAAAAAACAACATAAGTACTTCGACTCTTAATTAAAATACACCCCTCTGTTCAGCTATAGGAAATGTACAGAAAACTTGACTGAATCACAAGCACGCCTGAAAATGTGGGTGTTCTCTGTTAAGACTGGTGCGTGTCTTTGTTTGCCTGTGATGTAATGAATCTCTTTCTGTCTCCTGCTTTGGTGGTTAATAAAAAGACTGTCAGGAATCAGGCGGAGTGAACACATTTGTGTGCGCAAATCCGTGTGTGTGTGTGTGTGTCCTGTGGTCTTACGTTGATCAGCGACTAATATAAGCAATTACAGAGCTTGGTTCCAACATAACAAAGGCTTGATCGCTCTAGGGAACGAGCTAAACACACACACACACATGCACGGACCCACTTGCGTACACGGACATGCATACAAATACACATAAAGAGTCAGATCATCCAGGCAGCCAGGCAGCGGGGAGAAAGCACTCTCTCTGCATGCTGTGGTCGTACTTCGGTAATTGAATATGAGAAGATTTACCATGAATATTTAAACATTAGAATAAATACAATGAAGATCTGAGGCTTACAGTACAAACACTTCAGAGGAGGATTGTTGGATAAGTGCTCTCTGCTCATAATTCATTCCTAATGTACTGGCTCTCTCTGTCTCTTCCAGTTTTTAACCCTCCTCCCACATTCATCGGCCGCCTGGGAAGCCAAACCCAGACTCCTGTTCAGGACCACAGCCTTTAAGGTGCTGCTGCAAAGTGTGCAGCCATATGGGGCTTTAAAGTAATAGTTCAGGCCTTCTGCAATGGGATTCTGTGGAAAGCGTATGAACAATTAATGTACATGTTATAGATAGCTTTTTAAACGACCTCAGTTTGGAGAAAAATAGTTCAAATCTGACTGGATTGATGAGCTACTCCAAGTGAGGACAAGACTACAGCAGATTGCTGCCATCAAATAACAATTTTAAGCTAAAATGTGTTATATAAATTTTTAAATAGCCATCATAAAATGGCTATTCTTGCTGGAAGTGTAAGGCTACAGCTACTATTACGACTCATTACAATAATCATTGAAACAAAAACTATACAAGATGCCATACATTTTTTTAACAGCATTTGCAAAAACTGCTTTAAAACTTTGAACAGTTTAGCATTGCTTTAAAACAACATCAATACACTTGGATCATGGCTCTGCTCTGCAGAAAGTTAGCTTCACTTACCACTAATTCGCTAAACAAGAATCTTAGCTCCGCCAACGCTAATACGCTAAACAAGTAAAACGCTAACCGCTAAGAAGACTGTCACAGGCTCCTTCCAGCTGAAGACTGGTGGGACTGATGCAAACTTGTTGTTACTTTTCTTATGGTTTAATTAGAAGGTGGGTGAGATCATTTGCAGTAAATCTAAACCAGCGTTAGCCATAGCACTGTCTAACTCGTGATACTTCAAGTTTACCCCTTTCAGAGTAAAAGCATTTCTTTCATCAAGTTTGGATTTTTATAAATACGTTTTGAAGTTAGTCAATACTTTCTCTGCTACATTTTATGCATAATCAATTTTGTACTCATTATTTAAATATTGCTAAATGTTATTTTATTTATTTATTCATTTATTTTATGAAGGTTAGCTTGAAGTTTAGCTGCTAAAGATGAAACACACACAGTTCCTAACATGTCTAGCACTGCTTGAATGGATAGTTTTTATTTGATTTAGGATGAATGGCATAAAAGTAGAGGTTTAACACTTTTTAGTGAACTTAAAATTAACAAAACCTAATTTAGCGGTAGCTAATCGATTCACTAACAGCTACCAAAGTTAATCTGCTAAATTAGAAGCCAGTTCCGCTTTTACCGGATTAGCATATTAGCGCACCTAAGCCCACCACTGCCATTAACTCATCGATCCAATCACATAAAAGTTGCTCAAAGACCTACAACAGATAACATGTTAGTTGTTCATTCTTTCAACAGAAGCCGGCTTTATGAAGTCCTAACTTGACTTCATGTGTTAATGATTGTACTCAAATGTGCCTTTGAAAACAAAGAACTTTAATGTGTGTGTGTGTTTGTGGGGTCCGTCTGTTTCTCCTGTGGGTCGCAGCTTGGATGTTTCCTGAGGCCTGATGCCCTGCTCGCCTCACATCTGAGCAGCCAGCCTGACTAGGCGGCCCCCAGAAAAAAAAAAAAAAAAAAGCAGCCCCCCAGAGGCTACGAGTACAAGCTGTCCTGCTGGACCTCTAGTGACTTCACCACGGCTCTTCTCAGACCAACCCTACTCACACGCACACATACACAATAAACCAACGAGGACAAGCAGCAAGAATAGGTGGCGCTTTGTTTTGGCAACACAAACGTATTTGGACAGCTCTCCCAGCGGACTGCTCGCTGTAATCCATAAGAGTGAAGGAGAGGAAAGGTGAAGAGCTCGAAGCAAAGACATTGCAAGAATAGAAGTTAGGGTGCCAGAGGCAGCCTCCCGATACACATTAGAGAGGTTAGATGGTTCACTGATAAACTACACACACAAAAAAGGCAAAAAACAAAACAATGAGATGATCACATGCAACAAATACAGCGTAAATTATTGCTGAGGACAAATATTTGACATTACTTCCCCATTGTCTGATCTCTCTAAAGCCTAAAGGAGGATTTGCTCTGGATTAGGGCACGCAGGCTGTGAGGAGGGGATTGTTCCGGCGTACATCCTCTGTTTCGTCTCAAAGGCTTTTGTTTTTATGATGAATTTTTTATCAGTTCTGCTCAATGTGCCAAATGAGCCTCGAGTGAACAATAGCATAAAAAAAAACTCTGGGACGTACAGGATGCCCCTATTACAAATAAAGAGACAATTTTGGTAATTGAGAGAGGAAGCGATATTGTCTCTGCTCGTTTTCAAGGACCATAAACTATAGGAGGATTGTGTGTGTGTGTGTGTGTGTGTGTGGGGGGGGGGGGGCACTACTTTGCTGTATCTCTTTGGGGATTATCTTTGCTTCTTATGCTTTTATATTCATGCTCAATATCTTCCAATTCATGTCAGGAATTAGTGTTGAAGCAAAAAAAAAAAAAGAAAAAAAAAAGAAAAGATGCTGCAACTCACCAGGATTCAAAGCACACTCTCCTATACAGGTATATTTATAATCCTTAGCTGTCGCTCTCCAGAAGTGCAAATCAAAGCCAGTAAAACATAACTGCCATAAATAAATGAATAGATGAGCAACAGCCCTGGACTGGAGGGATTCACCTAGCAATCACCCACATCAGATCAGATCAATGCTCATGGAAATTTCATGAAGCCCAGAATCCACATCGCTTCATATTTCACTATAATAACCCACAGAGCCTCAGGGGGAGTGCGCATGAAGGGGTGAGGGGAAGGAGAAAGAGGAGAGGAAGTTGGGGTGCAGTGGAGTTTGTGAGCCTTTTTTTAAAGAGGGTGGATGTATGGAGTGCAAAGAGCAGGAGGGTGTTGGGTGGGGACGTAATGGAGAAGCCAGAAGGGTGGAGTTGTCCTGGAAACAGAAAACAGGGGGAGAGGAAGCTATACAGCCAGCGTCCAGTTGTCTCCTCCTGTGTCACAACAGTGTGTGTGTGTGTGTGCGCGCGCGCACAGTTGCAAGGGTTAGGTAATTGGCTCTGAGGCTTGATGTTAACACCCTAACAGGCCCTCAGACAGCAAGGTAAGGAGCTGATCATATCACAACCTCCAGTTTCTCCCTCTTTCTTCGCTATCTGCTCACATCACCCCCCCCCCCCACCCCCACCCCAACCCCGACTCCTCAACACTCTCTCCTCTCCCCCACTCAACCCCAACCCCCTCCTCCCCTGCAGTCTCCCGTGCTCAGGTGTGATCTCATAAGCGCTGCCTGGCGATCGATGCCGCCAGTGGCAGGGGGTTCAATAGCCCTGAATTACGGCTTCATTTCTGCCCCCATCCCCTCCCTTCCACCACCCCTTTTTTCTCCCCACACAGATGAGAGCTGCCCAACACACACACACACACACACACACACGCACACACAAAAAACACTCCCCACCCACCCCTTCCCCTCCCACCAACTACTCACAATCCAGATCAATACCTTACAATCTAATTTTTATCCATTTTTCCATAAACCCTGAGATTGCGTTTATTTGCAGAATCCGACAAGCTAAATAAAGCATCGCTTGAACATGTCAGGGAGACTAATGCATGGCTGGAAATTCATACAGAGAAAACAGATGAGTGGAGCTTTTTTTTTTCTTCTTTTTTTTGTCTTGCTCCTAAAGGAAGGGAGAGGCTGAGCCAAAGAGAGAGAGAGAGAGAAGATGGGGAAGATGGAGATTCTACAAATCAATGGAGGTGAGTACGCTACCAGAACGTAAGCTCTAATTATCTGTTGCAAAAAAAAAAAAAAAGTGCATGTCGACAGTTAACAATACCTGACAGCCTCACTCACAGGGGAAAATGCAAATTTCTTTTTTTTTTGGTGGTGGGGTGGTGTCTGGATGGAAACTGTGCATTTGAATTAAGATTTAGGAAAACAGAAAAAAATGGAAAAAAAATCATTCCCCGTGGTGAAGGCTGCTCATTTCAGCGCGGTATGAAATAATCTCCATCCAAATTCATTTACATCATCATCATCATCATCACAGAGGCAGATGCGCCTGTAATAAGACGGGAGCACGCGCTAAGGAGGGAAGACAAGCCACATGGTGCAGAAAATTAATCTCAATCTCAAATAGAGGTGTGAGTTTCCTTGCAGTTAGGGCTGTAAATGTGAATGTATGCAGCCTCCTCAGCTGGCCTTGTCTCCAGCTGTACACCAGCCGTTTTAATCAACAGCAGGCATCCACCCAAGCTCAATAAAAGGCAGCATTCACAAATAGGAGCAGGCCAAGTAATTGACCAGCTCGTGGCCGGGGGGGGGGGGGGG
>JAUBOC010000191.1:7625842-7639210 GCA_032275365.1 Anablepsoides cearensis | reverse complement strand
GTGGCCGAACCCCCCCCCCCCCCCCCCCCACACCCTCTTCTTTTATTGCCAGATGACTCCGTGCTGCATTTGTGCATCTTTAATGCGCTCATGCGCGAGTGTAGGTGCATTACGAGTGTGTGTGTGCATCTGCAGGTTTTGTTATCTTTACAAATGTATAAAAAGATCCTGCATACGTTCATGGAGTTCTATCTAAATCACGTCCTTTTGATTTCACCTGCCTCCAAAGAACTGGGTGATAATATTCATGTCTGTTTCTGTGTGCGGTTTATTGTCTGTCTGTTAGCATAATATTTCGCCCTCCACTGGATGGATTTCATTGAAACTTTCAGAAATTAATTGATGAATGAACATCTACAAATGATTATTTTTTTGGAGTCAACCCAGTTCAAGATGGCTGCTGCAGCTAATCAATCTTAGCAAATACAAAAATGGCTAGAACTCTGTCAGCTTTAAAGATTTTAAGCTAACGTTTGGTGTGGTAGTAACTGAGAGATATACCAACAAATTCTCCAAACATTCATAGAACAGACTACATCTTTGTTTTCAGTCTTTGCCATTAATTATGGGACTCAACTCTGTCTGTCTGTTAGCAAAATATTTCATGAACCACTTAATGAATTTTAATGAAACTTTCCAAAAGTAATCATTAAGTATACATTGTCATCTGACAAACATTTACCCTAAGTTACCCTAATTCAACATGGCCACCACCGCCAACTGACCTTAAAAATGGCTATAACTCAGTCAGTTTTACAGAAATTATTGGTGTAGTATTTAATGTGTTAGCTGATGACCAACACATAGTCTGAATACTAAACATTGTACAATGTCTTTGCGCAAAATATCGGCATAACCTGTTTGACTTAACTCTGTTAGCAAAATATTTCATGAACCACTAAACATTATTAAATAAAACTTTCAGGAAGTAATTTATGCACATTTAGAACTGATTAGCTTTTGAATTCAGACCAATTTAAGAAGTCCGCCAAGGCTAACAATTTCAGAAAACACAGAAATGGCTGCACTTTGTCAATTTTACAAACATTAAGTTTAAATTTAATGTGGTCGTAGCCGAGAGTTATTCATGATTGTGCAATAAGATTCTGCAAAGTTGTAAAAAAAAAGGAAAAAAAAAACTCTTCATAAGAGGATCTGTGCTTGTAACTGCCAGGAAAAAGTAATGAACATGTTTTTTAAAGAATGCACAGGCCTTTAATTTCAGGAGATTTCCTTTTACTGGGGCAACTTTTTAAATCAAAGTAAATTTATTTTGTTTTTACGATGAAGAGCATCTGACTTTGCCACAATCTCTGTTCCAGCCCAGAACGTACAGCGTTCTGAGTGACAAACAACCGATAGACCTTCCTCCGCTCCTGCAAATGACTCGGAGCACAGAGGCAGCTGCACGGAGACGGAAAGAGAGATGTCAGCAGCAGCTGGTTTAAATTCTGTTCTTGACTTTTGTCTTTTTTTTTCTTTCTCTCTCTCTCTTCTTCTTTTTCCTCTTGCTGTCCCCGCTCCTCCCGGCTGCAACTGACGGATGTTTCCTGCACAACTAATCTGCACTCATTGCTGAAAAACTACCCCTAATAGTTTGTGCGTGCGTGTGCGTGATGCGCGTTAATGTGAGCCAGCAGAGCCTTTTAATATCAGCAGAGGCTGAGGTGGGAGCAGCGCGCAGACAGGGTTGCATACTGAGGAGGGAGGGGGATTGCCTTTTGAACGACACGGACGATTCATCAACTCCCCCTCCTCACGAGAAAGTAAGGCTAGTGTACTTGTGTCGCACACACACACACAGACTCACACACTCTAGCCCTGCTGGTGGAAGCATTATCACTTCATATTGCAGGGAGAAAAGAAAAAGGGAGAGCCTCCCTGATGAATGTTGCAGCAACTCAGTAAAAGATGATACACAACCCAACGTGGAGATGCATTTGTGCATCAGGAGCGAGTTGGAAGAGAGAGGGGGGGCTATGCAATGACCTGATAATAGGAGAGGGGGATTAGGGAGAGCACTCAGCCCCAGAGGTGGGTAAAGGCAGAGGTCAGAAAGTGGAACAGAAGAGGGATAAGGGGATAAAAAGACAGAGGAAGAAAAACAACAACATTCTTTTATTCTTATCAGTGGATGGCTTAATTGCCTTTGATGAGTCTAATTGGAGCTTTCGGAAGTCTAATGGCAAAGGGGGGTCCTCAGAGACGACAGGAGACACATTACTGTAACAGCTTCACAGTGAGTCTCCTCTGCACCAAAAGTTCCCTTCATGTCTCCTCTGTCCGGAGCTCCAGCTGAATGTTGGTCCATGTGGCGGCTGGAGTATCAATATTCATGCAGGACGTGTGTGTATGTTGGGGGGGGGGCATAGATGGGGTTATGAGAGTGGTATGTTTGCAAAGCAGCAGTAGCAGCAGTATTGGGTATGTGTTGACTTAATTAGGTCTGTGAGCTGCTCGCTTTCCTCTCCTCAGCAGAAGTTGATTAGCAATGCCAGCTGTCCCCAATGTAATTCAGAGCGTGCACGTGTGTGCGTGTGTGCGTGTGTGTGTGGTTGCAGTGGAATATACGAGAGGTGTGTGTGGTTGTGTTGGTGTTTGTGTGTTAGCTGCCAGCTGCCACACGGTGCTGCCAATCCTCTATGATTAGTACCCACTGGCAACTGGGCTCAAACTGGTGCCAAACAGACCCAGGAGGGCAACATGGCCCATAGTAATCCCTCCATCGCTTTCTCCTCATCTTTGGTCCACCTCTCCTTCTTCTTCGCTCACATTAGCTGCTGTTTTGATGGGTTTACCCCCTTTCAAAACGTCGAGCCGGCCATGGTTCTCTCACGTTTACAGAAAGACCTGCCGGACACCCCGATGAAAAGAACACAGAACCCGAAGTGAAGTGTGCGGAAAAGGAAGGCTACGGTTGGATTGTGTCGCGGTGCAGCGTCACAGCACTCCCAGAGGACAGCTTCTCTCACCTGTTGAGACTCCTCAACGTGTCTTTGCAGAGGCCAGGAGGCGGTGAGAACAAAAATAATAAAAAAAATAAGGCGAGAGCCGGATGAATTTGTTCAAAGAGGCAAGTTTTGAATAAGTGAATGTGACAAGGTGAAAGAGTGCAGCTTGTGTGTACGCTTCCTGCATGGCTACTGCATAAACACTCGCTTTTATTGCGCACCGCTCTACGGGTTTGGCAGACGGTGGGGGTGTTGGACAGCTCCGGCACGCCAAAGGCTGCACACCCATCTGCCCCCTGTCTCACTAATGCAGTTACGTTGCAGCCTGCGTGTGTGTGTGCGTGGCGTCCAGTCGCACATGTGTGCAAAGAAACACAAAGCGCACGATTTCAGCCTTCACCCCCAAAATCCACAACTGCAACTCGTGGACACGGATTGTGGCCATGTGTCACAATGAGGACACGCACACAGAACTGCTGCACGGTGATACAACTCACACGCTCTTTCAGTTATGATTTTGTCAGATGTTGGCAATTCCAGTTGGGGCTTAATGCCTAAGTCTATCAGTGGTTGAGATTACAGACAGATTTATGTGATTCGCCGTCTCCCTAGAGGACCCGTGGCCTCGCACTAGTTAATCACCGCTTTGCCTTTTTTTTTTAAACAATCTTTCACCGCATGGCTGTAACTCCAACGTAACAATGTTCCCGCCCGAGCTTGTCACACTTTCGGTGTGAAACTCTTCCTTCGTTTGAATCACGCCTTCGACAGGGGTTAATTCTCAATAATCCCACCAATCAAAAGGTTAAACCTCCCTTCTGACCTTCACTTGCTTCATAAAAGAGGGCAAATTCCTTTTTTTTCTCCTCAGATCAGCAAGCTTGTCCGCTGAATTATTGAGTCGCTTTATTGAACTTTAAATTGTTTAGCATGCATGTTTTTTTCCCTCCCCTCCAGAAGCAGTGAAGAGTGATGAAAGCACATAAAACGTACACCTCAACACTTTTGGCAGATACAGCAAAACAAAGTGTGACTAAATAAGCCTCTGTTTAAACTGTGTTTACCTGCTTATGGAGAGAGATTTCTCTCCTGTCCTTCATCTATAAAGTGAACATTTAGGAAACACATGCACAAATTAAAGGCCCAGCATTCTTTGAAGAAATGTTCGCCAACCTTTGATGCCAGAGTTTTAAACCAATGCCATTTTATGATGACAAATGATGGATTTTACAGACATTTTGGTCAAACTGTGTGAATAACATTATGCAACATTGTATTGAGGATTATTCTCAGCTACAACCACACAGTTTTTTTTCAACATCTGTAACTGACTGAGTTATAGCCATTTTAACATTGGCTAAAAATGATCAGCTGTGATGGCTGTCTTATTATGTCCTGAAAGTTTCAGTAAAATATGAAATGGTTCATGAGCAAAGATATTGTAACCCTCAGTGTATGTGTTGGGGGTGGTGCTCAGCTACTACCACACCAAGTTTTAGCAAAATCTCTATAAAATTGGCTGAGTTATGGTCATTTTTGCGTTAGGTGTATTAGCTCTTGCAGCCATTTTTAATGCTCCAATGGTTAACCAGTTGTAGACGTACATTATTGATTACGTTTTGAGAAATTCTATGAAATCTGTGTGCTGGTTCAGGAGATATTTTGCTAACACTAAAGACAAACTAAGACACAAACAAACCATTTTCACTTTTGCCTTTCGACACATTAAAGGGATCCCTGATTAGTTGTAACATTAGGCTTTATTTGATAAACATATAATTTAACTGTAAAATAAAGACTAAAAATACTGTAGACTGTTTAGTTTTTATCATTATTCAAAATATATTTTAACATGGACGGAGACATTTTATTTACATGCAAAGCATTCTGGGTAAATGATGACATCAACTAGGTCCTCGGTGCGAGGCTGCTAGCAGTTATATCCACCCTGAAGGTTAATGTTGGACAATATCTGACTATCGTCTCTTTTAAATGAAACCAGAGAGCGTTGACAGAGAGGAGAAGGTAGAAATGACTCAATCTGCAACTGAAAATGTGGATGGAGGACAACCTTTGCGCTAGCGCCAACGTGATATTGCCTTATATGTATTAGCTCAGCGCTAGCTTGACAAAAGCTAAACTGAGGTCTTCCATCAATATTTTCATTTGCAGGCTGAGTCATTTTTGTGTTCTCCTCTCTGTAATGTGGATGGAGGACCTTAGTGACGAGATGAGAATGTGTAGCGCTGAGCTATATGGTGATAGCATCGGGGCTAAAGCTAACAGGCTAAGCTGAAGTTCTTCCATGAAGCAGCTCTGTTGTCCTCCGTCCATATTTTCAGCTGCAGTCTGAGTGGTTTCTACCTTCTCCTCTCTGTCAACGCTCTCTGGTTTCATTTAAAAGCCAGTCGTCAGATATTGTCCAAGATTAACCTTCAGGGTGCTAGTAGCCTTGCACCAATGACCTAGTTGACATCATCATTTATCCCAGAATGCTTTGCTTGTAAATAAAACGGCTCCGTTCGTGTGATATATTTTTAAACTTTTAGTTTAAAAATTATAAAAACTAACCAGCCTGCAGTATTTTTACCGTCTTTATTTTACAGTTAAAATATATGTTTATCAAATAAAGTCTAATGTTACAACTAATCAGGGATCCCTTTAAAGAAAACCATGCTACATTGTTAGATTGGGCCCTGCATCGTATTGTAATTCACACTGGTGTCATTAGTGCACACGTGTAGTACCTGTGTAGATGAAGCGTCCAGGTGTGCCTTTGCAGAACTGTTTGGATTTGTAGGACAGCGTGACTTCCACCACCCCTGGGATGTGCCTGGGCGGAGTCTGCACACGGATTGCATGGGGAGTGATCAGCTGCACAAAAAGAGCAGAGACGGGCGGCAGGCAGCTTAGTGTAATGAAACTTCATATCATCCCACGTTGCACGTGTCGTGGGACTATTCTCAGCTTGTCTCAGTCCTCCTCTCCATCGCTTTGAGCCTCTTTCTGGGTATAATAAGCCTGAAAACGAGGCGTTAGAGCGCTAAAGCCCTCAGGTGGCCTCGTAGCCCCAGGCAATGTGACTGCGCGGCTCAGGATGGTTATCAGCGCTGACATGGACTATGTAATAAGGATTCAAAAGCAGTTACCTGTTTATGAATAAAACAGATTTTTCCTCTGCATACATCTATTGAACAGAATAAGTAAACGTGTAAAACGCTCGTCTTGCCAGGCCCTGTCTCTGTGTCTGTCAGCTGAAGCTGTCTGGCTGCTGCTAGCCACATAAAAGCACCACTGTGTCTTAAAGAGGCTCACTTAGTGAGGCTTATGAGCCCACTTGCATAGTGTGTGTGCGTGTGTGTGCAAGCTGAAGGCACTTTAAAGGAAATTGGTAACATGACAAAACACATGAAGACCTCACTGAGTGCTCGTTTTCCACATGCTACACTAAGTTAGCACTCAAAGCTAGAAGCGCTCAAAAGCTATCAACGCTGCTGCCAGCACTGTGTGCAGATGTGTGTGTGGATGTGTCGTTACAACTAACTGTCCCTTTCATTCCTCACTTAGCTATGCTTTCATTCCACCATTGTCTGGCCCCGCTCACCCTTCCGCGAGATATTATAGGAGCTTTTTATAGAATTATTCCTTTACTAAAGAGAAAGCTGTTTAGCTGCTCCTACTCGCTGACCTCCAGTTTCTCACATACACTGCATTTACATTTTAGTAAGGTGGCAGATGCTCCTTACAAAGGGATTCAGGCTGTGGCGTGTGCACATATTTCAAGAAAGCAGATACAAACGCAGCCTAATAAATGACAGGAGGGGAGGCGAACAGGGAGCTACAAAAACTGCTGCTCAAGGTTGTAAAATATTTCTCCTCTCCACTTACAAGGCTGCCGTTATTTATTGCTTTAATTACGGATCAGTCCATTTATTACTTTTTAATATGCTGAATATATTGTTAATTTACAAAGTATGGCAAAAATAGCACTTATTCCAAGACTCAAGAGAGTCGTCTTTGCTCGTTTTCCCAGCGATACATTAAAAAGGAGTTTTGTCTGTTTTGAATGTGATGCATGTAAAGAAGCCACTGAGAGGGAATAAAGAAAAACAGATTGACAAACTTGAAGCTACAAATATGCTTAACAGAAACATTGAAAGTATTAAGAGGGATGCAGAATAAAAAGTCATGTAGATGTTTCCTCTATATAATAATAATAATAATAATACCCCAATATGATCGGGGAAACATCAAAGTGGGGTTTTGACATGATCCCCCCCCCAAAAAAAAAAAAAAAAAATAATAATTAATACCATCTTTGCTAATCATATTTTTTGCCATGATTGTTATGAGAGATTAAATATTTAGGTTAAAATAACCAAATAAAATAGTTGAATTGTGGTTGATGTTGTCAATATTCCCTTGTGTAATTGGCCTTAAAGCAATATTTGTTTATTTCAACTATAGATGAGGTAGAAAGTCTCGGCTAATATTTTGTGAGTTTCAAGTTAGAAATGTTGGAAACTTGGTTTTGCGTGTAGCTTGCTTTTTTGAAGACAGTATTCTGACTGTTTTCCTAATCAGCAAATGCTTGATCAATAGGAAGCAAGAAAGGCTTAAAAACACCAACTTTTTATTAGTTAACTACTGTGATGAAGCAACTAATCAGCAATTGGCCAACTACTATTTATCAAGTGTGTAAATTTGTCAGAAAAATACACAAAACTGTACTTCTATAGGGCATTTCTAATAAATGTGCTGGAAACATAAACAAAAAGACTCCAATAATGCGAAAACTTCATAAATATGCAGAAACATACAGGAAACATTTAAAGGTTAGCTTCAGCAGGGACCAGATTTTTAAATGAAAGAAAATTGATCAGAAATCAGACGTTGACTCACCTCACTCCAGACTAGCATGGTTCCAAAAATGACCTGGAGGCCGTCAAAAAAGTTGTCCCCGATGATGATGACTGTAGCGCCCCCTGTGGTCCAGCCTTCACTGGGACTGATGGCTTTGATGCTGGGAGTTGCTAAAACAAAAGTCAGACATTTGAAATTAGATGCTAAATACCCTGACGACAAAGCGGAACATTTTTTGTGTCCGTTCTCCTTTTTCCTTCCATCTCTGTCTTGCACACGCATGAACACAGACACACACAAATCACCTCTAGCCTCTCCTCCCCCAGGGCTTGGCAAGGGGACGTGGAATTCTAATCAGAGTGATTATACGCGCCACCGTTATTAAACATCACCCCTGCCCCTGTGTGCGAGGGCAGCGGCGGCGCGCTTGTTTTATGACACGTGGCAAAGCGTGCGGGCGTGTAAATGTCAGGTGTGCTCAGTGTCTGATCAAAGGCCACGCGACCGGGGAGCGGAGCAGAGCCAACAGTAGCTCTGCCCTCTGAATACTCTGCCTTCATTAAACCAACACTTAGCTCCTGCTCAGCTGTCTGGTCCACATATCTGTCCCGTCACTTACTCTGTAGCTGTATTTGTAAAAAAATGTTTACTGTGCTGTAGAAGTTATTTCTTGACATATATTGATGAAGTCCAGGAAGCAGCAGCAAAAACTGATCTTCAGTGTGCTGTTTTAGACCTTATGAGCTGACATTACTGTGGTGGAGCTTACTGGACGTGATTGAAGAAAAGGACAGCGTTGGAGAAGTGTTTATACAAGCTAAATCTCCTTTCTTTAACAGATATGCAACTTGTCAGACATGTTGTATTTCTGTAAAGCGCTATAATCCACTTTAGGCTAGGCCGACTTCAGCACCCCCCCCCCAGGCTCGTCTTTGCTCTTTGCCTCCGACTCCCTGTTCTGTTGATCCTCCCCAACAAGCTGGAGTGATATTTAGCCCCCTGATACGCCGGCAGAGATCAGCGTTCACCGAGCAGCAATCTGTGGCCGTAATCATGGTCCTAAGATGCCTCCCTTTCCCAGCCGCTGATATTATGTGCTCTCGATGTGTGTTTTATATATATGTGTGTGTGTGTGTGTGGATTAACCAGATGGTGGAACGTGAATCCATGTGATAGGATTATACTTCGGGGTGTTCCTCGGTGCCATCTGTTCAACTCTACGCACTGCTCATCTATTACCAGTTGAAATGGGCCCCGGAGTTGTGTAACCGCCACACAAATGCAACACTGGGGTAACGAGGGTGGAAAGTGAAACACAAAGAGCATGGAAAGTGCAAAAAAAGTGATCTGTACTCTCTTTTTGGACTGGTCCTCCTGGCTGGCTCACTATTAACATTGTGAGTTAGCTTCTAATTAAACAAAGGACTCGGGATTTGACAGCTGGAGAGAATTTGGTTCAACCGATCTAGTTTTACATGGTAGGGACAATCCTGCAATCTGGATCTGTCTCTAGTTATCTCTAAAGCAAATGCAGGACTAATTTACACAACAAATATATCTTCAAGATATACAAATTATTCTCGTTCTAAGTAGTTTGTTTGGGTCATGACAAAACCACAACTAACCTTAACCTCAGGTGTCATTGGCAGTTTTCAGCCTCAACAAAACAAATAGTTTTATTTGAATTGTTTCCTCTTTTTTTCATCTCTTCCTTGTCTCTTCTTGCCCCCATCTCCGCTCTGCTCGTTCCTTCTTTCAACTCTCGCAGAACAGAAAATCAGAGGCAAGGAAACTCCCAAACAAATCTCTCTGACGCAGCGGGAACATCTGCTAGGTGTGAACTCGGTTTCTCGTTTGAGATCCAAAGCCGCGCCGTCGTCTTCGATACGTCTCGTCTTCGTGAACTTTTCCTAATCGTTTGTGAGAGCGATCGTGGGGACAAACGGTCCACTTTGTCTCCCGAGAACAGTCATCACAAAGACTTAACCGAAACATTCAATCTTAATGCAATCTACTGCAGGCCAGCATGTAAATCCCTTCTTAGTTTTTTTTGTCATTATCATCCCTGAGGTTGACTTTTCTCAAAGAAAAAAAAAATATGTTTCTCTTATTCAATGTCTGGGAAATCAAAATGAGAAAATAACTGGATTAGGGACTTGGGAATCAGTGCAGCCTCCTAAATCATGTGCACATGTCATTATGAAGTATTAAAGGGTTTTGTGTTTGACTGCAAGTGTGGGGGTGTGCATGCGTGCGCATGTGGGCTTTCTGGTGCATGTATGAGTGCGTTTAAAAACCTGAGGGATGGGAAGGATAGAAGGATAAAGCAGGTCTCCGAGGAAATAAAGCCAGTGTTGGCTTTAAGCAGAACAGACCTCATAAGACACATAGTTCTTATGCGAGGCAGAGTAGAAGGCCCAGAGGCGCAGACCTGAGGGGAGCGAGCCACGGGGGACATACGAGAGACTTAGTAGCTACCACTCACTTCTTAGCTCCAGTTTGAAGCCCAACAAGAGAGGAAAGCGAAATCCGGAAAGGAAACAGGAGAGACAAGAAAGGAGAACAGAGACAGAGAGAGTGGAACCAGACAGACAGGGATAACAGAGGGAGGGAAAGAAAGAGGGAAAGGACAAAAAAGGAACCACAACACTGAGAATAGTTTGTTTTTTTTTATTTTAATACCATGTTCCAGGTAGGACGGTGTCCCTTCTGAGGGGTCCAGTCTTCGAGCTCGGCGCCCGTGTTTGGAGTTGTTGTGCACAAACATGTTATCCGACACGGCCAGGACATGACCCTCAACGCTTACTGTAGTTGACACAACCACCTGGGAAAACATTAATCCAAAGAAAACTAAGAAAATGGCAAAGGAAACATTAACATTAAGGGGGGTTTATATGCAAAATCAACTTTTTTAACTTTAATTCATGTTATAATGTCATTCCCTCATCAAACACATAACCAGAGTGTTGCTTTGACTCATTCATGCATGTTTGAGAAATCCTTGACTCTCCACAGCAAATTCGAAAGTGTAAATTTAACACTATCAGAGTTAAAATTAACACTCGTACAGAGTTTATATGGGAACCGCTGCTCTAGTGTTAAATTAACACTTATAAAAGTGTTAAAATTATTAACACCAACTAAGAGTTAAATGCATGAAAAACAATAACTCTATAGGAGTTATAAAATTACACTAAGTTAGTGTTAAAACTACATTTGTGGTGTAAAACAGTAACACCAGAAGAGTTTTAAAAGTACACTAGTTTAGTGTTAAAATTACTTTTCTGTGGTGTTAAACAGTAACTCTATAAGAGTTATGAAATTACAATCATTTATTGTTAATTTTACATTATTGTGATGTACAACAGCAAAAATATCAGTGTTAATTTAACACCAACAAAGTGTCTGTGTGTGTCCACTCTTGCTGGTCTTAAAATAACATTTGTGAAAGTGCTACATTTTAACACCCATTTTATGTTATTTTAACACCAACCAAAGTGTAATAGAGTCACTTTCACACACCAGGAAGTACCTCTCACTCATGGTGTCGACTTTTGGCCAATAACAAAACTTAAACTTGAACAACTTGGTCAAACTGAAGAAGAAAACTAACCAGAACAACTAATTTTTACTCTCATTAATTTCTTTAATAGTCATAAACATGCAAAGACATCATTTCTGCAAGATTTCTCAGCAAGGAATGCTGGGTAAATACTGGTCTGTCTGACATGAGGTAGAAGAGTGCGGGGTGGAGCTTTTTTAACACTATCCAGTGTTGATGTAACACCGAGGAAATTAACACTGCGAATTAACACCAACACTGGATGTCAGTTTACTCAAAGTGGTCAAAAATAACACTAGGGGGTGTTAAATTAACACTAAGGGGTGTCAAATTAACACCGAAAAGTTTAACACTGAAAATTTAACACTCCCGTTTTTGCTGTGTGTGGTAGTCATGTGGAGCTGCCTAAACGCTTGCTGGTGCAAAGCACCGCCTATTTACCCAAAGCTCCTCCCTGGAGCCCAGTCCCCAGCTGAGCTCACACCCCACAGAACACGCCTCCCACACACAGTTCCACCGGACCTGGTGGAACTGCACGTCTGTTGAGCTTGTTATACTAACAACTTCACTGTCCAGTTTTTTCAGATTCCATTAGGTTATCTATTTTTGAATGCCACGAGACCATTCTCTTACAACGCTCCAACGAAAGGTTGTAAATTGCATTAAATGTTGTGAAAAATGTGCTGAATGTAGAAGTGTCAGAAACTGTAGGAGGTTTTTAAAGAGACAGAGGCCAATTTTAAGGATAGGCTATGATGCATCTCATCAAGCAGCTTGTTCTGCATAAAAAAAAGAAAACAAGAAAAACCAGTCACCTAATCAGCTAGGTGAAGTGTCTTTTTATGTATAGATTCTGTACAAATGTGGGTATGTGACCTCTAAAAAGTTCTGTTGTAATATGTTTTTTATTTAAAGACACCAGTAAGTACTCAGTTACTTCCAAACTTTGTTGTGAAGAGACTCCTTTAAGGATTGGACGGTTTTACTTTGTCTTGTAATAAAATCAAGTGCCTCTTCAAGAAGATGAATAAAGCTTTAGACAAACAACCTTATCATGTACAAGATTTTGGACTTTGAAAATGATCAAAGATTCATTGATTTAAGTCTTGTTTTTAGGGTTTTAAACAGTCATGCTCCTCCACCTTTATTTTATCCATAAGTATGGATCCAGAGTTGTCGCAAGACGGAGTTTTGCCAAAAGGTCAATCAGAGGAACACTCTAATGGAACCAGCAAATATCAGAGACTGTGACCGTTACTCCATTTTTAAAAAGAAAGTTAAGTTGGCTTTAAGACAATCAGTCATGCATTCATTTGTAAAACAATTTAACTGTGTTTGTGTGTTTGTTGATCAGTGTTAAATATTGTCTGTTTTGTTCACTTGTTTTATAAACTTACTTTTTTATCTGCTCAGGACTACGGATGAAAATTAGTTGTCGTGTTAATTCTGGCCCATTTATATTTGCAGAATATTGATTATAGTGCATTGTCTTTTCAAATAACTAAAATAGATAAAAGAAATGAAAATGCGCTGAAATACTCGGTGTAACACTGGAAGTGTAGCCCTCGTCTACTCTGTACTCGGGCCTGTTACACACTGAGTGGTCACCTGAAAGCGCCTCATGTCCCGAGGGTTCCCTGCATTCTTCAGGCAGTTCTGGTTGCACTTCAGGAAGAACTTGAGGAAAAACCTGCGGAAACACAGAGAGAGACGAGAGGTGAGCATCTGTGAGTCGCTGCGAGATCAGAGAGCATAACGGTATCTTACAAAACACACACACTCATATATATATATATATATATATATAACAAAACAAATCAAACTGCTGTGGCAGACGAGGCTGATGCTGTCTGCAACACCCATTTGTCAGTACCCCCCCTCTAACACCACCACCATGTAAAAACCGTCTCCAAGACAGTGAGTAAAGGTGCTACCTTGTATATCCATCTCCGAGTAGCTGTCACGGCCTGCCATAAACTCACGGGGGCAGAT
>JAUBOC010000191.1:7605353-7616190 GCA_032275365.1 Anablepsoides cearensis | reverse complement strand
TAATATAATAAAATAGTGGGGGAATAAGGTGGGGTTGCCATTTTGGATATAAGGCATCTTATGAAGCAGTGGAGACGAAGATAAAAGAGGAAGAGGAAGGCAGTGAAGGGGCTACGTCTCTCAGGTGAGGTCCAGAGGAGGAGGGGGAGAAGTCACGGGCGGGGGCGGTGGAGGTGGTGATGTTCCATTTGGTACTGGGTGGAGGAGTTAAAGGGGGGAGGGGGGGGGGCAGTGGTTGTAAGTAGGAGTTTCAGACTGACAGGTGACATTACCCTGCGTCATGGCTGGAGGGACAGAGGGACAGAGGGCGCGATGGTTATCCAGGCATAGAAATGTCACTGTCCAGACACGACTCTGACACACACACACACACACACACAAACACACACTTATAGTCACACAAACACACAAAGATTCAGGACAAAGGAGTCTGGAGTCTTTGAGAGTAAAAAAAAAACAAAAAAAAAAAAACGCTGGCTACAGTGGGCAGAGATGGAAAGATTACATCCTCTCCATTTAGATTAAAAAAAGAAAGACAGAGCAAAACGAAGAGCCACTTACAGCCCTATTACAAGTCAACAACTTTGCATTTTTCATATTGTCTCCTTCCTAACCATCAACTCCCTCCTTTAACACGGTCCTTTCTTTGCTTTTTCTCTCGTTCCATTCTGTTCTCTGCCGTTTTCATTAAAGCCGTTCCTCATTTTTGGCAAAGCCTATAAAATGTCCATATTGCGTCTCATTCGACCCCATTGATTTAGTGTTTGCTTAAATATTCACGAGTGTGGATGCAATTAACATGCTGTTAATGAATAATTGATCGCATCTTAAGCGACCATAAAGCTCATGCATATTAATTATTGAAACAGGAAATATGAAGGGGAGAAAAAAAATACAAAACACAAAAAACAGCCTTCCTTGTTTTGCCTCAATCAACCTTCTTTTATTTGGTCTTTTTAAAGGAAGGCATGTTGCGAGTATTTGGGTAGGAAAAGCACAGTGTCTTAATGTGTGTGTGCAAATGTGTTGGTGTGTGTTTAAAAAGGCAGGAGCTGGAAAGTGATTTAAACACTATGCAAATTTCTCCTATAAACACAGTTTTAACAACTCTTATATGCATTTAAGCTGCCTTTGAGTGCATCCATTACATTTATACATTCATCTCACTCGTGTGTGAGTCTTGTGCGCGGCACAGCTCTGTGCAGTGTCAAGTACAGAGCGGGGTAAAAGTGTCGTGTTGACAGCCTCAGCGTGACAAAGGTAGTAGCTGCCGGTTATGAGAGGCAAGTGTTTACCGCAAGTGAACTGAACAAAAAAAAAAAAAAAAACAAATCTAGGGAACATGGGGGGCATGTCAGCGTGAGACTGGAGATCAGTCAGCCCTTCCTCTCCCACTGTGTCTCCACCAGTTTATGGTTATAGGCTGATGTTGCCCCTGGCGCCTCCCTTGGATTCTGGTGGGTGGAGAACAATTGTGTAGAGAGGGACACGGGGGCGGGAAAATGTGCCTCACGTTAATGCTGCAGAGCACCTGTGGTCAGGTAAACAGTCAAATCTCGTCTCTGTGTATGTATGCAGGGCTGCAACGCTGTGTGTTTTTTTTGGGGTTAAATTCATTATTCGTACACCGTGCACTCCGAAACCACTCTAAAATGCCGTAACATGAAAAACACATCCGGGGCGTAGCCACAAACTCCAGGAAAACACCAATTTACATCATCGCTTGTTGTTTATTTAGCACCGAAAAAGCTTTAGATATGTGTGTTAATGCAGGCTATCCATCTCCATCTCCCGACACCAACAAGCTAACTACTCTGAAATAGGGTGCCTCGGAGCTAAAAGTGACAAGCCGTCAATTGTGTTCCAGTATTAACCCCCCCTTTTTAATGACTGTGTGCCCGTCTACGTCTCTGTGATGTCGGATTGATCAAAGAAGCGGCACTTTGGTAAAAATAACCAAAGACAGTGAGACGGAGGACACCACGCTGCTTACAGCATGATGAACGACGGCCAGTCGAACAGCGAAACAGTGTCTTCCTTTTTAGTTGTCACTCCTCCTCAAGTCTATCTCATTATCTCAGACTTTCACTGTCCCGAACAGTAAGAGGCATTGCGAGTTTCACTACTTTCCATACGCCCAGGCAGTAAGTGGTCCGTGGTGTTTACAGTGCACGGCTTTACGATGCAGGGAGAGGCTGTGTGATTACGCTTTTTATGTGGAAAGGAAGACCATGCTAGCCAACATTTCATTTTTATTTTGTTTTTCGAAAAAAGATTGAAAAGGTAGTGGGGATGCATAAGTAAGAAGCAGACCACCAAGAGACAGAACCCTCTTTCAAACTACGACTTTGCAACATGCCTGCCACTCTTTGGTCATTCGTATATGATAGGCGGACAGGTCCCAATTTGCGATTTGACCATGCAGTGTCCAGATCTTTTCTGTAGTCATCCAAACGCACACAAATTTTCAAATACAATTCAAGCTTTTTGGCTTAAAATTAAAATAAATATTGTGTTATTTGTTTGCTTAATTCTGCGGTCAACAGGTTGCACACATTACATTGTTGTGCCATCATTTTAGTTCTTCCAAATAGCCTTTTCCCAGAGTGGTTCCACAGTATGACCACAAAGACAAAGACTCTATCCCCAGTTTGGACTCATGTTTTTTTTTTTTTTTTTTGTGGAGTTTTCATGTCCTTCTCGTGCTTGGGTATGTTTTCTCAGTTTGTTTCTCAAAGACAGTTAGGCTGCCTTCAGGGCCAGGCCTCCCTTGCAAAACAGATATGTAATTTCAACGGGCTTTTTTCTGGTTAAGTAAAGGATATAAAATAAATAAATTTATGCTATTCCTGGTCGTTTATAGGTGCACAAATTGAACCGGTTCTGTACTGTGATAATGTGAGCTTTTATGAATGAGAGGAGGCAACTCAGTACAACTGAGTACAGCTCAGCAACAATGATGTGGATTGCTGCATTTACAATGTGCATCATGTTTCACACTGTAAATCAACACGATGCCTCTGTCATCACTACGTAATACCTTCAAGCCATGATGACAGCTTACCCTTAATATAAAAATCTACTTCATTGGGCTGTGCCTGTTGGCATCTAGTTGGTAAATGGCATTTACATTGGAATGGAGACATCTCACAGGTTTGGTAGGGTTCACAATATTCTTACTCGAGTCAAGAGGCTCGGAATCTTTTTTACGTTAAACATGTACAAAACATTTGTGAGACAATTCTTTTTCTTTTAATAGTTACAGAGCTGTAGCAGGGGGCACCAACACAGTCCAGCAGGGATAAAGCTGTATATTTACATGTATGCTTGAGTTTGTCTCTAACACAAATATCTAAGGCTAATCTTCCGATTTACAAATCACATTTATTTTAAAAATATAAATATATATATATGTATACATAAAACAAGTCTATATAAGCCAATATTGATTCCAAGTCTTAAATGTGGGCCTGGGGCAGGTACAACACGGGCATTAATTTAATGTACACAGTTTAAAAATACAGATTTGCAATCAACCACAAGCAGTGATTTTCAAAAATTGGCTGCTTAAAGTCAGGCATGTCTCAGAAGCATTTCAGCAGTTGGATCATCTTAAACCCCTCCACTCTGCCTCAATCAATCGCTTCACACTCTGCACCCAAAGCGAGAAGATAGCGGTTTAGGCCCCATTGAAAAGCGTTATGTCAAAGTTTTACACTGTGAAGGAAAAGAAAAAATGCTCAAACTACAAAGTGCAGCTTGAGTCACCAGGACAGGTCCGGAGTGGAGGTTGAAACAAAAATAATAAGAACTAAGAACACCATGTAGAAAGCAAGGAGTTTTGGAGGTGGATCTCTCTGTGGTTAATTCTTTGGGTGTGGGAAAAGCAGAGCGCTCAACACAGGTTGGCCTGGTTTCAGTAATGAGTTTGATTCTTCTCTCTGCCTCCTGAGTCTCACTGGGGACCAAGACTGCATAATAACATCCTTCACACACACACACACTCTCACGCAGGCACAAACAGGTCTACGGGGAGCTAATTATTCTCACCTGTGTTAATTATTGCTGTAAGCCAATCAGTGGACTCTGTGCTAATTAGGCAGTGTTAGGTCTGATTAGTGTTTTGCAGCAGGCCCACTCAAACTGTTATCTTCCATCCTAGTCCCCTCAGGCGAAAGAGGGGAGAGAAGAACAGGTGGATGCTTGCCCTGGCTGTGTGTGTGTGTGTGTGTGTGTGTGTGCGATAGTGATTTCATGCGAGCGCTCATTCCTGACAATAAATAACTGAAGGACAGCTTAAACCAGCAACACAACAAAGTCTTATCGGTTTTATTTCAAATCCAACTCTCTTTTTTTGTTGTTGTTGTTCAGCAGAACAATACGCAGGTTTCGCCCTCTCAGGTAATTGGCGCCGGTCTTGAGGTCGTTTCTTTCATCTGGTCAAACAGTCCCCGTGCCCTTTTAGTTAATGAGGGCCGATCCAGGATCAGTTCTGTCACTAATGGATCAGTTTTTGCCAAATTGATCCTCCCAATCTCACCTCGCAGAGCCACCCCGCCCCACATCCTTACCCCGGGAGGGCTGCTGCTGCGTGAGTCCGAAAAAGAGGAAAAAAAGAAGAGGGGTGTTAAATGTATAAACAGGGGTTGTGTGAGTGACCTCCCAGATGAGGAGGGGAGGTGGGGAGGAGAAAAGCAAAGCAGAGATGAGAAGTGGAGGACGAGGAGGGAAGAAAGAAGGAGAAGGAGGCTGGAGGAAACCTTCCTCTTATGACACCATTGATTTTCCTTCAGACGCTTGAGCCTGTCACTACTGAACACTTGGTTTCTCAGCTTTCCACACACACACGCACACAATCAGTGACACACAACCAAACTCTGTGCCCTGACCTCCACGTGTGCCTGCTGGTCCATACTGGGTCTAATGACACCAGGGGCCTCCCACAGATCAATACAAAGCTGTCACTCAGCTGGCAAGCACACACACACAAACACATACATCCACACACGCGCACATCTTACACACACAAACACCTGGACAGATGCAAACGCACACACACACACACACATACGGAAGGTGCGTTTGCAGATTTGTGTATGCTGGAAGCAATGTTTTCTACAACCTCAGCAGATGCCCTCATCCTCCCCCTCGGCTGACGCTCCCACACAGCACACACTCAAAACACTCTGGACTGTAGCCTCTGTCCATGCACCCGTTTTGTTTTTTTTTTTTTGTTTGTTTTTTGCCCTGAGAAAGAGCCGATGTAATATTGATGAATGAGGATAAAGCGCCGGGCCCCCAAGAAAACCATCATCGACTCCACGCACCTGCAAACATCTGCACCCGTGCAAAGCTCTCGCAGCAGAGCGCCTCCCCTCTCCCGTGTCATTCACCAAACATGTCCTCCTGCTTCTCTTCCCCCCTCCTTGTCCCCCTCCTTTCACGTCCTCCCCTCCTCAACAACAATCTCGAGCACCCGTCCGCCTCTCTCCAACTCAAGTGGCACTTAAAAACCAAACCAGACCAAAGCTTCTTTTCAGAGTTTTTTTTTTTTTTTTTTAATCTTTTTCTGTCCGGCATGGGATCTTTGACATCTCTGCAAGTAAAACCCCCCCTGTCTTGTTTGCCCCCCCTCCTCCCTTTTCATTCGACGAGCTAATCATCTCTGACTAAAAATCTGTTGAGTGTGAAACGCTCTGGCTGGAAACATTTGTTTGTCTCTGTTAAACCACTAATTATAGCCTGGCACAACGCGGGGCACATGCAGGCTAATTCACCATTAGGCCGTTTGGTGTTTATTAAACTTTTATAATGTGATTGCTCTGATAACGGTACAATTGTTTCCCTGGGCGTGTGTGATTATGGCGCTGTACTCCTCTGTCCCCTTGTAATGTCTCCCGTTGAGCGCGCTGCCCGGTGTGTGCGTGTATGTGTGTGTGTGTGTCTTAGAGCTGTGTTTTCCATTTCTCATTAGAGTGGCATAGACTCCTGCTGCAGGGTCAATGGCGGGGGGAGTAGAGGGGGTGGGGATAGCTGTGTGTGAATGTGCGAGTTTTTTTTTTTAAATGTGTGTGTGTCTGTTTGAAGGGGGAGAGGGGTGGTAATGAGCGCAGGAACATAATACTACGGCGTCCATTAATGCTCTGAGGCAGTGACATTAGGCATATTTAACTAATAGAGCCAGTCGCTGCAATTACCCACTGTTATCTCTGCAGCTTTAGAGGGGAACCGGCTTTAATAAATGTTTGTAGTAATGTGATAAACGCCAGGTTTGCTCATTTGTAATCCACACTGCAGGACAAGGGAAAGGAAGCGGGCCGATATAATTGTTTTCCTCCAGAATCAGGGATGAAGGTGGGTTCAGAGGAGTCCTCGGCGGAGGATTAGAACAGGTTGTAGTTTCTCCAGGTATGTTTCCATCCTTCGCTGCTCTCAGCAGCGGGTGGGCACCGTTAGAACCGTCCTGTCAAACGGAGGAAAGCAGCCCGAGCTCGACGTCCCCGTCTCTCATCCTCCTCTTTTCATCTCAGATGAGCCGTCGTGATTTTGTGTGTGTAAACATCTTGTCATGCCAACGCGGGCGGCGCGACAGAGGAGGGGTGCGCTTCATTACTTCATTACCTTGTATATGTATATGTGTGTTTGAATGTGTGCCTCTCTACGTCTATGTTGAATCTTACTCAGGTCAACATATAAAACTAGGCTCTGTTATTGTGTTAAATTTTTGCACCAAAAAAGAAAAAAACAGCGCCTCATCTATTTTAGATTCGCACGAAAACTTCTCAAACTGGAGTGAAAAGTAATCACTTCTTACTGAACGATTTTTGCATCTCGCTCTTCACACACCCATCATTTCTTTTGGCAGTAAATCTTCGCTGTTTGTGTGAAGACAATAGCCAGAGGAAAAGGGGGGTGGGGGGAGCGGCGCAGAGAACGAGAGAGCGAGAGAAGAAGAAGAAGTTCGAAACAGCAACTGTTAATTGTTTTCAAGAAAGAAAGGTGGCAAAGGTCTGTGTCGTTTTGAACTGAATGTCACCTCATGTAAATCACAGCTCCTGCGCCGGAGAAGCCAATAACCGGGGATCATTAGCAAAACGAGTCAGATCGAGGAAGAGCACGCATGCCGAGGAAGAGCGTTCAAACGTGGGGAAGGCTCCAAGTGTGATTAACCAAAAGAACCTCCAGAGTTAAATCTGGAGTTTTTGAGTGGGAGGACCAAAGAGAGAGAGAGAGAGAGAGAGAGTGTGTGTAAAAAAACGACTCATAGACTGAAGGGGCAAGATAGAGAAGGATAGAAGATGCACAATAAAAAAAAAGAAAAATCAGAGACAAACACAGAAGGAGACTCAAAAGCAAAGGAAACGAGTGAACATTCCTCTCAGCGAGGTCAAGCCTCTCGGTAAACAAACCAACAACGTTAGCAGCACACACATAAAACGCAGTGGAGGTGGTGGTGTGTGTGTGTGTGTGTGTGTAACAACAAAGTGTCTCAGTCGATACGCCGTACTTTGTCTCCCCTCGTGAGTTACATAAACACAAACAAAGGCCTTTAAATTCAGCTCGGCTTTTTGAAGTGGAACTGTGACATGTGCTCGGGTCTCATTTGTTGATGATTAATGCAAAGCAACAACAAAAAAAAGAAGAAGAATATATTAGGAGTGGGAGAATGTATCGCGGCTTTGATCGAACAGTGCTGTTGACCATAATTGTCTGCTTGCTGACGTTCCTGCTTTACATTTAATTAAGGCGCAGATACATCCTTGAAAATTTCCTTTTGTCTCCTAACAGCGCAGCTCAAATTAGTCAAGCTCAATGTCACAAAACTCACAGCAGAAATGAAACGGTTGGAGACAATGATGGCTGCAAAATAGCCTATAGGTGTTTTTTCTTTTTTAAATCTTTTTCATGTTTTCAAAGACAATTTAAAATGAAACCTTTGAAGGGATGCGTATCCCCTGTTTTGAACAAAGATGTTGCAGGAGCTGTTAGAGCTCAGTCTCTGTGTAATGGATGACTCTTGGCTGCTACCACACCACATTTTTAACTCAGTTACTAAACAAGCGACAGCATTACAGCCATTTCTAAGTTATTATGGTCAGTTGCCTGGGGTCAACATCTTGATTTGCATTGGCTTTAAATGTTAATCAGTTGTAGATGCACATCCAATGGTAACTTTCTGTAAGTTTCATAAAAATCCCTTCACTGATTATTTCACTATTTTGTTAACAGACAGAGGTGGTTGATTTCAAAAGGTTATGTCAATGTTTTAAACAAAAATCTTATATAATTTGTTGACACTTGTTGACTCTCAGCTACTGCTACACCAAATTTTAGCTCACTGCCCATAAAATTGAGAGAGCTGAACCAATTTTTGTGTTTGCTACATTTGATTAGCTGTGGCGATCATCTTGAATTGGGATGACTTTAAAAGTTAATCAGTTGTAGATGCACATCCACTATTAACTTTCTGAGCATTTCATAAAAGTCTCTTCAATTGTTGATGGAAAATTTTTGCTAACAGACAGACAAGGTTGACTCCAACAGGTAATGCCAAAGTTTTAGACAAAAATCTTATATAATTTTTTGACTCTTGGAGTATCAGTTGGGCACAACTCTCAGCTACTACCGCACTAAATTTTAGCCCAATGCCTACAAAACTGAATTAGCTGAAGCCATTTTTGTGTTTACCACGTTTGATTAGCTGTGGCAGCCATATTGAGTCAAGATAACTTCAAAAGTTAACCAGTTTATAATGTGCATTTGTTGAATATTTTCTGAAAGTTTCACTGAAATTGGTCCAGTGGTTAACATGATATTTTGCTAACAGACAAATGAACACACTCGCGCACGCAGTAACCACATGATTGCTTGCCCTTCCTTTCTATACAATCAGCTCTCACACAAAGTGTTCGCACGTGACTTAAATGCCATACGTTTGTTGCAGGATCTTGGCACCAGCACACACACACACCTCCTTCCCGCCCTCCCCACCTCCTCCGCTCCGCCGCAGGCTTTCCTTCCATTGTGACGTGTGAAACTGAGAGCGCCGCTCGAAGCGCCTGGCCAGCGATCCATTCTTCCTGGACGGATTGATGGAGAACAATCAGCAGAGCGTGCGGCCATGCCGAGGGGGGGGGGGGGGAATGCAGTGGGTCACAAGCACTCATCCTGGACACCTGGACTCACATCCTGGGCCACGGCGCTGAAGCGACCCGCCAGGGGAGGGGCCGGGACCTGGAACACCGGCTGCTGGGAAGTCACCAGTCTGAGGCTGGCATCCAGCGGACTGTCTGGGTTCTCACTTAGCAGAAGGAATCAGTAAACAATGAATCATCGCTGAGGGCTGAAATCAAGGGCAGCTTGAGGCTCGGTGACACACACAACCAAGGTATCCTTTACCCCCCGCCCCCCCCCCCCTTAAAAAAATACACACAAACATACACACACAGAGGGGCTGGTGTGTCTATTCAATTAGGAGCTGCAACACAGGCAGGCGTGTAACACATTGGCTGTGAGAAAGCACTTAGTGGGCCGTGTGCTAGACTGTCCACACACATCAGAGCACTCAGACAACAAAGCCTCGCTCTTGTTACACACACACACACACACACAGCCATGCAATGTATAGCTTCACACCAAGAGGCACACACTCGTGCTCTTCACGCCTCATTTAAAAAGCAAATTGAGCGCATCTTCTAGGGCGCGTCACGGACTAAATCCTGGAAAACGTTACTCTTTCTTCCCTTGCAGCGCACTTAAACACACACATACACACACACACACACACACACGACCTTTCAAATGGTAGATATACGTCTTCATTCTATTTAACTCCCATTCTATCGCTCTATCTCGCGCTAGTCTGTAATCTTCGACACCAAAAAAAGCTCTCGGAGAAGTGGAACGCTGCTCATTTAGGTCAGCGCTGGCCGGTCGAACCCCTTCATTCTGGGAGAGAACAAACACTCACACTCTCACACACACGCAGACGTACAATAGAACGAGAGAACGAGCAAGGAGAGCGGCCAGGTCAGGCAGGAATGACAAAGCAGTTCTGGAAAATAAACACAGCTATTTCCAGCTGCAAGAAAAGCAGGAAAAAAAGGCCTCAAGTTGTGAAAGGGAGAACTTTTCACTGTTATTGCATTTGTAAATGATCTTTTATGAGCTCTAATAAACGGGTTGTTACCTGAATTCAGCTGGAGAGCAGGGACTTAACTACCTATAAAGTATGAAGCTGCTCTACTCGTTTTATTGGGTAAACAAAAGTTAAGCACAATAATAATAATAATTAAAAAAAGAACATCTAATGTGTTCCTTACCACAAAATGAACGCAGCTAGAGGTAAATTAATGCATCATAAAGTCAGACCAAAAACAGACCCGAGTATTTTAGGAATCATAGGGTACATTTTTTAAGGTGCGACTGAAACAGAACCAGTTGTTTGAGGTGAGAGGGCTGAAGGTCCAGATGAGACAGAAAAGAGGCTGAGCTGTTTCAGGAGGCTCCTTGACCTCCAAACTCCCTACTGTCAATCAGCTCAGCCGTCAGGCCCCTGGGGGCATGCTTTCCTCTAACAGAGGAGGGGGGGGGCATGGAGAAGTGGGCCGGCAGGGGAACCACCGCAGAGGAAAAGAAAAAAAAAAGAAGAATATAATGAAGCAGTTGCAGAAAGCTGCAGGTCAATGTGCATCTATTTGTGTGCATGCTTTTTTTTTTTTTTTTTTAAATCCATGAAAAATATTTTTTTGCAGCTTCTGTGTTTTGGTGTGTGTGTTAGTGCATGCTTGTGTGTGTGGAGGAAGGGGAGGGCGGGGGGGGGGGGGGGGGGGCGGTT
>JAUBOC010000191.1:7540810-7557827 GCA_032275365.1 Anablepsoides cearensis | reverse complement strand
ATCTGGCACTGGAGCTGTGGGAGAGTGGACCTTAAATACTGGTGACAACAGGTGAGTGGCATGATGCTGATTGTGATATTCTGTGACGGGAGGGGTGAAACAATGAGGTGGTGATTAACTATGACGTGACTTGGGAAGGCAACAGACGTGATTCATGACACGCCTAGAATAATCGCAGACACATAGTGCATTAATGTGAACAGGATTTTTGATTATAAATTTTCTTTAGGGTTCACATGACTGGTTGCAATGTGAAAAGGGGGAATTGAATAAATTTATTGGGGTTTTCTTATATACTGATTTTAATTACACTACACATGGTATATTCTTTTTATTAGGTGAACAGTAATATGTTTTACAATGTGGTTATTTTTGCTTGAATTGATGATTTTATGTGCCTGAACACAGATTCAACACATAACCAAAACCGTTGATCTTCATTAGGACATAAAATATTGTAGGAGGGCATGACTCTAGTAGGGTTAGGGGGCCATTCCTGATGACGCAATAAAATAGGCGGAGTCCTGTCCTGAAGTTTTTGTTATATTGAAATGACTTCCGGCAGCCAGAGCGCTCTCTGTGTGGTTGTATGCACTATTTTACATTCAATATCCATGTATTGGTGTATTTTCTGTTTGGCTCAAGCACATAAAATTGAAAACGAACACGTTAAAATAAATTATTTTAGTTGTCAATAGTGAACTAAATACCATTGATGTACTGACCTAAATTAAACATCCTAAAATGGGTTGACTGAAAGTTATTCAGTTATAAATACACCATTACTTCCTGAAACTGTCATTAAAATCTGTTGACTGATTCATTGAATAACTGACAGACGCAGTTGACTCTAAAAACAAATCTCATGTAATCTGGTAATCCTCCAAATACAAGTTGAGAATGAGTCTCAGCTACTACCACACAAAATATTATCTTAACACCTGCAAATTTTTTATAACCATTTGTTACTCAGCTATGGCAGCCACTGTGAATACAGTTGATGCAAAAGGTTAATTGTTAATGTACAGTTTTAAGTGATCACTTTTTCAAAGTTCCATGAAAATGTGCCTTGTGGTTCAAAAGATATTTAGATATTTCGGCAAACCATTCATCAAAAGCTGTCAGATGTACCATACGTATATTTCATCACAGGATGTGTGTTTTATGAGTAAAAAGATGAACAGGAAGTGACTGAGAAAAGCCTTGAACATTTCCCCCGTTTTCTTCAAGGACCTCTGGGATCCAGTTTTCGTCTTTGCTAAATTTTCCTATTTATATGCAGGTGAGTGAGAACTGGTGGATGTCAGTCAATTATCCTTTTGATTCTTATTTCGTAAACAACACGTCAGAGATGATGCTGGAGACAGATGGCAATCATATGCTTTAATTAAATGCTTCCTCTGCTGGAGCACAACACAAATATTAGAGATTCTGCTAATGCATCTTTTCGTTAAATTCTGAATTATAAAGCTGCATTATTCATCACTCACAGTCACGGAACCCAAGTGGGAAAAAAAATTAAATAAAGCCCTTCATGCATTGCATAATGGCAGCCATTTTCAAACTTTTTTAAAGTAAAGTGGGTTTAATGCCTCTGTTTTGAATATGGAACTGGGACATTGTAGTTCAGTATTATTCAACAATATATAACCACTTTAAAACCACATTTTAAAAGGTTTGAAGATGGATGGAGAGGAAAGTAAAAAATAAATGCTTAAGAAAAGTCATTAAAACATTTAAAGCGGAAGTTTCCTGATGTAAAAAGGCTTGGAACAATGAAATTAAATTTTCACAAAATTCAAACAAATTGTATAAACTCTCTTATCCATCAATTTTCTTTACCTCCTTTTCCTCCCTGGGTTGTCGGGGTTCAGTGTTGCCTATGTCCAACAATCACTGTGAAAGTGTGTGTTTGTGTGTTTGTGTGTGTGTACTTGTTTCTACTACAGCGTGAGGACTGTCATTTATTTTTGAAACTAACAAAGCAAAGTCCTTTTTAGGACATTTTCCTGGGCCTGGTAGTGGTGGTGGTGTGGTGCCTTGTTGTGTTTAAAGAAAAATAAAGTGTTGGCATCCGTAGCAAGCAACCAATTCTTTCATCTTCTGCATGTTGCAATTTGTGCTGCTTCTTTTTGTATTGGCAGATACATTTAAACAAAATTTACAGATAGTATTCGCTGGATATCCAGCTACAACTAATTACAATTTTGAGTTTATGCATTCAAGTCAGTTGCTAACAACCAACTAAAATGTCTGTAACCTTTACAGATATTGACCTTCATTTTGAAGTGATAAGCTGAGTCTGATCCACTAAACATGTTTTAAAGTATTTAACTGAACACAATTTTAGTTTAAATACTTGCTATTTAATGTTGATCCCGTCTGTTAGCTAAATATCTCATCAGCAGATTTTGAGTACTTTTTCTTTGGGTACTTTGGTTTTTTCTCTCACAAAACAAAAGCATGCATGTTATGTTAATTAGTAACTCAAAGTTGTCCCTTTGAGTGGTTGTTTGTCTCTACGTGGCTCTGTGATGGACATGTCCAGGGTGTTGTCCCGCCCTTTGTAGTGACAGTTGGAGATCCAAACTAGTTTTCCTTGACCCAGATAGCAGGCAAAGAAAATGCAAAGATGGAACTTTACTGAGTCCATGTATGGTTCATTCTTTGGTTTTGTCGTTTCAAATTAAAACGATAAAAACAAATATTCAAGTGTTATTTTTTTCCTCTTTTTTTTGTTTTAAAACTAAATTTAAAAATGACTAACAAAATTGGAAAACGCTACATTTTTTGTTACTTTGTTTGTTTTAATGGTTAAAGTAAAGACTTAGCTTGTTACTTAAGTTAGTTTGTTACTTTCTGGCAGAACCGGAAATAATCATGACCTGAACTCCTGGGGCCTTCCGTTTTCATCTAAAATTTTAGAAATGGACAAGTTTTATTTGGAAGAAGCTGATCTTACATTAAAGAAAATTACTTTAATGTTCCAAGTTATGCAGAATAACGTTCGAGTGCAGCCATTGCCGATATCTTTAGGTATTTTATTTAACGTTGTTTTTTTTATTTTTGAAATTTTATTTTGAAAAAAATAAAAACAAACCAAAGAACAAACCATACATGGAATTTCCTGTTGCATAACATTTATCTATTGAAGTTACAAAGGAAAAAGAAAATAACAAAAGGTTATAAAAAACTGAAACACAGTGAGCAAAATTGGAGGGAATTGGGAAAAAGGTTTTATTGAAGCTACATTTAGTTGTAAGTTCTTCTAAAGAAAAAAAAATACTTTTCTTCTGTGTGTGATATATTTAAATGTCTCAAGTTAACACCGAAACAACTAATGGATTTTCTGTTTGGACCCGATTAAGTTTCAAAACATTCCATTCATTAAATTGTTTTGATCCTCAGATGAACACTGTGTGAAAACAGGCGTCATTAATTTACAGACTTAAGGTTGTAAGTGTTTCATCTGATATAAATAAATTTTCATGCACCCCTTTTAAAAATATTTAACACTTTATTTAATTTAACGGTCACCTGTTATTGTTATTAATGTTGTATTAAATGTTTGACACAAATAGATGTTCTTTGGTCATGTAAAGATGCACCCTATTTTGAAGGTATATGGTTTGTTTTCATTACAGTGGTTAATGTTGTTAAAGTTTGTTTTATGAAACTTTGTGTTGCCAGTTTTGCCCAGGGTACTCTAGTAAATGAAATTTTTAGTTTTAATAAGTTTTCTTTTAGTAAAATATGTTTAAAAAAATTGTAAAACTTGGACAATGTTTTGGACTGGTAGAAGATGAACACAGTTGTTTCCAGAAGATGAAACCTCTTATCGCTAACACTCTTGTTGTCAGAAGCCAGATTCCTCAGATCGGAGAAATATGAAAGTGATTGGAAGATTTCAATCCCAGATACAGCAGAGAACACTTTGGAATACTCACACATCTCTTGCAGGATGATTGGTACACCACGGACCCAGCTCAGAGTAGATTAATCCATCTTCTTCATCTCAACCCAATTTCAAGGTTACATCATTCTGCACCTTACAAGCCATTTATTTTGCCATCTTCAAAATGTAAGAAAAAACAGCAGAGGTTCTTCATTCTCTTTAAACTTAGACATAGTTAAGCTCTTTAGAACGGTTATGAACAATTGTTTTACCTGTTGTAGAAAATTCCTTGAGCGACCTCTCTGTGTTCACCAGTGTGTGCAACTTTGTGATGAAAATATTCAAATTAATGCAAAGGACTTTCACTTTAATGTTCACTTCAATTTTTTCAATTCTGTCTGGATTTATGTATTCATATAAAAAATATAATTTTTTGAAATCATCAAGCAGTAAAAAAAAGTTGCATAAAAGGAAGACACAAGAAATTTACAAAAAAAAAAATCAACGGACAATTCCTTATTTCTGCATGGAAATTTTAAAGGGGTATTGTGTATTTTTCAAGCACATTCTATACCACAATCAAGTAGCTGTTAATTTCAGTTGTCATAAAAATGCTGTATAAATCACAAATAAATTAGAAATTGCATTATAGACTGTCTAAACCCCTTGAAATTGGCCTCTGTCTCTTTAAGAACCTCCTAAACTTCCACTTTATTCTGTCTTCATAACAACGCTTCCAGGGAGGGGTGCTCTGTGAAGCCAGAAACCAAGAGCTCTTGTAAAGAACCAAACACTTTATTCCAATAAAAACAAAAAAAGCTGAGATGTCAGCACAACTTCCTCAAACTCAAACGGTTCCAAGGAAACCGGAGATGTGGGATTGGAGCCAATAATGCACCGTTGGGTTGGTGATGACAGGAGACTGAATATAAAGGGTTAGGGTGGTGAGATATGGAAGACGGCTGAACTGGTTACAGATTGGGAACAGGTGAGGGTGGCAGGCTGACTGAGAAAGACACTGAGGAGCTGGATGAGAATGGGTGTGAAATGAAAGAAAAGAAGGGGGAGGGGGGTTCTAGGGAACTAACGCCACAAAAAACAGATAATAAAAGAACACAGGTAACAGACCTCAGCGTACGAAATGAGCTTCATTCATAGGGTGGCCGGGCTCAGCCTTTGATACAGGGTGAGGAGCTCCATCATCCGAGGGGAGATCTGTCTGAGATTTCACCCATAGACAAGGATTTTTCCGGTAAAATTTCAACTAGGCCAATCAGCAAACAGAGGGAGGAGTTGTGAACAGGCGGCACGGTGGCTCGGTTGGTAGAGCTGATGCCTCTCGGCAAGAAGGTCGCCGGTTCAAATTCCGGGGGGGACCAGGGACCTTTCTGGGTAGAGTTTGCATGTTCTCTCTGTGCATGCGTGGGTTCTCTCTGGGTTCTCCGGCTTCCTCCCACACACCAAAAACATGACTGTCAGGTTAATTGATAACTCTAAATTGTCCCTAGGTGTGAGTGAGAGAGTGAAAGGTTGTTTGTCCTATTTGTCTCTATGTGACCCTGTGATGGACTTGCGACCTGTCCAGGGTGTACCCCGCCCCGCGCATGGTGACAGCTGGATATGGGCACTAGTGACCCATGCGACCCTGAAAGGAATAAGCGTGTACAGAAAATGGATGGATGGATGTAGTTGTGAACAACAACGTCCATTTTCTGTGCCATTTTAGTCTGCCTGTAGTTTAGCAATGGCAGCGGAGGAAGTGAATGAAGCCATTCAGTGACAATTACATTTGTCTTGCATAGCCTGCAGCACTCATTAACAGCCATCCCGTTCGGATTGTGTAAAATCAGATCTGATCGTTTTAAACTTCAACAGAGTTCATGCCTCCAGCAAGAAATCGCTTCTCAATAGTTAAGGTTCCAGACCCTATAAAGCAAAGTGTAGAACAAGGGGCTGGTTCTCACCAGGCTAAGCTCTCTGGCCTGGGATTGAGAATCCCTGCCTCCCCAGCTAAAAGGTGGAAAATTTAGTTTTTGGATTGTCATAATGTGCCCTCAGTTGCAATAACTACATTACATTAGAAAGTAAAATTAATGTTCCTTAAATACAGTAAAGAATGAAATTCTCACTCAACTCAGACTTGTGGGTGCTATTGTAAGCTCTCCAATGTTCACCCTGTGTTTTTACACAGTAATAAAACCATTCTTGTGATTGATTTTGTTTTATGTCTAATTTTATCTTTGTGTTGAAGTTCAAAACTGGGACACATCTAAAATAAGTTAAACCCTGCGTAAGAAAGGAATGGAATGGAGCCGAGCTGCTGTTTCCACCCAGTGAACCAGCTGCTGTGACGAGCCGTAGCTCATGGTTATGACGGGCGCTGTTACAGAAGTATGTCTCAAACATTTTTGTAATACTATACCATGGTTTTGCATACTTAACATAAAAAGAGAAGTTTTCTGTTTGTTTTATTTTATGACATGATGGCAAATAGTTGAAACAAGGACAACCTTTCAGGTCAAACGAGATCCAACAGATAAGGATTGAGAGATATTTCTGGAAAGAAATGTTACAATCAAGTTATTTTGAAATGACATTTTTTATTTTACTAGAGTCAGACGCCTCTAATTACATGTACCTAAATTGGAAAACACACTTGTGATTTCAGTTTTTGTTTATTATGCAGACCCTTTAATATGCTGCTTTTTAGTTTGCAAGATATTTTGCTAACAAACGGATGTAATTGAATTCAACATTTACATGATCGCCTGCTTTTCATGTTGGAAGGTGATAATAAATAAAGCTCGAAAAATGAAGTAACTTAATTTGCTATTTATAGGTTTAGGCTTGCATTAACACATCATCTGCAAAAATTCTTGAGAAATGTTCAAAGCAGCTGAGTTGCTACATCTTCCACTGCATAGGTTAGAATACTGTTTTCTTTGATGAAGATGCACAAAAATGTGAGGTGATGAGTAGTTAGGCAGGCTATATATAAATATATATATATTTATATTATATGTGACACATTTAGAAAGGGACAAAAAACTAACAAAAAAAAAACAACTTTTATTAGACTTGCCTAAAGCAAAACGACAGGATGTGCCATTCTGGGAACTGAAGTGAATAGCTGTCTGCCACTCCCTCCAGGTGCTCCAAGGCAGTTTCGGTCTCAGCAATGTGCATAATAGGTGACAAATGAGGCAGCAAAACAAGTCGGAGACACATAACTTTAAGAGTTCACACATTCTCCAGCGATCCTTTCAACACAAGAAATATTTTAGCCTCTTAAAACCAAATATACGGCTGTCAGGATTTACAACTCTCATAAGGAAATTTTTCATACAGGTAAAAATAGAGTCATTGAGTGTAGAACAAATAATAATAATATTAATAAACAACAACATCATTTTAAGTTTCAAGGTTTTTTTATGTTTTCCTTTCAAAGTGTAATGCACCTCAGGGTTGTGCTACAACCTAACTAATCTTCTAACATTATCTTCAATAGGTGGCGTGACAAAAAGTTGAAACCTCAGTGAGATAACAGGTATGACACAATCTTTAATTTGAGATTTCTAGGAGAGTGCCTGCTAAGAACAAAATGGAGAAACTATGAGGACTGTAGAAACACATTCTGAAAAGGCACTGTAAAAAATTACACTCTGAAATGTCTCTGTGAAATGCAGTATTTCAGTTGAGTGCTTGTTTGTGCTCCAACAAATGTTTTTTTTTTTTTTTTTTTTGTCTACCATTGGATTTGCTTCAGGGCTCATCTTCCCACATGTTTTAGCACTGGGTTGTGCAGAAATGAAACTCTGCAATCTAAAGATTTATCTAAAGATAGTAATAAAAACGCATAATTTAGCCAGAAATTGATTTTTTTAATTCTGTTTAGTATGGTCAAAAAGAGCATGGCGGATTAAACTTTTAAATGCATAGAGTATTTTTAGATTTTAGCTGGTGAGTCTGAACACTGCAGCACAATTGTCAACATCTTTTCAAAGTTCTTACTTTGCCACAAGCAGAACACTGAAATTAGTGTTTTTTTTTGTAGATTGGAATATTATAAACAATTTTGCTCTGATTTAAAAAAATGTAAAGTTTGTGACAACTCTATATTTTGCCATAATACAATACAAATGAGCAGTGTAGTAAATAGAATATAGGCTGTGAGATAGTCTAGTCTACAGAAGACATATGTCAAATAAGTTTTATATCACATAACTTGTTTTTTTAAGGTATGACTTCACAATATTCAGTTTTAATAGAAAAATATTACAAGTAAATAAATAAAAAGCAATAATAATTTGGGTTTAGCTCCAGTATCAGTACACTTGTAACTGCATTTTATTTAACATCTCATTGCAACAAAGGTTTCTTTAGGTAAGTTGTTTAATTTACCTTCGGTCTGTGATGAAAGAAAAAATAAATAAATAAAACTTTTTCTTTATAGTCAACCACGTAGGATACTCAGATGTAGATTTCGTTTTTAGGGGTTTGCCGTCCGCACAAGTAGGTGCCTATGAATTGGGACAGCAACCCATGAATTGAAACACAGCCATAGTTACTTTCAACTGTATTTCCATTATTTTGGCACTCCTGACAGTTGTCTCATTAATTTGCTCCTCTGCTGTGATAAGCAGAATTATCTTTCCCTTTTTCCCTTTTTCTTTATAACCAGGAAAAAAAGAAAAAATGAGTAATAAAAAACAATGAAAGGAACAAGTTGGAAAACTGCAAGTTATAAATAAAGCAACCCAGCAGATACAAGTATGTCCAGCGTATAACAACTTCTGAATAATTTCCCATTTCCTGGATTACTGTACTCCCTTAATCACTGCTTGGCAGCACTTCATGGCTGGGGGGTAGAAGCTATTTTAGACTGTTAGTTCTGGCCCTAATTGTCCTGTAACGTCTGCCTGATGGCAGTAACTCAAACAGTTTATACCCAGGTTGTGTCGGGTCACAGGAAATCCTTTCAGCTTTCTTAATGCAGCAGGAACGTTGGAGTTCTACCAGCGAGGGGAGAGGGCAACTGATTATTTTCGGTGCATCTTTGTTGATCCCCTGGAGTGTTTTCTTCAGAGCCACCGTGCAGCTGGAGGACCACACGCCCAGGCAGCGAGTCAGTAAGTTCTCGATTGACCAACGATAGTGTTTTTTTTTTCTGAGAACTACCAGGAAATAATGTCTCTGCTGAGCCTTCTGCACCAGCTCAGCAGTGTTGACGCCCAAGGTCAGATCAACTGTGATGCACACAGTCAGGAAACGAAAGTCAGAGATCCTTATGTGTGTGGAACTTTTTTTTATTGCTTTTTTGCATTTATATATACAAACAAGATGAAATAAAAACAGGGCACTTATTCAGTCAAGATCAGGCTTTTATAAGGTTTCTGACTTTAAAAGATGCATCCTGCAAAATATTCCACAGCTCGTATTTTAAGGCTCTTTGTACAGGAAGCTTATGAAATCAAAGGAGGATCTACACCCTAGTGTTAAGTGGAACTACAACAATATGTTAAATGGGTATGTGGCTATTTCTGGGTCTAAATAATGCAATTGCTTTTCATGTTTCTTGTTATCAGCTTTCTGGACAGAGGTTTTTATTTTTTTAATGAAGCAAATAGCACTTGGTTGCAAATCACAACCAAACATTATTAAAACCAAACATCTCCTGACCAAAATGACTAAATAAATGGTTATTTTTTTATTTTTTTTTACTAAAACGTAGCTGCTGCTTCTTACAGAAAATTGAACATGACACTTCCATCTCACCCGGAGCAGAGGTTCAGCCTGACTGACCATGCTGACCTACCCAGGTTTAAAGAAACGCTTTTGTGTCATTGAAAACTCTGACTTTAGGCTCATCGTGTCTCTGTGGATTCATTTTCCTGTGCTTCACCTTTTCAGCCTGCATCCCCCTCCTCCCCAAGTCCCTCAGGCAGGGTCATTTTATTTTATTTATTTATTTGTTTGTTTTGTATTCATGTTTTTGTTCTTTTAGTTTTCTTTTTTTTGATTCAGCCTTAATCTAATCCCCCTGCCTTTGTTTTCCACTGCAGTTTGTCTGCGCAGCTTTAGGCCTCTTTCATTTATTTTTTTATTCTTATAGTTTTTATTTTTTTGTACTCAGTAAATGGCTAAGTTAAAGTTTACTTTTCTTCATTGTACATTCTTTTTGCGTTTCAATTCAATCAGAGCAGTACTTTACAAAGACATTAAAAGTACAAGAAAAAAAAAAGAAGAGAAAATCTTTAAGTGCATTTTCATTAAGACGCCGACAATGGTGGCCTTCCAGAGCACTAACCGACTAAGGTCACGTTGATCGTTTCAGTGTAACACGAGGGACATACAGTGAAAAGCTCCCACATGTTAGAAATAACTGACATGTCCTCCTTATCAGAACCGTGAAACAGAACCTCTGCACATCGCTCCTGTTTTTGGCTGAGATGTGGGCACACACGCTTTAAGCTTTGTACCATGTTGAACACATTAGATTCACGGTTATGAAAGCACAGCTATCAGAGCAGCCAAAAAGTTTTTTGACGTCAAAATGTCTCATAACCTGTTATGAATGTGGTGGATTTTTGATAATAATGATAGACTCCAAAATTAAACAAGCCAGCTGTTTCTTATTTCTCAGGAAGGAAATCAAGAAATAAGATATGAAGCAAACATATTTGCAGGCCCAGCAGGTCCTTGATCAGAGACTGCAGAAGAGATCAAATAAAAGGGACCGTATACATAATTCAGTAGACAAAATGAAATGTCCTAAACTGTGAGTAGACGTGACACTTCACAAGAGATAGTTACTCTGGCTGAGTACATGTCCGTTTGCAGCAAGTTTCACACAGAAGGTTTCTGCAGATCAACACAGTCATCCAATAAAAAACCCTTAACTTGTTTTGTCAATAACTGGTGCAAAAATCCCTCTCCTATTATCCAAACTAAAAATTTTCTGCTGGCTGCTCTGGGTAACAAACATTCCATAGAACCCCCTTTAAAAATATTACATTTTTAATTTTTTTTTAAATTTTTTTTCAATAGAAACAAGGCTTTAGAAAACATGTCTACATGTTTTGCGTTTTTTTGTAAATACCAAGCAAAAACCTAAAAGGTCAATGGATGAGTCACAGTATTTCAGGTATTTTACCAATACACTTAGCACAAAAATTAAGTTAGTTTGTGTTTGGTAGATTATTTCTTTGTTGTAACAATGTTTCTTGGCAATAAATCTTGCGTGATCTGATTGGCAGCGTCTGGGGGTACCAGAAGCTCAAAACAAGTGTCAGCAACAGCAAAATAAGCTGCTTGGCAGAAAAGATTTGGCAAATTTTTCATGTGCGCAACCCACAAACTCAGTTCTACTGCTCATTCCACAAATGCATGTTCCTTACAAATGTGGCAATATTTTAAAAGGACTTTCAACAGTATAAGATTTATAGCCAAGAAGCATTGTTAGAACAATCAAATAATAATTGACTTACTTTTTGTGCTAAGTTTTTGTGCTAAGAACTCAAATTATTTCTTTTTTTTTCCAACATAGAATAGCCAGCAAAGCAATTCCCACTCAAACTCTAGACCATTCCAGGAGGATAATGTCTGATCGTGGAGTATGTCAGAGGAAAAAAAAAGTGTTTGACGTAACCGGAAAATAATATTTAGTCAGTTCTATGGAACTGAATTGTGTTTAAAGGCAAACATGTGGGTTTTCTAAATGTGTAAGCGTGCACGAACATGAAAATATTTACACAAATGATTATCTTTTCATTTCTCCTCAGGATCTCAGAAAAAACTCTGTACAAACAAATCATTAAAAAAAGAGAAAAAAAACAATAGTATTTTATATGCACAATACATAAGGTGGGGGGGGGGGGGGTCATCAGTTAACTTGACGTATTTATGAGTTATTGTTATTCAGGCTAATAATCAGAGTTATTTCATTTTCTTAAACAGTTTCCTTTGATTTTGTTGAAAAATTGGGTGTAAACTAGTTGCTTTGTTGAACTAGAAACTGTTGACTCTTTGTGTCTCTTTGTTTAACATGTCCGTCTTTTTAAAAAAGTAACATTAATAATGTTTCCTAGAAGTCAGTACTTTCTAAAACCTCATACCCTGGAACATTTTTCACTTGTATAGTGTGTTTGTTCCTGTTTGTGGCTGCCATGTTTGCATTTGGCTACAGGTGATGAGTATATTTCTGACTAAGAGCACATGGTTCAAGCAGTGATGATCTATTTTCCCTTAAGTAATTCTCATGCTTTAACTGTTACAGTACATGTTCTGACAATCCCCCAGGAAACAGAGCACAGGTTGAGAGATTTTTCTGGAAGTGCCTTACTGTGAGACATGCAGTACTGTAATTTCAATATCAAGTCACACACCTTTTGTCTGTTTTAAACAGATACATTTAAGAAATAATTTTTATTAGTGTTTTTAAAAGCAGATCAGATGACAGTCAGGCTCCTATTCATTAGATAAATAATGTGGTTAAATTCAGGTTGTGACTCTGGTTGCCCAAAGGGTTTTGATTTCTACAAGTCAACTTACTTCAACACTGATTAAGATAAATTTGGTAAAGTTTTATGATGTTTTTTGGTTTTTTATAAATTCGGTTTTATGCTTCCACTTCCACTCTAGTAGTGCATAATTGAGGGTTCTGAGTGGTTGTGGGGTTTGACGTTATTCTAATAGTTGATGGTGAATATTTTTCTTTCAAAATGTGAACAAAATACTCACGCACTACATATTTACCTGTTTGACCTTGTTGAGGGTTGGGTTTGTTGGTGCCTAAACCACCAGTTAACAGTTGAGATGGGTACATCCCTTCACCAGTTTATCAAATGATTTATAAGATTTAAAAAAAAAATCACCACTTAATTAATAATGTATGTTTTCAGACTGAAGAAGAAAAACAGATTATCCTGTAAAACACAACCAATGCATTCGGGAGAAGTCCAGGTTCCTGGTGTTTATAAATTGCACCACCTTTTATGGTGGGCCACTTAGAAAAAATAAATAAATAAAACAACATTCAGACAGATTTTGCTCTTTGTTTTTACATTTTAAAATTAAAGTAAAAAAAAATACTAGAATTGAGTCAACAGTTATTTTCTAAATGGATTTAAAATATTGAGAAAAAAGTCTAAACGTTTCAAGACTAAGCGTAGGGGTTTGGGTATTATGTATTTGTTAGGGATGCAACAATATATGTACCCATATTAAACTGTATTGAACCGTACTGAACCGTGATGAACTGTTCAATACACGCTCGTATCGAACAATACAGATTCTTTAAATGTATTTTATCAGCTTGTCTTCTTAAGATGCTCTGTGTTGAAGGATCAGTTGATCTGTGTTTGACTACTCCACCTTCAAGCGTAGAACCACTGAGAAACTTGCTATTTTAGCAAAATTGTATTTAAAAACTGGACTTTTGAGGTTAAACAAATGTTTATTATTAATTTCAATAAATTGCAAGTTAAAAAGGGCATGGAAATTTCTGTTTTTTGTATCGAAAAAATATCGAACCGTGAGACCAAAGTATCGAACCAAACCAAACCATGAATTTTCTGTATCGTTGCACCCATAGTTTGTGTATGCTTACGTTCTCGTCTTCGTGCTTTACTTTATCTGCTCTGTGTTTAGTTCCCCAGTGTTTCATTTCCTGTGTCTACCTGCTCCTCGGGACTCCTCCCTCTCCTGCGTGTTTCCCTCAGATATTTGTCTTTTCAGTTAATAAGCTCATTAAGTACAGTGTCTTGTCACCCTTCCAGTGGTGGCTTCATTGAACTTAGGCCTGTTTGGTCTGTCCTCTGACTTGAGTTGCCCTGTGCGGTTCCCTGAAAGTTTTCTCCTTTATAAGTTTTATGCTGCCACCCCAGCCCTTGGTTTTGTTAATAAATGTATTCATTTTTTGACATTTGAGCCTTCTTCCTGGGTTAAAATGTATGCAGATCTTAACATATTGGAGGATCTATCCCACTGTGCTCCTGAACCCTGTTCTGGTTTAAGTTGATGTTGTAGTTCAGGGTTATTGAGGCGCTTTATTGAGAAACTACAAGATATATGAAACATTTTCATTTGCACCAGTCCTTGGTGATGTTTCTACTTTGTGGCAATGGCTTCTGTTTTGTATTCCAGAGAGGTGAAAATGAGCAGACAAGGGGAGGAGCGCCATGTTACTGGTAAAACTGCTCAGGCGATGAACCTTGCGACAAACCACAGGAAGGGAAAAACACTAGCCTGGTAAAAACCAGCCCCTTATTCTTTGCTTTGCTTCGTACAGAGGGTCTAGACCCTCGGCTATTGAAAAGTGATTGCTTGCTGGAGGCATGGTCTCTGTTGAATTTTAAAATGATTGGATCTGATTTTACCCAATCACTAATGTTTGGCCGTGACCTTGACCTATGTAGTGCACCAGCTCAAACGTGAAGGAAGCTAAGCTAAGAAGCTAACCGAAAATTGTGTGCCATTGCAGTCAGAGTAAAACAGCGCAGAAAATCAATGCCGTTGCTCACAACTCCTCCTTCTGTTCTCTGATTGGCCCGGTTGAAATTCTACAGGAGAAATTTATGTCAGTGGGTGAAAGCCAAGACTGAAGGGAAATTAGAATTGAGCAAAATTGCGTAGGAAGGCAAGGGCCAGGCCAGGAAAACACTGGCAGATGTGAATCATCCCTACCTTAAGACTCTTTGAGCATTTAGATGGCATTTTGGATTTATTGGTTTATTTTGGTGGGTTCTTCTTGATTGTCTTTAAATGAACTTTGAATGTAATGAATTTGAATTGTGTTTTTGAATGTATAAAATGTGTTGAATATTTATTTGAAGTGTTTTATTTTATTGTTTTTAGAGAGGGCATAACAAAATTGACAAGTCATGAGGTACAGCCAAATGTTTTACGTCACTACATATGACCATTAATATAGTAACACTGGTTGTACCTTGACTAACCTTTCAAAATTGAAAGGCTCAACATATTTGGCCTTAATGACACGGCTCCTAGTTTGTGGAATGCTTTCCCGCTAAGTATTAGACAAGCTACCTCATTGTCTTCTTTTAGAACTTTACTTATGACTTTCTTTTATAATAATGCTTTTAATCTTTGAACTTCTTTTGAGTTTTTCAGATTTTTCATCATTGAAAATGTATTGATCTTATTACTTAGTATATATTTTGAGTTTTATGTTGTCTTTTATGATATTTAAATATTTTTTTAATGTAAAGCACTTTGTAACATTTGTTTAAAACGGTGCTATACAAGTTATTATTTTCTAAATATATGAAGCTACTAAAAATAGCTTACGGTTTTATTGTTGTTCTTTAGTCAAACGGATACAGACTGCAGGGATTTTGAAAAAAATTTAGAAGTCAAAACTCAGAATACATGTTTGATACTCTTATTGTGAAGGAGCTTGCTCAGTGGTCAGTTTTGCGGTCTGTGTGTTCGAACTCAGGTTGTGTCAGGAAGGGCATACTGGTTCAAACAAATGCCAAAATGTTCACAAGAGTTTGCTCGCAACATATTTTCATGTTTTAATTTTAGTTTAATCTTGAAAAAAAAACAATATTAAAAACACATATCTTTCTAACAGCCCAAATATTGCAATTTAGTATCCTTTTTTTTCTGTTGTATCACAATTTTATGAACTTGATATTATGTACGTCATTTTTCATAGAGAGGTTGTGTACTCCGTATTAAAACCAGCACTAATTCAGCAAGCAATGCCAAAAAAAAAAAAAAAAAAAGCTGCTCCACAGATTTTATCAAAGCAACTTTTGTAATATTTTTTTGGTAATGAATCCAATAATCCCACAAGTATTTTATCTTGAAGATAAGACCATGTTTTGTGCAACTTTTTTTTTAGTTTAATTTAATTTATTTTTATTTTAAGTGGATCACTGATTTGCTAAATGTGTTAGGCTGTAATTTAAAATAGTTGAACCACTTGAGTTCAAACAAATAATCATTAGACTTTAAATTAAAGGCTTAATTTATTGTTTTTGTTTTCAGCTGAGTGAAACATTAACACAGTTTGTGGCGCTGCTCTTCAAGCCTTAACAAGATAATAGCCTGGAGCTCTTTGTGGTCTGATTGTCTTCAGTGGCTGGACGGCACCACATGTACTCACAAGGTAGCCAATGTTCTGGCTCTGCTCTCAGAATAGGACATCTGTTAATTGCCGTTATCCTGGGATATGACTTGTAAATGTAAATCAGTTCCAGCCTTGATTATGTTTTCGATGGAAGAAGGACAAAAAAAAAGAAGCAAAATCTAATTTGTTTTCCTTCTTTTCACAGTGACTTGTTTCAGCTTCAATTCAACACATTGTAGAGACGGTAACAGAACCAGATGATGAATTAGGTATGCTCCTTGCCCTCTTAATGGGAACGATTGAAAGACTATTTTCCTTTAGGGACAAAAAAAAGGGGGGGGGGGGGTTTGCTTGAGCTTTCTGCTGAGCATCAGCTCAGCCCAGGGAGTCTTTAATTGTTGCTCTTTTGTCATTTGGCTTTTTAGTCTCCCTCTTCAGTAAAAGACGACTCGAGCACAGCTTGTCCGCATGTCAGCTCTCTGTGTGCATTCAGGTGGGCATGGCAACCAGGCAGAGCAGCAATAAAGACAGGCCAAAATAAAGATAAACACAAAAAAAATGTTGAGTCATCTTTAGCCACATCTGAACATCAAAATCGTTTTAAGGAAAAAAACACTTGTTTTCCCCAAATGGTAAAGTTACACTGACTAGCTCAAAAAAAAAAACATTTAAGACAATAAATATTATTTTAGAGGATGCTATCAGTTTTTATGTGTAAATAAAAACAATAGCATAATTGAACACTTTATGCAGGGATTAACATTACTTGCATGTTTTTAAAAGGGATGCATGGTACTAATCTGATCATTTTTGCAGTGAAGTTTAAGCTCTTATTAGCATATACATATGCAGTGGGGAGAACAAGTATTTGATACACTGTTGATTTTTCAGGTTTTCCCACTTGCAAAGCATGTGGAACACTCATCATTCTTCTTCCTCCAAACATGACGAGTGGAGTTTAAACCAAAAAGTTATATTTTTGTCTCATCAGACCACATGACCTTCTCCCATTCCTCCTCTGGATC
>JAUBOC010000191.1:7522185-7533776 GCA_032275365.1 Anablepsoides cearensis | reverse complement strand
ATGACAATCCGTCCACAAGTTTTTGAGAAATTTTGTCCACAGACCGACAGAATGACAGAATGACAGAACGGAGGAACAACAGACAGACATACGCGACCGAAAACATTACCTCCTCCCTTGGCGGAGGTAAAAAACATTCTCCATTGCCCTTTTAGTGTCAAAATCCCAAAGAAGTATTAAAACATTCTAACTTATTTTTCCCTAAAATAAAATTGCCTGTCATTAAAGAAATAAGAATTTACTGTGCTCACCTGTCATGCAAAATGAGAAACGATAGAAACGTAGTTTGTCACAGATATTAACAATATTATCTTGGGGGCCAGATAATTTATCAGCAAAAGCCAGATTTGGCCCACAGACCTTCAGTTTGACATGTGTTGTAAGGGAATACTTTACAACAACAACTGTATTTATGTTTTCCTCCTGAACAGCACAATGTTGTGCAAAGCTTCCCACTGGGTTTTCTTGGACTCATGGTCAGTGAGCGAATGTTGGTAGCCTTTTTTATTTCCAGATGAGGTTCCAAAGTTGCTATTTTGTTGTGTTTAATGCTTCAGTATCTCATACAAAAAAAGCCAAATACGGTTCAGCTGGTGAGGGGGCTGGCAGCGTTCACTCAGCTGACTACAGTTCTGCCTTTGTGTGACTGTCAGTGGTTCTACTCACAGCTAATTAACAAGTCGCCTGGAGTTGGCGGGCCTGGCAGTTTCACTTAAACCTATGCTGGTTTAGTTTTTTTTATATGTTCCATTTTGTTTACTGTTAGGGATTAAGAGTTATGCCAAGGAGATTTCTTACCCTTTGTAAACACTTAACTCCCTGACAACATGCAGATGGTTTCCTACCAAATAGCTAGGAGGATAATCCTGGGATGTAACAACCAGCTTGCAGAGAAGTCACAATTTATTTGAATCCCTATATCCAATAATTTATAAGCAACATATGTTTTGTCTATTTTGTGCTTACTACCGAACAGTTTTGGTGATTGTAACTGATTTATTATTACTTCGGTTTTGCAGTTGGTTCATTTTATAAATACATGTCAAACTCTTATCTCAAACCTTAACTTGCTCCAAAGCAGGTTAAAGTTTGAGATTAGGTTTTCAGTTTAAGTTACTATAGTGACACACCCTGATAAGAACCAGCTTTATGACCCTTAAACCTCAGTTAAACATAAAGCTACCTCCTCACTAAGCTATTAACTCTACTCATAGCACATCTTCTTAAGCAGACTAACAAACAAACACATCCGCAGTTTTGTGCAGGTTTTTTCTAGGTTTTGAGGGGAACAAAGTTGTCTCCTTTGATTTTTAATTCTTCGTTCGCTTTTCATCTGGGAACCTGTGGGGGTTATTCTTTTAAATGTAGTTATTGAACCGGGGGAAAAGTTATTTCTTCTTCTCAATATGACTAACTGTTATGACAGCGAGGTGCTTTCATTGTGAAATTCTTAACCTGAAAAAAAGTTCTTTCAGAGGAAAACCGGAAACTGCTGGTCTGACTTTAATCAGCCGAGATGCTCTAAGCCTTGAGGTTTGCATGGCCTCGTGCTTTGTAGTATGTGACCTGTAGATAAGCAATCAGAAAGGCTGCATTTCAATTTCTGTAGCTGCGGATCGGGTCATTCATTTCATCTAAATGCCAGACGGACGTGTGACTCAGGTAGCGATGGCTCATTGTAAAAGAAGGAAGTGAATTTAGTCCTGCGCCGTCAAAATTGTCCTTTATCTCTTCTGTAAGATTATTTTGATATTTCTTATATTTATCCATTCATTTTTCACACCTTCTTTATTCTGGTAAAGGTCGCATGAGGCCCGACGTTCATCCCAGCTGTCACTGTGCGGGAGGTGAGGTGGACAGGTCCCCAGTCCATAGACATGTGAGATAACAATGTTAATAGAGTTTAAATAACTTAAACATGTATGTTTTTGAACTGAGGGGAAAAATTTCAATTTAAACACGACATTAACCTAAAAAAATTTTAATAATAAACTAAACAGTATTTTAAATTTTTTTGTGAGTATTCTTCAGAGTACTGCACTTAATTTAAGGTCATATTCAGACCTGCACATTTGGTTCGCTTTAATTGAAGCAGAGTTTGTTTCCAGCGTTGGTCCGGACCTTTTGTCCAGGTGTGAATACACTCATGCGAACTCTGGTGCGGATCAAACAACCAGACCACCTCAAAAAGCGGGTCTCTGTCCGCTTCCAAACAAACTCTGGTGCGATTCAATTTAGTTCGTGTCTGGTGTGAATACAGACCGGACTTGAACCGAACCAACTGCATAGAACATGCACCTTTTTGGACTTCACGGGCCACCGTTGCTGAGCTTAATAATCTGAAATCATACCTGTTTCGTCGTCTCCTGCTTAGTCACGCTGCTCCCAGCATGTAGTGGGTCAGAACACGTAAATCACGTCGTCTCCTTTGGGCTGCGGCACATTTTTACCAACGCCACTCCAAAATTAGAATATCATCGCAAAACCACCATTAAATTAGCTGTTTTTGATATTTTAAATGGTATTGCAGTTGTAATAACAGCATAAATGTGCACATCAGAACCGCAGCACGCAGGACTTCCTGTTTTTTTCTGGGTCTGTGGGCTAAGTCCCACCCCCGTCCTTTCTGTCCAATGGGAGCGATGATAGTCACCCTCATGGCTTTGTTTACAACTTATAGTTCGTTTGCTAGAGAGCACAATGTGAATGCAAACCGCACCAAATGAAAAAAACAAAGTCCACTTTTGGTCCGGACCAAACAAACGAACCAAAGGACTTTCCTGGTGTGAATACACCCCAAGATTTGTGTTTTTGTGTCTCCAAAAAAGTCACTATGTTGTAAATACCAGGTAAGATTTGGATAGTCTTCTCCAGTGTCCTAACAATTCTTGAATTTCCAGTCACAGAAAAGAATGTCTTTTTCACCAGGTAGAGCACACACAGTCTACAGTTCAGATGGGTCAAACTAAATATAATCACAAGTTCTCATGCACTAAATTAAACCCGGAGAAGACAGGTTAGGATGCTGGATCCATTTGTGGTTAGCTAACATTGTTATGAAAAGAGGGGATTATTGAAAAAGCATTAAAGTAACATTTTACTTTACCAGAAATGATAGGCACTGCATAAACAGAATTTTTGACTCAATTAAACTTGAATAGATGCTAAAAAGCTGGACTAACTATACTTGAGGAACAAAGCAGATACTCATACTCAGGTTATTTTAGGAGAGCTGGTTTAATTACCATGAACAAGGAACATTTAAATTAGTGGTTCTACACCTTCGTAAATCAATCAAGTTTTCTGAATTTTAAATATACTCACTGTCATTAGAAAATGTCAAGCTGGTCTAAGAGGAACAATCACAATAATGTGGCAAAAAGAAAAACATGGGGGGAAACTAGCTGTTTTTCCATCAATGATTTTTTTATGTGTATTTTTGAAGTATCAAATTAGAAAAGGTTGAGGCAAATGGCAACATTTGCAAAAAAAAAAAAAGTTTGCCAAAAAGTTTTTCCCCTGGTTTTTGGATTTTACAGAAAAAGAGTTAATGCACAAATGGGGAGCTGGAAACACATTTGCCAAATAACTTCTGATGTAGCGAACAATTACCTCACATGATTGATCAGCTGTTTTTGCCGTTGGCATCTTCCTATATTGTAAAGAGAATTGCATTTTTTTTTCTCTACGTCTACAGACAACATGTGACATCATCAATACTAGTTGATATGACAGAACTATTATAACTTCCCTGATAGTGACATTCCTGAAAACTTCTCACCGTTTTCTTGAGATGTGTGGTCCCTGCTAGTTTGCAACCTCTACTTCCTGTTTACTACAGCCATGCAAAATGCCAATGTCTGTCTATGCTTAGCATAGCCTGGTTGATTCACTCCAAACATGTAAATGGAAACATGCCTAATTCACATTTCTTCTAATTTTTAAAAGTTCACTAAAAAGTTGCAGTACAATTGGATGGAAACATGGCCGCTGCCACTAAATAAAAGCATTAATTCCTATTTTTTTTTTCTTTTTTTTTTCATTTGTACAGTTTGAGTCATCATCTCATTATTGAAGTTTATTTTGTGTCATTCAGCCCTCATAAGGCTACATTAGGTGCTAGGATAGGGGTATTGACACTTTTTGAGAAACATGATAAAGGCAAAAATGTACCTGTGTACATAAATAAAGTTGATTTATTGACCTATTGAAAATGTAAGCTAAACACAAAATCAAATCACAATATATTTGAGGAAAAGAAAACAAAAATTGGATATGTACTTTATTGTTCAAACATCTTTCCCCACATGAGGGGTCAGGTTATATGTACATGTTTTATGTTCAGAGGACTCAAGATGCTGATAAGATGGAAGCGCATAAACCATTTTCATTCAAATATTTCCAAAACTCACAGGGAGCAGGGGTGTCCCAGCTCTACACTAACATGGTACTAAACCTGACTGGTGACCTGTAGACTGTGACACACACACGACTTCATACCAAACAACAATCCCACAAAAGAAAGGGAGAACACAAGAACACTTTTAAAAGAGCACTAATCAGCCGAACAGAAAACACTTGAAAAGATGATCACAGAAAATTGGAAAATGGGGAAAAAAATAGACTGAGAAGAACACAAATACTCTGGAAACTAGACTCAAAGGTAAGTCCACAAACCTCACATTATGACAGAACAGAAACCATCCCTTGCACTTATCAGTTCCTCTCAGCTCCAGGCCAGAGGTAATATATCCAAACAGGGAATTCTACACTGGACTCTCTTTGAAATGAAACGAAACGAAACGAAAGACTTGCGACCTGTCTAGGGTGTACCCCGCCCTTCGCACTGTTAGTGCTGGATATGGGCACCAGTGACCCTGAAAGGAAGACACAGGTATAGAAAATGGATGGATGGATGGATGGATGGATAATATTTTTAAATTAGAAAGAGGTGATCAAGGGGCATCCTAATCAGATGCTCAAACCAATTCAGCTGACTCCTCACCCTATATCTAATTCTAAGCTTAGACACTTCATGACAGAATCTCATTTCACTTATATCTGGAATATTCTTTTGGTCATATTCTAAACCTTGTGACCATAAGTTGGGACTGGAATGTAAAGTGAACCAATTAATAAGAGCTTTGGCTTCCGGCTCAGTTCCTTTTAGACTGTAGTAGATAAGAGCAATAAACTCATTAGCACAGACAAGACCCAATCCATCTGTCCATCTCCAGCTCAGTTCCACCATCACTTGTGAACAAAACTACCTTACACTTGAAATTCTCGGCTTGAGGCAGAAAGTCACCTCTGACCCGGAGAGGGTATTCCATTTTTGCCTGATTGTGAACCATAGCTTTAGACTTAAGGCTGGTTTATACTTCAATTCACACATCTTACTGACTTTGTTGCATGACTAACATTGTGTAGCTTCTGACTGTTATCTTCTGCTAACGCCTTGTCATGTATATTGCCCCCAACCAGAGGACTTTCTTTCCGACCAATGCGGATTGCATTGTTTGATTGATGAGAACTTTGTGGGTATGTTTGTTTATGTGGAGTAGTGTGTACTTCAAGGATCCAGTTGGTAAATGTAGCAATATGGGCATCTTTGAGGGGCAGCTTGTCTGGTCCTTTTGAGCACACAAACAGTCTACTGACATCTATGTCATTTTCTCCATGGTTAATAAGATTAAAATCTAGATTCAGCTTTTCATCAAACATGAGCCATCTGAAACATTGTTGAGTGAAAATAAACAGCTATCTATCCTGCGATCATTGTTTATATGCTTAGCTATGCGCAACGTACTGTATGCTACATTGAGAATGATGTGGGAGTGCAGATGGCGGAAATATGATAATTTAGCCCTCATGTCTGCTGCATGGCTATAAATATGCTTTGAGAGAAAGACGACTGAAATGATGTAATCACTGATCACTGTCTCACCTATTGTTGAAGTTTGGACCAAGCTTTAGAGGAGATGACTCTCATCCCAGCTGCCTGGCCAAAAAAAAACTACCTCATTCTTTGAGCACATACTGTTGCTGAACCTGTACCTGACCAACTGCAGCAAGCCCACATACCACTGCCCCCACAGGCTGTACAGTAGACATTATGGGTGCATCACTTCACCTTCCTCTCTTCTTACCCCGATGCTCCCATCACTCTGGAACAGGGTAAATTTGGACTCATCAGACCACATGATCTTCTTCTATTGATCCGGAGTCCAATCTTTATGCCTCCTAGCAAATTGAAGCCTTTTTTTCTTGTTAGCCAGTGATTTGACCCTTCTCAAACACGACCACGGGATGTGTCTTTTGATTTGGTTGTTTAAAAAACAAGAAACAACTTATTGCACCAGTTGGGGTTAAATGACTAGATGCCAGCTGAAAGATAATCGCCTATCCAGTAATTATCCAATAGGAGACTTGTACCCATTTACTTAGTTAAATCCTAGTAGTGACTTTTTTTGTTTGTTTTTTTTAACTAGGCAGTGTATTTGGTTGTGCATTGCCACAGTTCACACTGAAGGTCGTGGCTTGAAGACATCAAAATAACCCATCTGCAAAAAACATGAGAAAAGACCCTTTTCTGTGCAAATAGGCCTGGAAATCCTGTCAAACCATAACCAGAATCAGAATCAGAATCAGTTTTATTGCCATTGTCAAAGAACAGGATTCACAGACTAGGAATCTGCTTTGGCATAAAGGTGCAATAGGTATAAAATAAAGAAAATACAAAGGATAAAAGGAAAAAATAGAATAAAATATATAAAACATATGTACACCAGTTCAATACATTAATCAGAGCAGACAGTATAGTTGGAGTAGTGCAATTTCGTCCAATGATAAAGTGACCAGAAAAACAATAAGGACGAGGTTGTGCAATTTAAAATCTGGTGATAAAGTGGCCAAGGCAGAGTTATAGAATGACGCGATTCTAAATGTTCATGAGTCTGACGGCAGCGGGGAAGAAACTGTTCTTATGGCAGGATGTTCTGGTCCGAATGAACCAGAACCTGAGAGTAAGGATAGGATAGGATAGGATAGGATAGAATAGAATAGAATAGAATAGAATAGAATAGGAGAGGAGAGGAGACAAGGACCACTCTAACTAAATCCAAGTCACACTATGAGCAAACAGCATTATATCAAGAAAGCAAACAAAGCTCTTGCTTAGGTTATACAGGGACTCACACAGAAGACTGGGTAATCTGTACTGCTGTTTGGTACAAACAGTCATAACCTTGTCTCTTGCAGTTCAAAGTCAAAGAGGTGGTCCGCTCACTCGGAAGAACTTCAGCACCAAGGCACTCAGGTGAGTGCTTGTGAGCAACCCCGCATCAACCCAACACCTTTCTCTCTGGTCCACTCCAGAGTAGGGGGGAGTTCAGGCCCTCTTCAGGAAATGGGTTACAAACTGTGCATGGAACCCATAGGGCTTGACCTCACACACTCTAGCTTCTTTCCTGCCAGCTATGACTTTGCACACACTTTAGAGACAGTTTATGATGGCAGGGATCAGCAGGCCTAGGACCCAATCCGATTTACACTGCACCCAACTTTGATTGTTCTGTGTGGAGCTAGAGTTTTGTAATGTACATGCATAGCAGAATGAATGCAACTGGGGAACATGTTGTTTTCGTCTTCTGCACATAAAAAAGTGACATGTTGTAAACCTGGCAGCTATTTGAAAGGTTTCTGTGTGGAGGTAACATGTTTACTGATTTTATCTGGATGCTCCAAATTCCTCATACAGTTCAAAGGCATTCAGCTTGACCTAAATGTCTTGCCTGTAGGTGTGAATGTCAACTTGAATGGTTATTTATTGAAGGGTCAACAACCCCAATCTCTTCAAGTTATGACATTTTCGGTTGAAGAAAGAAATTCATGTACATTACATAACTGTTTTAAAAGTGATTTTTCAATTATATTGTTTAATTTTCACCTTTAATCCAGAAATCCAAATTTCAGGAGCTACATTGTTTGAGCCATTGTTTTATTTAGGTTATTTGACAAATACACAATAAATGAGTTAGAATAAACCTCTAGATAAATCTAGTTTACTCAACTTGTTAAAGTGTATCCTCTACTAAATTTATATTTTAAAAATTACCTAAGCGCCTGCATCCTAAAGTCAAGGACATTGGTTGTAGTCTGATTGTCCTTATTCAGGGGGACTAAATTTGAAGTCAAATTTAATAAAATTGACATTTATATTTTTAACTCCTAATTGCTCAAAAACAATGTTTGTTCTTCTGTTTGAGGTTTTACTCATCCTAAATAGCTAGAGGAAATAAAAAAAATGTGTATCAAGCAAAAGCTTAGGATTCAGGAAGATAAAACTGTCTGGCCAGGGGAGGGAGAAGAAGAAACAAACTTTTTAAGGGGGAGAGCATCACCCCCTTTTGACATGCCTAACCCCCGTCATTCCCCTCCTCCCTCAGTGGCGCCTCTGTGTTTGTGCTGTTGTCATACTTGTTCCTCCAAGATAAACTCCCACACCTTATGGCTGCCCTGCTGATATCAAGGTCTCCAACACAGGGTTTTTGGTGCCAAAGTAGCAGCCAACCATTTATCGATTAGGGCTCTGATTTAAGATAATCATTTATTGCTACTTTGTCAAAAGGTAAGATAATCAATGTTGACTTGAGAACAGATCTGTGCATATACATATATTAGAAGCTAAGCAGTTACATCACGTATATTGCTTTGCAAAAAAAATCCATATCATTCAGTATTTGTTACTGCAGCAAAAAAAAAAACACGAGAGAGCAGCGGATTGGATATTGAATCATGATTAAAGTTAATTAAAATGGGACTTTGTTCAGTTTAAAGGCAATAATTAAAAGTGCAGAAGTGGCAGAAGGAGGAACACTTGATGTCTTATCTGACAGCTAAAAATATGATTAAGTCATATCACACATGAGTGGTATTTTCAAACCGAGCCTGTGTTGCGTGATCTTAGAGCAGTGCTTTCAGCTAACGGAAAATAGGGCCTTAATTATCCCCGATTTTCTTCCATATTTCTTTTTGTCAGTTTCAAACTGGTGTTGTGAACTACTTTAACTTGTGGCTTCAGAGGACAGAAAAACACAGCACAGCGGATATTTATTCACTGGGCATTTTCAGCAAGAATTAACATTATGATTCTGCTTGGAAATCTGTGTGTTGTAAAACAGAGAACAATGTTGATTTATAAAATTGTATTTACATTAACCATTGGAATTCTTTAGATTTTAGTTGTTTTAAAACAGAGTCACTCTTCTTCTACAGGTAAGATATTAACTGTTCCTAATTCTTCCTCAGAACCCCACACGTCAAAAGATCTGAGTTATGTCTTTCAGTGGAAAAGAATTAGTACTTGTCCTGCAGCCTGTTTTTTCCCATTAATCATTGCAGCTGCTGGAAGAACAAAGGAGTGCAATTCCTTGGGTCCACCCGATTTCCACTCATTTTAGTTGCACTGAGTTGTAAAGTCTTTAACATACTGTACGGTTATTAGCCACTGAGCCAATGTTAAAGAAAATATTTAACACCATGACAAAAAAATACAACCTTTAATGTATGCAGTGAGGATTAGAAAAATATAGAATGATGTTTTTTTCTCCATTTTAAAGCTAAAATAAATGAAGAAAAGATTGCTTCTTTTAATTATGTGGCGTGGCAGCAACTTACTCAGGTCCACAGATTTTGGTCTCTCTTTTTGCATAGTTTGCTGCAAAGTTACAAGCTGTTCTATTTCTAGAACATAGAACAAAAATTAAGGATTATTTGTGACACTTGATTGGCAGCATCTGGTGTACCAGAATCTCAAAACAAGTTTCAATAGCGACAACAAAATAAGCTGTTTGGCAATAGCAGAGAGGATTTTTTTCATGTACGTAACTGACACACTCTGCTCTACTGCTCATCCCACAAACGCATGTTCCTTACAAATGTTGCACCATTTAAAAAGGGAAATTGACAGGCTTCCCAACTGTATAAGACTTATTGCCAAGAAGCTTTGTTACAACAAAGAAATAATATACAAAGCATACAATTCCTTACTTTTTGTGCTAAGTATACTTTAAAGCTAAAGTCAGGAGGTTAGGGTTAGAGAGAGAATAGTTTATGGTTAATTTTCTTCAACTAATGTGATTTTTTTTTTTACACACAATTTACAAGCACAGGACCTTCCTTCTGTTGTGTAACAAATGCAACCTGCAGTATTTTACATAATTCTGCCTGCAGAAAGCAATACTACAGAATACTTGTCTTTATTAGGACATTATGATACAGCAATAAGTGCCTAAGTCTTTTACGACATACAACCTTTAACCCTCTTAAACAGGAGCCAAGTCATCCTGCTTAGTGTGTCTCTCTGTGTGTACAGATCAATTAGTAAGACAAAAAAATAACTCCCAGGAGATTAGCCATTTCTCTGCAATACAAAATAGAAAGAAAAATAACCCTGTTTTTTTATCACTTAGTACAGTAAAGTTAAACTACAGCTTGGATTATTTTTTATTTGCATAAGAAGCAGGGATGTTTTTGTGAATATAGGAGAAGTGCTGCTTGGTAGAATTTATGGAGAGGAAGAAAAACCTGACTCGCTTACATCGACAAATCCAAACATTTTTATTTTTTCATCCATGCATACTAAAGCTTGACAGCATCCTGTAAAATATGTTTTAAAGCAATCAGACTCCCATGAGGACAGTGTTATTTATTGTTTGAGCTCTATCTTTACGTCACAGGCCAAAAGTTGTTGAATGGCGCTGTAAAGTGTTTTTACAAGCATTTTCTCTGTTGGAACTTTATCTGACAGAACAATGACTTGTAAACCCAGAGCCTCCTTGTCTGTATATGGTCTGTTTCACCTAAAACATACTAAATAGTTTTGTCTGTTGTCATGAACCTAAAAGAAAATTCTTGTTTGGTTTTTTGCATAAAGAAACCCTTTTTTTCCAACACACTTTTTACTGTATTTACATGAAAGTTTTGAATATTCTCAGAGAACAATGTTGATTTATAAAATGGTATTTACATTAACTATTGGAATTATTTAGATTTTAGTTGTTTTAAAACAGAGTCACTCTTCTTCTACAGGTAAAATATTAGAAAGAAAGAACAAAAAATTGATTTTGTGATTGAACTTTTCGTTTAATATATTAACCATCACGCGATACATGATGCGCTCATGTAGCATATTGTAAATGCCAATGTAAATTGTTAGGACTAGTTTAGGAGTTCCAAGTTCAGCTCTGGGAGAAAGTTGGTTTTGTGTTTAATAAAGACAGACAATGTTCAGCTGCAACAAAGTGAATTATATTGTTAAACAAAAAAATATTTACAATATGTACAGTCTTTCACAAGATTAATAACAGTTCAATTATTTCAATGAACACAATAATTGTAAATGAACAAAACAGTTTCTCAATGAAACCCAAGTGTGGTTGTAGTTCCACAGTTTGTACAGCCCCGCCAGGCTGTATTATCGTTCAAAGTTTGTTGGTGGTAAAAGAGTTTGAGTATATGGAGTCGGTGTATATGGTTTTGTGTGGGGGAATTCAGACTGCAGGGCCTCCTACCACACTGTTGGAAGTTGC
>JAUBOC010000191.1:7503465-7516789 GCA_032275365.1 Anablepsoides cearensis | reverse complement strand
AAATGTAATGGTGTGTTCCTTTGGCCAATACCCACATGTGGTAAAAATTCCATGACAATCCGTCCACAAGTTTTTCATTAATTTTGTCCACAGAACGACAGACTGACAGACAGACATACCCGACCGAAAACATTACCTCCTCCCTTGGCGGAGGTAATAATATAATTTACATATAGTTCCAAATAGTTCCATACAAATACATGTTCACTCTAAATGCTTTCTTTACTTCTTTAAAGAGAAGCAATAGACTTGATTTAAATAAATGTGAAATTGTTTGAATGAGTGACAGCAAATGTAAAAACAAGTAATTGTTTTCTGACATTTAGTCAAAAAGTTGATTTGATTTCATATATATTCATAATATATTGACAATGCAGCCTTGTTTTTTTATCATTTGTCCAATTTTTTTGAAATCACATGCTTCATTTTAAAAATGAAATTACACAATAATGCTTTCAGGAAAAAGAAAATTTAGTGCATTAAACTGGCCCTACTGCAAACTATTTATGTTTTTCTGTTGCAACACATTCCAGGTGTTGTGTGGTGTTTTTCATTCCAGGACACAACAACTCATGGCAACCAACCAGGAAACAAACCACCAATCTAATGAGCCACTGCTTCAGTGGTCGGTAGAACCACAAAGCAAAACAACTCTTCCAATCTTCATCTTGTACGCACTGCTGCACACAACACTATACTTATTTGTTTTTAATCTTGAGAGGTTTGAACAGATGTTGAAAGCAACCACTCTAGTTTTTCCTGCCGTGACTTAATTTTTCGACAGAAAAAAAAACTACAGAGTCTGGTGGAACTCGCAAAGCCTGTCCTAACCAAAAGCTGACTCTCATCACCTCTTCTTATTTTATTATTACAAGAAACGATTTAAAAGAAGTTCAGTTCTCGAGAATTTGTAAGTTCTGGGAAAATGAAATTTCAGGTTCAGTAAATGGTCCACATGTAGTGCCTTGTTAACCTCTTCAGATTCTGCAAAGCATTTTACAATATTTTTAATTCACATGTATGCTGTGTATTATTGATTGATTGATTATTATTATTAATATTATTATTATTATTATTATTATTATTATTATTATTATTATTATTATTATTATTATTATTATACATTTTTATTCACTATAGATATCACTTTTATACCTCATAAACATACCAGGGTCAGTGAGGGGTTCAGTGTCTTACCCAAGCATCTTGCCCAACTGTAGCAATCTGGTTTTATTATTACCTTAGTGTGTTTCTTTGTCATGTTAGCAAAATATAATGGATCTCTGAAAAAAGTACTCTCTGGATGAATATCTACTACTCATTAGTTTTTAGAGTTAACCCAGTTCAAGATGGTCAACACTGCAAATTGACCTTTGAAAACACTAAGTCTGTGTCTCACTTCAGGGACTGCACCCATTTGTTGGCCGCCTACATCATTGCGCCTAGAAAACCTCAAAAACGTATCCTACGTGGTGGACGATATCTCAGGATTCATTTCTCTGTCAGTAAAATAAACAGAAAAATAAAGATGGCTTACTTTTTTATTTATTTATTTATTTATTTACTTAGTTATTTACTTTTTAAACAGCAGAGTTTGAAAATTCAGTTATTGGTGTTCTTATATTTATTTACGTGTATACATTTTTTAATAATACTAAAATTTTTGAAGTTGTGAAAGACGTGTGAATACATGTTATAACTCACGTGTCAAATTATTTTTGTTTTGAAAAAAGTTTTTATATAAATGGTATACTTTAAATTTATGCAACAAAATACATTTAAAAACTGAGCTGTTAGCTTTAAGTAACTGAGCAATTTAGATAGCACAGTATTAATGTCTAAAAATAAGCTGCTAGTCAGCTTCAACCATAAATTAAATCTGCCATAATGCATACTAGCTACTCACCAACATTTTTTTTATTAGTTTTACTTTTAATAATATTTATGTATTTATTTCAGATCTAGTCAGTCATACTCTTATTGCTGTTTAAAAGAGGACAAATTAAAACAGTATTTAGTCAAAGTTAAACATGAAATGTCAAAGTTAACTACAACTGGCCCTTCAATGGCCACCATAATACTCATGTGGCCCTCGGTAAAAATGAGTTTGACACCCCTGTTCTAACTGAAGGCATTGGCTATAGAACATAACACCATGTTAATGAGACAGCACATTGTCATGTAAACGTACGTAATCCGTAGATCTGAACGTCTCATTTTACAGCCATTTTATGCAGCCTATGGACAACCTATGGCCCACATAGGGTGCAGCCTTTGTGGGCCACGATCTGTGTGGGTTGTCCCTCATATGGGACACAGTTTAAAAAGACCAGAATCAGTCAGTTTTACAGGTATTGGACTGAAAATTAGTAGGAAAAGTAGCCGAGAGTCATTTTCTACAAATACTCTCAGCAGTACACACGTCACAAGATCTTTGCCTAAAACTTAAATATTAAAGTCAACCTTGTCTGTCTGTTAGCAAAACACCTTGTGAAACACATCAACGTTTAATGAAATTCTCAAAAGGCAATCAATTGATGTACATATATACAACTTAATAGTAAACTCAGCTAATAAGCCTTGGGAAAAAATATTGCATATGTGACTTTCAGTTTTAAGCTAAATTTTAATGTGGTTGTCATCATTCACAGCACATAATCCAAGATATGTATTATTTTCAAGATTTGACCAAAAAGGCTAAAACTTTAGATCTTTAAAAAAGAAGAACTTAGATTAAAACAAAAAAAAAGTGGTGGCTGATATGCATTGCTGTCAGGAATGCTAAAATAAAAAATAAAAAAAGGAATGCTAGGCCTTTAATCATGATTAGTTAGAAAATATAAAATGCTGAAAGTGTTTTCAAAATGCTAGAATTTGTCTTTTAACGTGCATTCATTATTTTTATTCTTATATAAAGAAAAGAAATGATTCTGTTTGATAAACCTTTGATTAGGTTTTCAGTTCTTCTACAGTTCCATGTCTGATAGTGACAGTTATCCATGGGGTGGACTTAATGCTGACTCACTACAAGACATGAAACAGAAATGTGACAGGAGAAAAAAAAAAAAAAAAAACAACAACAACAACAACATTTTCATCCCACGAAGGCGACGATCCCATTCCGTGCTTTTTCAATCTGTCACTCTTACCGGTTGTGTTTTGGTTCAACCGCCCTCTGTTTGTTTTGCTTGTCCTTAAATATGGCCTGTGCCGTGTTACGATTTAAATACCTTCGTGTAAGTTTTTGCATAGTCCTCGTATTAAACTGTAATCACAGAGTACAAATTTGTGGTGGATCTAAACAGACTTCTTTTTTTTTTTTTTTTTTGCTGCAGCGTAGCGTGACAGTTAATGTCAAGCTTACTGCACTCTCAGGGCCATGGGCGCGGATTCATACCAGACTTAGGAGGGAACTTTTCTCTAGCTTTCCCTTTAGGTGTTTATTATTGTTGCATTACATACAAAGAAGTGTTGTTTTTATTTAACACACTAGTGAAAACACAATCAGTTTTGCTTCTAGTCTGTGCTATAAAGAATTATTTTTTTTTATATATCTAAAAAAAGAAAATGTCCAAAACACACACACACATACACACAAGCTGAGTAGCATTCCAAGGTTTTGTCTTGACAAGAAGAGTGATAAAACTCCAAACGCCCAATAAACCATGAATAGATCTACTGATAATGGTTTCACATGCCTGTTGGAAATTTTTATGAATCATACCTTATAAAATGCTAGAAAATGTGGTAACCTGGTTTGATCCAAACTTTACAAACAGGAACTATGTACCGTTTCAACAGGACTCACTGTTTAGACTGTACTGCAAACTAGTCACACGTAATCTGGAAGAAATTTGCAAAATATTTTCAAATATGTAAATTACAAGTCTTTGCCTGTGTTGGCAGCTTTTTTTTCTTTCTTCTTTTACTTTATGCAGTCCTGCAACAGCAACTGCAGGGACAGTGTGTTCAAACTCCACAGAGCTCTCAGCACCCTCCGCAGGCCAGCTGCTGCCTGATTGGCTGAGAGCTGGCCGTGATGTCACCAGCGCACGTTATAAAGGGCTCTGACAAATAGACTGAGAGACACATTAGAGGAAACACTGCTCAACTGACAGACTCAAGAGAGAAACATGTTTAGGTTTTTAAAAGAGGAATGTAATACATAGCAGGAGCTATATGAACGTTGTCTTGGTGCATGAATGTAGGAGCCACAACAATTACCTGTTGAGGTTTGTAGCTTCTTTTATTTTTATTTTTTTAAGACTTGCATTATGTTTTGAAGCACTGAAAAGATTTTATTAAATATGTTGTTTTATTTTTGCTGAAGCTGTAACTTCAATATACATATCAAGGCAAATGTTTCATACTTATTTTAGTTTTTATTGTTCATTTTTACTTTGAAACTAATATTTATCCATGTGTATTTGTGTTTTTGTTGCATACATGCACGCCTGTGTCTCTGTGTGTGTGTCTGTGGGTGCCTGTTTGTCTTCTATGTGCAATCGTTTTAGATGAATTCTACAACCACTCCATCCAACTTCAGTGTGATCGATGGGATCAACTTATCGTCACCCCACAATGAGGGAAACGGCGAAAAAACCAGTCAGCAACTCAAGGTCCTGCTGGCCATCATCATGTCTCTTCTGGTTCTGTGCATCGTCTTTGGCAACATCCTGGTCATAACAGCGATTTCCCGCTTCCAGCGTCTCCAGAACGTCACCAACTGTTTTGTTACATCTCTGGCCTGTGCAGACCTGGTCATGGGTCTCATGGTGGTTCCCTTTGGTGCAAGTTCCGTCATCTTTGATACTTGGTACTTTGGCAATTTTTGGTGCGAGTTCTGGACGGCGACTGACGTGCTCTGTGTAACCGCAAGCATCGAGACCTTGTGCGTTATAGCCATAGACCGATATTTGGCCATCACGTCACCTTTTCACTATCAGTCGTTGTTGACAAAGTGCAAAGCTCGACTTGTGATTCTGCTGGTTTGGGTGATAGCAGCTCTGACGTCATACCTGCCCATTCACATGAGGTGGTGGGTATCAGATGATCCAAATGCTGAGAAATGCTTTAACGACACTAACTGCTGTGAGTTTGATGTCAACACGACTTATGGCGTCCTCTCTTCTGTCATCTCTTTCTACATCCCTTTGGTCATTATGATTTTCGTCTACAGCCGTGTTTTCCAGGAGGCTAAGCGACAACTGAAAAAGATTGACCAAAGCGTTGGCCGCTTTCAAAAGAGCATCAGTGACGATGATCAATCTTCAGAAACCAGTAATGGGCGCAGACTAAAAAAGGCCAAGTTTTGCCTTCGGGAACACAAAGCCCTTAAGACACTGGGCATCATAATGGGTGTCTTCACTCTCTGCTGGTTGCCGTTTTTTCTGCTCAACGTGGCCTGGGCTATATGCAAAGTGGAGTACAGCAAAGTGGAGTTCAACCTCTCCTTTAGGATTCTCAACTGGTTAGGCTATTCAAACTCTGCCTTCAACCCCATCATTTATTGCCGGAGTCCCGACTTCAGGTACGCATTTAAGGAACTCCTGTGCTTGAACAGAAACCCCTTCAGGAACCCAGGACCTGTGAATGGATATGTCTACAGCAGGCACAGCTGGCAGAGCGAGCCACAAAGGAGGAGTAAGGGCAGCTTGGACGATGATGACAACAATGAAAGGTGTCCGGGAAAGGGGGCAGGGGTCTGCTGCCTTAATGACAAATCAGTAGACCCGAACGGAAACAACAAAACCCTGTCGACTGTAACGACTTCCCTGTAAACCTGAAGCTCTGAGACTTCATTAATCAGGGGAAACTCAACCGTGTTTACACTGCGATCACACACTTTATTTTATTTCTAATTGACTGATGAAGGTAAGGCCAGGCAGTGTAACTGGCAGAGTCTTGTAACTGCTTTAAACAAACTGCAATAATCATTATGAGCTGAGGAAAGTATTCCATTTATACTGTAGATAGATTATTTTTTACATGGATCATAATTATTTTGCATCTACCTCATCACGGCTTTACATTGTTTTTGTCTTAACTGTCTTTTTTTACATTATGTCAACATTAGCTAACTAGGTATTTGTGCATTAACTCAAATAAATGGTCCGTGAATGGCATAATTACAGATAAGCTGCTTTCAGTTAAAATTTATTCTTCTCAAACTTTTCTTTTGAATTACATCATATTTCCTATTTGCGCGGATATATTTATTTTTTTAATTTCGGTGTAGATTTGAAAGTTGGTAGTTTGATTCAAGAATGCTCATTTGGTATTTGGAGTAAAAAAAAACAAACAATTTGCTTCATTGGTTGGTAAGCGGACCAATTGCATCTCTTTGACACTCTGTTCCAAAAAGTACATTCCTTATCTGATTAGTTTTTTTTTTTTTTTTTACCTGTACGTTTTGTCTGTCTGTTTGTAGAAGCTTCTAAGACCAGAAACAAAACTAACAAAAAGAAAAAAAAAAACGTAAAGCAGGAAATGTCTGTATCCTGCTCTGGTGTTCTGCAGACTGTTGCATGTAAGTTTCTGTAGTCAGCAGAACCTACTAGAGACGCAAGCGTTCACTAATATGAAGCTCGCCGTCGAGCTGAAACATGCCTGTAAGCATCGTCTGATGAAAATCTTTGATAAAACTTGAAAGGTTGGGTTTGCATTACCGTGGCTTTACGAGCCGTAAAGGAACCTGATGTCTTTGTACAGAATGTTGATGGCATTGTTGATAATGTTGTACATTTCCCTTCAATGCTATTTGGGCTTTTTTTTTAAAAGAAAAAAATATTTATTTATTTATTTATTCTATCATGGTTTGCAAATGCACAACTCAAATCTGTCACATTCTCTCGGTCGTTTCAAATGTGCAACATGCGTGTTTTATTTTATGCCTGTTGCATAAAAGTCTGAGAACTAGTTAGTTGGTGCATCAGTTGTTGTCCAGTTGGTTGCACAAGCTTAGTTGCTAAAAATTTGTGGTTGTTGTGTTTCAATATATATCGTGCCTACTGCAACCAGAGAAGTCATTTCCTCGTACAAGGGTACAAACCACACATAATAAACATAATAATAATAATAAACAGGCGTCAACACGATCAAGTTATAAATTTCAGGTCCAGGACACGGTGGGGGCGACTGCATGCCAGTAAACAGAAGTCCAAAACAGTCCCTTCGCCTGAAGAGTGCACCTTTTGTCATCGCCTCCCCCTGACATTTCTTAAACCTCCTTCCCCTTGTGTCCAGACCTCTCTGCATGTCTGACATCAGCGCAACATTTGGAGAAGACATTTAGGAGGCTGTGCCTCAGCTGTTCTCGTTGTTTCACTCAGTTTCAGTCAGTCGTCTTTCAGTGATTCTGATTGTGCAGTTTCCAGGAAACAACTCGGACCAGCTGAGACCAGCGCCAGTAAACAGGAATAAATACATTATCCCTGTTGTTTAGCTGAAGAATCAGATAAGTCCTGAGCAGAAAAAAAAAATTTGAACAGATTAGTAGATTTACAAGTGTAGAGTTTCCAATTAGCAGGTTATGATGAGATTTAAATGGCCAACCTGAAAACGAGACTTTGTTTCTTATCACCTGTTTTGGGGATTTTTGTTCTTTATCTTGTGACTTGAGGGAGGCTGTAATGGATCCTGCAGGATGTCATTGGAGGAATTCACCTTCTTTTCTTCTAAATTGCTTTTAAGTTCATTAGGGTAAACGGGGGTAATGAAGGTGGAACCCTTCATTTCTTTCCTCAGACGATTGAACTGTCTATTTAATCTGATCAAATTGACAACACACTAAAGTTAGCTTTCAAAGCTTGGGGTGGGGTGTCGGGGGGGGGGATTCTCTGTCAGTCTAAATTGGTGCTACGGCATGTAGCATTGCCTCTGTGTGTGGACTTAGACCAGCTGACTCTGACAAAACTGTGAACTTTGTTCTTTCATAGGAAATCTCAAAGTACTGTAAGCACAAGCTTTGCTCTTATCACAGACCCCAGGAGCAGACGCAAACATGGCGTCTCTGCACGTCAGCGTTTGACCGTGTGAAAAGCAAGCTTTTCCAGCCTGTCGATCTCTGCCTGTTTTTCCTTCAGTGACGATTTACGGTAAAGTAAATGCAGGGGTTGAAAAGTCATCACAACTGCTCCCTTGGCTTTTCTTTTTTTTTCCCAACATTTTGACTGTACTTAGTGCTGAAAGCACAGATTAGATAAAGTTGTAAGACCAAGTTTTTTATATTATTGCATTTATTTTGTTTTTAATTGTCACAAAAATAATCCTGTGCTGCTTCTTTAGAGTCTTTAAGACATGTCCTTTTAAAAGCACTGTGCGGGTGATTGTTTGCATGTCTGCTGTATATTTGTTGTGTCGTATTCATGGACTTCTGTGTCCTTTTCCTTTCACAGTGACCTCTTTTAGCCCAGAGTGCTTTTGAGCCATGCCTCCACACTGCTCCCTCCTGGCAGTGGCCTGTCCTTGCACCTAAGCCGTCTGTCTCCCAGTTATAAATGGCTACTGTTTTTGTCAATACTCCTGTATAATAAGGAACGCACTTCATGCCTTGAGGACACGATGCTGTTATGTGCAATGAGTCTTGAATGATGGGCTGACATTACGACATTCCGGGCACAGCTGGTGTTTTATATCATGCCTTCGGTGCACATTCAGTCCTCCCACCCATGTTTTGTCTCAGATTACCAACGGATGGACTTATTACATCTAAAACAAAAAGGTCTTTTTAAAAGGAGGATTATGGGTTTCTGAAGACAAGTCTTAGAGGACATATTACAATTTTGGCACGCTCAAATCCCTCATTTTTCAAGGTAATTCAATAGAGTGTATGTCATGGACTGACGCGTTAGTGTGATTCAAGTGTATGTGGGTTGATGCCTGTGCCGTCCTCCATGATTCACTTTTGCTTTTATGGATTAAAAGTCACTTTGTCCCTCAAGAACGCCCTCATAATTCAGATCAGGTCATTCACTTTCCTAAAGAAGCACTTTGTGGAGCACTTTTTATGATGCATTTATAGAGATTTTGCAAACCTGAACGCAAATTCGAACCCATAAACCAGTGAGAAATGAAAATATGCCTGCTCATTTATATTTTCTTATTTCCCCTCAAAGAGTCACGAGAAAGAGCGGCTGAGGAGAGTTCGCTGAGGGCGAAGTTTGCAGAAACCGATGTATAGAAATGTGAATTTTCTATTCAATTTACATATTGCTTTAGCTGTCATGTGTGCACATTTGGGGGAAAAAACTATGTAAAAATAAAATGTGGTCAGAGTGAAAGCACGTTCACTCAGCTGAATGTTTACTAAATGTTTGCAAGATATTCTTCGCACAAGTTCTTGTCGTTGTTCCTCGAGGTCTGTTATAATATTTGGTGCCCTGTGGTATTTATTATAAAAAAAGAGAAAAAAAACACAAGAGGCAAGTGTGTAATGTAATGTTTATATTAAAAAGAAATAAATTATGTTCATGTTGCATGTATTGTCTTCTATATTTTATTGTGGAGGGAGGGGCAGATTTCATGTAGACTCTAAGCAGTTAAATCCGCTTCTCTTTGGGCAAGAAAAAAAAATAATGTGAAATAAGTATATAAATATATAAAAACAACTCGGCATGTGATCCAGATGAGACGATACAAGGAGGAGATCAGGATATTATGAAAATATTTCCACAGTCCATTTAAAAGTACACGACAGCCCTTTGCTCCGAGCGCTCGTAGATTTGATGGAGCAAAACACCTAAATCTAATCAAAGGGAGGAGCACAGTAAAGCTTGTAGATTTAGATGGTGCAGATACAGACAGCAGAGTCAACATGTCTCAGTATCTGGCGCTGGATACGAAGTGAAATAATGTTTTATAAACATGGGGGGGAAAAACATTTGTGGTTTTGATGGAGGTGAAGTTTGATGAGAAAATGTGAACCACAATGTTGTATGAATGACAAAACATTTTATGGTTACAAGACAATACTTTAAATTGAACATGATGTACCGGCTGTAATCTCTTGACAGCATTCATGTTGATAACAGACTAGTCTTATCATTTTAACACCTGCACTGCACTGTACAGTCAGTTAAAGTTTAAAAGATCCATATCTGTTACTGGTTTATACTTTCTCACAAGAGTGAACAAAACTGCTGTGAAGTTTATGCGTTGAGAACTGAAACTTGTGAAGTTGAAACGTTGTGCAAATGTTCAATGATTTGAAATAAAAGAAATCTTATAAAGATGAATATTGTCTAAGAGGCTCAAATCTCTTTACAGTGTGTTTTATTGTTGCACGACCAGAATGTGCAGCACTTTTCTGACTTTATGACCTCTATGCATTGCGTTATTTCTTTCTAATCACAATCTGAAGAGAAATGCATCCCTCAGTGTTAAAACACTGAATTAGCTTGTGCTTTAATCTGATAAAGCATAATGGTGACATTTATGTTTGAGCTGTAAGGTTAATTAAAACTGTAAGTCTTTAAGGATCTGCAGCTGAAACCCCTGATATTTGTTTAACTAAGAAGAAACATATTTTCTAGTTCACAGTTATCTTTTCAGTAGAAGTGTGACATTAAAAAAAACAAAAAACAAATCGAAACTTATATGCTAATGTAGGTGTGAAGGGGGAAATGCCTAGTTCGTGATATCAAACACCACATCAAAGTCTAGGCTGATCTTAGTGGTTTAGAGCAGCGATTCAGACCTTTCTAACTGTGTTTCTGTGCAGAAGGTTTTGATCATTCAAGACCTGATCTACTAAAGATTTAAAAACTTAAAGCACGCACAGAGCTGATTTACTAACTGTGTGCACTGAGCATTGTGTTGTCAAATGAGCCAAATTGAAATTAATTTAGCATATTTGCCTTTATAAATATTCAAAATACAGTATTTGATGATTATCAGAACATCTAAAATAGTGTAGGGAGGATATGCAAATGTTAATATTTGTCACCCTCAGTGTGATTTATACAACTTATATCTGATTGCGGTTGCTGATTTTTGCGCCTTATCAAACTGGCTGAGCGGTCGTTGTAGCAAGGAAGAGGCATTCATACATGACAGAGAGAGAAAAATGTTCTAGAAAAAAAAAATAATCATCACCTTATGTGACTTGTGCAAAAATAAATTACATATATCAATGTCTACTGCTACCAGATTATTTTTTAATAATGTTTAGAATATTTCAATCCATTTTAATTATATTTATTACTATTTACTTGTAACTCATTACATCTTTATTTATGCTTTTGATTTTATTCATAGTTGTTTTGTATTCTAATTTCCAATGTAGGAATGCAATGACATATAAAATCCTTGAATCCTTGAGACTAGATCCAAAAACATGGTTGCCTTCAGGCCCAGGCCTCCCTTGCAAAAGAGATCTGAGATCTCAATGGGATTTGCCTGGTTAAATAATGGTAAATAAAATAAATAAATAAAAAAAATACATTATGACAGCACGATGGCTTAGTGGTTAGCACCAACGCCTCACAGCAAGAAGGTCCTGGGTTCGATCCCCATTTCTGTGCAGAGTTTGCATGTTCTTCTTGTGTTTGCGTGGGTTTTCTCCGAGTACTCCAGTTTCTCCCACCCCCAAAAACATGCCTCCCTTGCAAATTGGACTTGCCTAGTTAAATAACGGTAAGTAAATAAAAATAGTAGAGAGACTTATCTATCCAACAATGCAATTTTAGAGCTGCTGGAGGACCTATAACCCTCAATTCACACTGCACGCGGTTCCACTCTGCTGCACAGATTGCCGTCCTTTGTTTCCTTCCCAATTCACACTGTGTCCGCGGCGAAGCACAGAGCTGCTCTAGAAGCATGCGCAGGAAATGTGAGATTGTGCAGCAAAGCCAGGGATAAATAAAAGTCAGACCAAATGAATAAATTCTGTGGAAGACAGACTGGAAACAACAGTTATAATTCAAAAAAATAAAATCCTCTAATTTTGCATGAATGCAAAATCTGACATCTGCTTCCCAAACTGAATGATGAATCTCGACAACATGTACAGTGTGTATAAATTCTCCCCCGAAATGTATTAATATAGCCAGGATTTTGACAAAATGTGTTTTTAGTGAATTATTTTGAAAATACAGTTGACCTTGTTCCTGTCTCTGTTGGTGCAGTGTGATCTTCGTAGATTGATGCAATTATTTTGTTTGCACAGAAATTTAGTGCTCGTTATTTGAGATCTTAGTAGAAGTAGAGGCTTACTTGCTGACAGCTTTTTAAAAGCTTTATTTTAGAAAAATCTAAGTTTTTTTCTGATCAAACTGACGAGCCAGTGACTCCAACCAATGTGGATTTCTGGATGCCTAAAATAATTCTTTGTTTTTGACTATAGTTGTTCATGTGAACACTGTTTTTATAACATTGTAGTCAATGTTGCGTTACATTATTAGCTACAGAGAATTTTGTGTTTACTTCCAAGTACAAACAGCAGCAGGGGCACTTCGCTGTAACACTTCCTGGTCACTTCAGGACACTTCCTGCACATTTCTGCCAGAATAACTTTGTAAAAGTTTCTAAAGTGAACCTATGACAATTTGCAGTTGTTTTAAGATGGCAACTCTGCAAAATAGCCACTAGCTCACAGTCTAATCTGAACGAAACACCATTTCTCCAAACTGAGTTTTGTTTTTATAAAGAGCAATCTGTGATATATAGAAAGAAATATGTTAACAAAATGCTTACACTGAGTTACTCTTTAGTTTGTTTTTTATGAATATACTGTAAGCATCATATTAGAATGTTTGTTAGTTGTTTTTGTGCAGGCACATATTAGTTTGTTGTGCAATGCCATTTTAAAGACCAGTAATATTTTTTTGTGGCATTTCTGTGTTTTTTTTTTTCCTTAATATTTTCAGACATGTTCCGTGGGATTTTATACAAGAAAATGTATGAACATGTTCATTACTCAGCCAAAATAAATGCAATTTGACTAAAGTCTAAGATGGAAATAAATCAGATTTTTTTTTTTTATAATTACCAAACATCATGAGAGCTGCTGAAGAACCTAAATGCAGAGAGAACAACAGTCTTTCATGAGCAAAAAAAAAAAAAAAAAACATAAAAAGCTGTAGGGTACAGAATCTAAAAAGCCCAATTTAAATTAAAAACAAAAAGTCCAGCACAGAAGAAAATAAATAAATAAATAAACAATAGAGGCCTGGAGACAGTGGGGAACATTGCTGAGTATTTGGCAGCAGAACTAAGGAAACCAAGAAGCTTGTAGTCTGGCAGAAATGTTTAGGTAAACGAATGCAGGTGAGCTAATTGGAAACAGAAACAGGTTGTAAGGGGGGGGGGGGGGACAAAAAAAACT
>JAUBOC010000191.1:7483264-7499796 GCA_032275365.1 Anablepsoides cearensis | reverse complement strand
TTTGTCTGTGCACATTCAAATTAAACCCTGTCAACCTTTTCACGGAGTGTTTGACTTTCCTTATCATGCTTTACCTGTCCAGGTTATCACTGTTTTCCATAACACTGTCTTAGAATAAAAAAGTTAAAATAAAAATTTTGAAAAAAAAAAAAAAACTCTAAATTTAATTTTATTTTGGTGATATTGTTTCAAATGTTCTTGGATAGAAATATGTATAGTTTTTGCTTTATTCATGCGTATAATAATGAAGACACTATCAAACTTACGGGATGCAGTTTAGACATTTGATCAAAGGAATTGTTTTGTGGTTTAAAAAAAACAGAGTGCTGTAAACATATATGACTCATAAAATCAATTAGTTCCAGGGTTGTTGATGTCTCCTCCCTGCTGTTAGATCTTAGATTGCTCCCATTGTGGCTTCTTTTCTGGAAATGGATACTTTTTTTGTGTACCCGTATCATCTAATCTCTAAAACTTAAGTCTTTTCCAGCAGCGTGACTTAGCAATTTCAGTTTAAGTCACGTCAAATGCTTCATGTGTTTCATGGGTTTAGATGTTCACCGAGGCCAATCCGCTGACATGTGCGCAAATATAAGACTGTGAGCTCTCTGGAGCCTGGAAGGCAATTTTCAGTGCCGACCCAGAAACGTCTGTATCCAACTCATTTTGCCATCAATCTGCTCTGCATATCAAAACAATGGTCAAATCTACGAGGTTGTAAGAAACCAAATTTAAAAGTGTAATAAAAAGGAAAATTTCTCCAAACCTGTGCAACTCAGATTACCAAAATAGGGTAGAAAGTGTTCGCAAACGTGAAAAAAAAGGGCCCATTTAAGGACAAGATGACCAATTTCTTAGATACGGTAATTGTGATAAACTGAGCTGGAAAAACATGCAGTCCCCTGGCACGAAAGTGACCAAGGCACCACAGTGTCTGCAGTCATTTCCCTCCCATGGGTATAACTAGCATCTGTGCACACACATGGGCAGATCTAAAACCAGTTAGCCTCCTTCTGAGAAACCAACTTCAGCCAGTCCAAGGTTATAAAAGCAGCTTTGAGAAAATAATCTAAAATAAAGTGTTTCATTTTAAAGTCAATCGTTAAATTAAATGCAATAAAACCTACAGTGTCCCCTCAGATCATTCTGAATATCTCATTCATGCTGCACTTTGCTATTCTGAATGTGGGTTTTCACATAATAAGAGATAGTAGTCTGCTTGTAATGGGTTCCAGTGCAATCTTAAAAAGTAGGGAGAAGAAAATTTGGTCAATCAGTGTACTTTTGTACATTTTGTTTTTATATTTTACTTTTTCTTTGGAAGTCTATATTTTCTTCACCCATCACAGGTTGAAGGTTTTGACATCAATATCTTTTGTTTTGGTTCAGCTGAGAATCCACTGACACATGCAAACTTAAAAAGGTTTACAGGTTGTATAAGTGACCTCGCTTCAGGCGACAAAGATTCTGCATGCTTAGGAGTTTTTGGACAAGGCATGAACCCCAATTTAGTCTTCTGCACTACTTCGGCTCTAATAGCCATGTTCTGTTGAGAATAGTGGCAGCTTAAATCCCCTGCCGGTTATGCCTTTGTTGGCAAAAATTCTCCAAGTTGTTTGAATTACAAGAGATGTGACCATTTGAACTGTTCGTAGTAAAAAAAAAAATAAAATAAAAATCTGTTTTTCTCCTTAACCACAGAAACAATCACTTCTCCTTTGCTTTTCCACAAAAAGCAGGCAAAGGGGTGGAGTACAACAGCTCAGGGGGAACGGGTGAAGGTGTTTCTGCCTACATGACGTGATGACACATTTCCCTATGTGATGACTGCTTCAAAATGAAACAGAGAGTTGGGACAAATGGCCTTTTGATAGATTATTGATCTTGAGGAGCCATTTGTTTCATAGAGCCATTCAGAAGAGCTGTTCGATTTTGAACAAGTAACCTAACCACGCCACACGGGCGGAACCATGGGAAATACCTTCCCCTTTTCCCTTTAGCTGATGTACTCCACCGTTCTTCCTGTGTTTTCTGTGAAAAAGTGAAGCGGGAACGATTGTCTGTGTGGTTAGGAATAAAGGTATAAAGGTATAACGAGAAAAAAATAAGACAATTGGTCGTTGGTCTTGAGGCGTTCAATAGATTTGGATTGTTCATGAACATCACATTTCTACTCAAACGGCTTTATCCACCAGTCTCTGATACAGGCTCGGGAGAACTAAGACATTCTCCAACGTTATTATTATTATTATTATTACAATATTCCTAAATAGCATTTTCAATTTTTTATAAAAGCAAAATGCTGATGAATTCTATGATGAGAACAACATTGTAAGCAATATATACATGCATACAGTATATGTAAACCTTATCATATGGTACCAACCATGGCTGCACTTGAGTAACTAACATCTAACACACACACACACACACACACACACACACACACACACACACACACACACACACACACACACACACACACACACCCACACACACACACACACACACACACAATTTTGCTCTTTTCATTTTAGTTTTAGGACCAGAGGCTTGTTGTTTGTCAGGTTTGGAAAATCTTGCACCCTTTGCTTTTCGAGGAGTCATGCCTCTGCAGATAAGTGGAAAACAAGCTCTTCCAAATTTTCTTTTGAGATAACCAAAATCTTTTTTGCACATCAAATGTCTACCAGCTGCAGGGAAAACGGAGAGGCTAAACTCCAGATATATACGTTCTCACCTTTAGTGGCTCTTTCTTAGGGAAAAACAATGTTTCTGCACTCACCTTTATACATACTGTATGTCTTGCAGTCGTATGCAAAAATTCTACAATTTATTTTTGACATTGTTCAGTACTCATTTTTAGGCAGCATTAATTCTTGACTCCTCCCCCCTCTTTTCTTTAACTTTTCAGCACAGCTGTGCAAGATTCTAAAGGTCGAGAGGCTCAAATGTCTCCTCAACTGAGGACAAAAGGATGATATTCTCTGCAGCCTGGTTCACTTTGTGCAGTGTGCAGATACGGCTCCTCAGAACATGCCGGCCGTGCAAACACCACACATCTGTTGGTGGTTTCCAATAAAAAATGGATTATCCCTGTGGTTAACAGAGGTCAGGAAAGTTTTCTTTAAATTAGTGCACAAGTATTCACAAGTATTAAGTTAAATGCCAACCGTCAGCAGGAAATGTTCTTTTAGTTTGTTTCAAGTGTCAGCCTTTTATATCAGCTGTTCTTTTTTTTTTTTCAAGCTTCATATAATGGCTGCCAAATCGACACGGTCCGATAAGAATGCAGCGTAATGCTAGCACTTCACTTTTCTTTTTCTAATTGCTCAATTTTCCAACAAAATAACTCATAATTTGCCTCCAAGTGATCAATGTGACTCTGAGCTAGCTCTGCTGCATTGTAGTCTTAATGGTTAGCAATTGTATTGGTTGACAGCTTTGTAAAGAATCACTTTTGTTGGCTTTAAAAAAGTCAAACGAGAGCGTTGTACAAAGTTGGTGTGAGTTCCAGAAGTAAAGTTTGTGGCAGTGTAATGATCCGAGCTACAGGAATTGACTGAGGAATGCCTTTATCAAACAGCAGTCTGGCTGTGTTGTTCAGCAGGTCTGGTAAAGTTACATCAACTCTGGAGCTCTTTGTTGTTTCAGATCAGAGGACTGTGCTGCAGCTGAGATTCGTGAGAACTGTTTGTTAAAAAATATCAGACCATCACTCACTGGGAAATCCATAAAAATGTATAGGTCCAAACGCTTTTTTTTTTTTTTTTTATGTAACTGGAGTACTCACTAGCTTTAAATCATGCCTGACACACAAACACGATTGAAATGTCACTTTCTTTTTGTCCCAAACAGCAGAAAGTGTCCGTCTAGCCAGACATGTCAGGCCCCATCAGGTCCGTCCTTCATGCGCTTACTCCTGATCCCTCTGACACCACAGTCATCTCCCACATGAATATGCTTTCATGCTCATGTGAGACTAAGATGCTTGTCAGCCGGATGCCTTTTATGGCTCTGCAGATATGGGAAGTGAGGGTGGGGCGCAGGGATGGGAAAGTGGGAGAAGTGTGTTGGTATGTGTGTGGTCCAAAAGCCGCATTACTGAAGCTCAGTGGGGAAGAAGTGCTCGTTTGGAAGCCACAACTTAACAGATAGGTGTGAAGTGAAAACTATAAATTTATATCTAAAACAAACCACGGTGGTAGTATAAAAATGCTTGCTCAGCTTACAAATAAACTGCAAAAACTCATGCATTCTTTCGAGCTGTGAGCTGCTAATGACTAAACTTTATGTCTACGAAAGGAATTTAAAGCTTTTGTTTAGTCAGACAAACGGCCCTGTTTCCACTTCAACTTCAGTCAAACTTTATGAGCAGATCCAGAAGAGACAGCAGAGTCTCTGCTTTTTAGTTATACTTTTATGTTCCCACATGGTAAGTTTTATTTTGTAATTAGATGCCTGACAAAGTCTTCCTGAGACAATGCAAGGATTAGGCCTATAGTCAATGAAAATATCTTGTTTATTTCAGTGCAGCACTGTCTGCAAGTTTAAAGGTCAAATGAAGGCTACTTTAGTTGGTGAAATAACTCCATAATTTAATAGTATATGTTATATGTAGTATGAATATCAATAACATTTCTAAATATTCTTGTAAATGTAACCAAAACATGCCATTTTCTACAAACTGATTGAAAATCAGAATTTGAATTTCTGCTCCTAAAGGAGTCGGAGCATGTGTGACGTCACAGTTGTTGAATGACACTCGCTCCTCATAAGGATTGCCTTTAGAAGCTTTTGTTTTTAGTTTTATGTAATTTTGTGGGTTCACAAATGGCGTAGGGTCAGCTGCCAGCTTTTAAAAAAAAATTCCTTAAGATCCACGAGGACAGAAGATTTATGTCGATGCAGTATCGATTCCAGTCTGAGACACTTCCCTCCTCATTTTCTTCTTCAGAGCTTTCTGTCTGAGCGGTGGTTTCTCCACTAAAGAAGTTATGTTTTCAGTCTGTCTGTGGACAAGATTGATCAACAGATTTTCATAAAATTTTTACTAGAGGTGGGTATTGGCCAAGTGAACACACAATTAAATTTTGGTGATGATCTGAATCACTATCCGGATGAAGGATTTTTTTTAAAGGACTCTTCACTATTGTATAAGGGAAACAATCCACCGTAGAACTGTAGACTCTGTACACATCTAATCACAGAGGTTTGCGCTCTCAGAGTGCTTCTAGTTTATTTAGTTTCATAGCCAAATCTGACTCAGTATGAGAGACACACATGTTAGAAGTCAGATTGTTTGACATCTGTGAGTTCACATAGCAACAACTGTTTACCTTAGAAATCAAAATTATGATTTTGGGCTCTGCCCCATTTAGCAGGTGGAAAATCGTTTTTATATTTTTTCCATTACATTTGTGATCAATGCACTAAAATATTTGGACTTCTTTTTTTTTTACTTTGTACATAGTATTTATGTTGTGGAGAATTTTTAAGTTGAACACCCCCCCATGTTAATTTTGTTTTGGCATTTTTTGGGTAATCTTTCATCATGAGTGGAGATTTTTTTTTTTTCTGTTCAAGAAGGTTGTCATTAGTTATTGGACTTTTTTTCTTTTCTCTGAAAATTGTTCCTTTTGTTGTTTAGCTCCTAACACCTGTGTCTCATTTGCTCATCAGCTCAGTGATCAACTTCAATAAGTACTCGTTTTACACTCCTTGGAAGATCTTACCAGCTAAATACTTTGCCTGATTTTATTTTATTTACTCTGATTTTTTTTTCTGCTCCTGTTTGGTGCTTTTTGTCGCAATCAGGTCTCCCTTTATATTTTTCCCTCTCATACCTCGCTTTCACATCTTGGTTATGGATCTTTTTCCCACCCATTAACATTACTTTATTTTTACCTGGATATGTATCTGATTTAGTACCACATGTGAAAAAGATGGCACATACGGGCAAAGCAATCTGATTTGGTGTTAAGGTTTGTTTGTAATTTGTACCCAAAATGGAACCAGATACTGAAAGAGAAACAGTGGCTGACAATGGATATAAAACGGTAAGTGAAGTTTATTTATAGTGTAGGTCTCAGTAATGTGCTGGAAGGGAAAACAGTCAGTTTGTCGTTGTTACTGAGGAGGAGGAGGAGGAGATTGTTTGTTAATGTTAATCTTTTCTTACAGGTTCTTGACGAGGTGGCTGGCATGGAGAGGAGGTTCAAAGGAGCGAGGTACCGGTGAGTATTTGTGATGTCCTTAGAGGGGTTCTTCTCTTTTTGCAGGTTCACAACTTTTGCTGAGAGAGCCAGGGCCGAGGACAACATTGGAGGACCCACGAGAATCCAGGAAGGGGAGTACAACAGGTCTTGGTCTCTGGACACAGGTAAGCACAAAAACAAACTTTGGTTACACAAACCAGTTTTGCTGGCTGTCATAAACAGTACCAAGCGAGACTGAATATTCCAGCATTGGATGGAACTCAGAAGGCATCTTAAATACACCAGATGCTCGTCAAGGAGGATATTGCACAGGTGAGTCCATCCCAAGCCTCCGCCAACGCCAATCAGCCGTACTGCAAAACAATTAGTGAGAAAAACACACACTACCACCCAAAACCTCCATATTTGGGCCAAATTTGACTGTAGTATTTCTAAATTAAGTGTAGCATTGAGGACCAGACTGACAAATAAAAATAAAAACAGAAACATAAATGGCCGAATACATAAATAAATACACATAAAATGCACCGATTAATGTAAAAACAGAGAACTTTACGTCATGTTTTATAATTTAATTGACCATTTTTTCCAGTTTAGTTCCAACAAATGATATATTTAATTTAATTTATTTAATTTAATTTATTTTTTCTAACCCCCGCCACCCCACCACCACACACACACACAGGTTTGTTTTTATGTTCCTGTGGGGAGGTGAATTGACTTCCATTCATTTTTTTGGTCATTTTACAGCCTAACCTAATCATTTACCCTAAAATCAACCTCACAGGTACCTACTTGACCCTAAAACTAACCTAACCTCAATTCACACCTTGGTCCTAAACCTAACCGCACACCCAAAATTAGCATTCATACCCATGGGGACTGGGCATTGTTCCCTACGATGCACATTCAGTCCCCACAAGGCTGCCTTTTTCTGGAAAATGGTTCCCACAATGTAGCAAAAACATGCCCACACAGACACACACACACACAGACACACACAAGTACACAGAATAGTATACTCCTAACACTTTCCTGTTCTTAGTCAAAGTACCCAGTATTTTTTTTTCCAGTGAAGAATTAGCCATCTCCATAAACTTTCACTGCAAACAAATACATTATGTACATTGAACAAAAATATAATTGCAGCACTTTGTTTTTGCTCCCATTTAACATGCTGAACTTAAAGATCATAAACATTTCTATATACACAAAATAACCATTTCTCTCAAATATTGTTCAGAAATTTGTGTAAATCTGCGATAGTGAGCACTGCTCCCTTGCATAGGTAAACCTCACAGGTGTGGCAAATCAAGATGCTGATTAGACAGCATGATTATTGCACAGGTGTGACTTAGACTGGCCGGAATAAAAGGCCAGTCTGAAGTGTACCGTTTTATCACACAGCACATTGTTGCAAGGACTGAGGGCGTGTGCAGTTGTCACGCTGACTGCAGGGATATTGACCAGAGCTGTTCATGAATTGAATGGTCATTCCTCTACCATAAGCAGTATCCAAAAACAAACTTTTTTTTTTATCCTTAACCTCCACCTTGTTTTGAAACCGTGAAATTGAAGTTGGCAGCAGCAACTCCGCTCATGCTCGTTTGGAACGACAATGAGATTAGTTTATTGCTACATGTAAAAGTGACTTTACATAGTGATGAGTGTGCAATTTCTTAAAACTGCATATTTGGTCACTTTTAGTCCTTTTGTATAGCTGTGGATTTGTTTATCTTGATTACTGTTCAGTTTGTTATGTGACTTGACAGACTTATCATTCACAGCTGTGTATTTTATTTAGCACAAGCTTATGTTATGTACATGAAAAAAATGCCTTATTATACAACTGCACTTTTTTTTTTTTTACACAATTTCAGTCCTTGTGTTTAGCTGTAATTTTATTTTAAACACTGCTGATCTTTTTGTTTTGACAGCACACATAGTAAATTTAACATTTAGAATTTTTTACTGTAAGACTCAAGGGGGTAATAAAGGTTTAAGCTATGGACAGAGGTTCATCAGTTCCACGAAACATTGCTGACCTGAACGTCTTCCCATCTTGTTTGTAATGGTACTTTTACGTTATTTCATGGCTTTGTAGCCAGGAATTCAGGAGTCCAGGTATTAAGGTGCAACAGGTACTGAAGTGGCCATGCATTCTGAGCTGATGTCTCCTTCAGCTCAGCCTTGCGTTGTGCAATCAGCCCATGATCTGTCACAGCCGGGTGCTGCAGCTGCTGCAATCAGCCTCACTCTGGTAGAAGAAAACCTAAAACACAAGGGAAGGGAGAAACCTGAAACAGGTCCCAATCCTAACAACTTGAAGCCTGATAATCTTTTTTTTGGCTTTTCACAGCCATGTAGATTATCAGAATATGACTCACTGCTGGAGAAACTTTTATCATGGTGGTAAATAATTACCAGTATTAAACTAACAATAATAGTAACACACACTACAATAATTACCACCTAAATAGTTGCCATATGATAGATTTTAACAGATTGTGAACTCATGGAAGTTTTAAGCTGCTACTTTTTTAAATTCTTTTAGTGACTTGCTCAGTTACAACAATAACACTAGCTTACATGTAAAGTTTTTTTTTTTATATTAATTTCCTCATTTATGACAATACAGCTAAGGTTTTAGTTAGCATCTCCACTTGTGGAAAACCTCCAATGTTTTTCATGCTATTACTATAAAATTATTACTAATATTATAAGTCTTCATTACAGTTTTGTCTCGATTGTTTACGCACACGTTTTCGGCTTCGTACTCTCAGAACTCTTCATACAAATCCAAAATGACACAGGCGATGGGCAAAACCCCTCAATACTCCAGCAAAAAGAAACTTTACATTCAAAACCATGGTTTATTTTTTTCTTCTTAAAATAGGGGATTTTTTTTTCAGGTGACACATGCAAACCATTGGATGAACGAATATTTGTAAGAAACACTGATGTGCTCAGTGTAAAACACTATGATGAATGGAAAACCTTTCTTCATCAGAATGACTCAGACCTTTTATGTTACAGTGTTACACTTACTACAGAGTACATACATTTTAGAATATTGTTTTTTATACTCAGAACACACAAATACACAGTCACAAATTTATTTTACCCATTTTGTACACTGTGTACATACCAACTTACACAAAGTTACTCACAAACAGTGGTCTGCATACTAGAATATTATACTACATACAGTTATATTAAAAATAAAACAGAAAAGCTCACTTTTTTATGCTAAAGTTCTGTTTGCTAAACCTGTGTGACTGGTCTTTGCCCATCTAATAAGTCATTGTGGGTAAATTTACCTTTTTAATATTCAATCAAAATTTAGTTAGACAGTTATTATAACCTTAAAGTAAAAGAGATAAAAAAAACTCAATTTCAAAAAGTTTGAAAGAGTGCAGCACTGTAATTCAGGGAATAGGTTAGTGGGATAATCTTGATAAAAACATCCACAACAATTTAATTTTTTTTTTTTTAATTTTACAAATTTAAATTTACTGAGAAAATATGTTGATACATAGTGTTGTTGGATTTCATGTTTTTTGTTCTTGTTTTTATTTTATGTTTTCTCAAATATGGAGATTGTTCAAATTTATTTATTTTTTTTACTTGATTTGTAAAAAGGGGCAGATATTTATAAGATTTATTTTTTTCTCTGCAATCTTTCCATTCAGTAATTCATTTACTTTATTTTTTAATGGACTTTTTGTTGCTTTTTATGAATGAAATGAAATAAACAAAAAAAAATGTGTGGACAGTAGGACACCTATAGCATTAGAATTCTGAGTGATTGTGTGTTCAATGAGAAAAGAAGAGAGTCTTCATGAAAACTGTGCCAAACTGCAGAGTGTTTTGGGGAAAAAGTGTTTAATAACTGCAGTTTGACTGTAAAACAGGATCTGTGCTTGCAGTTTGGCAGAATCTTTTAAAGGGGTTGGTGCTTGAATTACATATTGTGGTCATTGTGGCTCAAGTACCAGAAACTCTGTGTAAACAATCCAAGAAAAACTAACTGAAGCCTAAACAACTGTGAAACCAAAGTCAAACCCTGCTGGCCAAGCTTTTACCCCATGCTGCTGTAGGGTTTGACCTTACTGAAGATAAAACAGAATTGATGAAGAATTCCCCCACACCATGAGATCATCCATTAAGCTGGAGCAGTCAACCATAGGCAGTAACTTTCCCAAAGAGCAGCGAGCGCACACTTACGCTCTCCAGTAACCTAGACTTAAAAACAATGACGCTATGGGTGTGTGATCTCAGTTTGTATGTGAACACCAAGCTGTGTGTTGCCTGTGTTAGGTGAGATGGGCTCATTCATCTGTTACTACAGGAAAGGAGAATGTGGTCAGAGAGAGGAGAGTGATTATCCTGGAACAGAGGTGAGGAGTGTGATGCGAAAAGAACAAGGCAGGATAGAAAAGTGTAGAATATAGTGTTTGTTGTGCCAAGAACAAATGTTCCTTACATGCTGAGCTGTGACTAATCAGGTTTGCTCCTATTTGGCGAAAACGGTGTTGTTCTGCCAGTGTTATTCAATCAGAGCTCAACGCCAGGGAGTAAGTTAATCAAGGCATTAACTGCGCCTAGATTCATTTTAATCATCTGCAAGTGTTGTCATGTGACGCTTTATTTCTAAGAGTTTCAAAGGCATTGTGAAAATTACCAGTGTATTATGTGAATTTTTATTACATTTAATAAATTTATGTATTTTAAACACTATTTAACACACACGAATAATGTGAGTATAGAAATTTCAAAATGTTTTTTATTAATGTGTCAAGTCTACATTTAATAATAAATTTTGTTACAAATGGTTAGCGATCCCTGAAGGACTTCACATCCCCTGCAGCCTTGCATGACAAAATAAAGATTTTGTATGATCTGTTAGTGGGGTAGAGGGATGCCTTTCAGCTACTAACACATTAAATTTAAACTTAAAATCAACCAAACTTAGCAAGTTATAGATATTTTGTAGGGGTGCAACAATACATGTACCTGTATTAAACAGTGTTTTAGGTTCAATACACACTTGTATCGAACAATACAGATTTTTTTGAATGTATTTTATAAAATTGACTTCTTAAGATGCTCTGAGTTGAAGGATCAGTGGATCTGTGTTCAACTACTCCACCCAGGCTGCATTTTCGAGTGCAGATCCACTGAGAAACTTTTTGTTTCAGTAGCGTTTAATTTAAAAACTGTACTTTTGGGATTAAACAAATGTTTATTATTAATTTCAGTAAATTACAAGTTGAAAAGGCCATTCAAATTTCTCATTTTTGTATCGATAAAATATCCAACTGTGAGACTAAATCATGAATTTTCTGTATTGATGCACCCCTAATATTTTGGTGTTTGCTAAAGTCGACTACTGTGGCAGTCATCTTGAACCGAGTTGACAAAAAAGTTTTGTTTTGCGCTTTTGAGTGTCACACAGAGCTCAGCTGATGGTGTAGGTGTTTTATACTTGACACTGACTTTTCTGCAGAAAGAATACGTGGCAGTACAGTTTAGAACTTGTGTAATGTAAAAATGAAAACAAAAGATTGATGGATAAAAACGTATTTTAAATAGAGCATGGCACATGCAGCCCCTGTGGTGTTATAAAAAAAATCAACACTCTGGAGGGAGCTGACGGACTGTAGACAGGCACGGGAACTGATAAACGACCCAAATCTTAGGTTTGGGAAAGCTCTCGTCGGCCTGACAAGGAAAACAAAGTACACTGGTCAGAGTTCTAACTGGGCACAATCTGCTCAACCAGCCACAAAATGCTGATGGGACTCCATGACAATGGTCTGTGTGATGCCTGTGGCATTGAATTAGAGACATCTATGCACTACTTGAGCCACTGCCTGGCTCTGACCGGTCACAGGAAAATAATTCTTTGGGACCCCTTTATGGATCCTGAGGAGCTCAGAACACTGAGTGTTTCTAACCTTGTGTCCTTCATCCTAGGAACGCATAAGTTCAAATAAAGACCGGTGTCTTTTTGGGGAGAGTTATGGGCCACGAGGCCCCCCACTCATATGGGTTCTTTATCCATCCCCACTCACCATGAACCATAAACCAGGCGCAGGGATGGAAAAGTGACTACGTGTGTGAGATACAAACCTTGCTTGAAGCAGTGGTTACCAACCTGGGAGCCCCGCCCCTCACCAGAGAGCACAGGGGAGGACCAACCTTGTCTGCTCAGAGGTTGTGAAAATATAATTTTATTGTTTTTACATAAAAATAACCTAAAACAGACTATTTGAATGAACTCTGTATAACTCGTTTTTTTTTCTTTTCCAAATAAAAGTTTATTGCTTTATTATTAATATTTTTGATAAAGAGAGGTTGAATTTGTTTTTGGGAAAATAAGGACCTGTGGTGGGTTCAGCTTGGCTTGGAAGTATGAAGAGGAAAATAGGTTGGGTACCACAAAGTATAATTTATTGTGAACACGTATTCATTATGTTTCATTAAAATCTATCAAGTATTTCCTGAAACATTAACCAAAATATGCAAAACGTACAGATTCAAACTATAAGCTAGTTTTAAAACTGTGCTGATATGCCTGTTAAAACCAGAGTTACATTGAATAATTCAAGACACATCTTTCTTGCAAATCATTGTATTTGAAGAGCACTGGAGTGAGAGGAAACAGGAAAGATGGGCAATCCCTGCGAGAAAACACCCCCATCCCCCCCACCACTATCTCCTCCCGACCCCTGCCAAACAAACAACCTCCCACCTCCTTTCTGACCGAGGCCTGAAGTTATGAGTCCCTCTGTGCTGCCTCTTCTTGCTGTTCTGGTCGCTCATTCCTGTACGGAACAGACCCTCCTTGTTGAGCAAAGATTTCCACAAAGAACAGTTGTACTTTCTTCTTCATCGCTTGCAGATAAGTCATCATAGATATCTTCTAAAGGCTGTTTACAATGCTGCCAGACCAGTACTGCAAATAAGAGTTTGCTTTTGATGTTCTGCCTGGTTAAATTAAAATAACCTGTGTCCAGTCCCTGATGTGACGTCATCAGCTGTAGTAGTAATTGTTCATGTTCTCAGGTGTTTCCATGACTGGTTTGATTTTTTTTGCATGGCCCAAATGCAAAATAAATAAATGTTTCCATCATATTCTATGACGGTTTAAATGACCCCTTCAGACTTGGTACCATAATGATGAGTTTTGAACTTTAAACATCACATATGCCTCCAAATATTAGACAGTGGATTTCTTAACTCTGCATGGGATTTGTCTGTGGAGACTTGGGAATTTTTGTCTTTCTGTTTTCTGCTCTTGACTTCAATAATTTTCAGTGTGTATTTTTATGAAAAATCTTAAATGGAGCTTAACGTGTGAACTTGTTAAGTGTACGTCCCAAAGGACCATTTGAGATTCGCTCTGGGAATGCTTTAAAAGGAAGAACAATCCAGTGCTTGTTTTGGCACATTTGGACTTGTTTTGAACTTGCGCTAAACTCATGGTTGCCAGGGGGAAGGAAGAAGCCTTGCAACATCATTCAGCGTGAAGATCATGCAGGCAAAGGCTTCGCTCTTTGGCACGTTGTGTAGCAGCAGTAGAGGAATTAGACTTTTATGCCATTGGTGGCACAATGGCAGAAGGGTGGTCAAGGTTTATTCATACAAATGAAGGAAACCTTTCTCTCTTGAACTCTGTGAGGAACATATCTTGTCTTATATCTCTTTATCTAGCTATCTTTGTCTCCTCAACACCCTTTTACACACCCCCTCCTCCCTATTTTTGACCATCTAAGTGCATAATTATATGTGCTATGATTAAAATATGATTAATTGATGTGCACTCTCCATGATGGGTCATCTCTAAACAGAGGGCACTTAAAAAGAGACAGATTAGTTGACACACGCCTATCACCAAACAAACAGTTTTACACCATATTTCAGATTGTTGTACAAGGGGTTAAATCACTAAAGGTGGTAGGAATTCCCCCTATCAAGTTGACGTCTTGTCTCAGGGGAGTGATTCAACCCCGGAAAACATTTTTTTAAATATGTGTCTTTTAGTTTTATTCTTCACCAAATACTGCGAGACTGGTCTGTATTTGGTCCAGCTGGCTTTATTATTTTCCAATGTTCATGTCTAAATCTGAATAAATCTGTCTCTGAGTCTGCTTTTGCCTCTCAGTAAAAACATGTTTCCTACAATACAGCAAATCAAGTAAAAGAAAAAAAAACTGTCACTAAAAAATCTAATTGATGAATACAAGTAAAGATATTTAAAGTTGATTCTATGTTGCCTTTCCACACCAAAAGCAAAGATTACTAAAACATTCAAACTGAATTTCCTTGGTTTGAAGGTTGGTCAGCTGTCATGAGAAGAATGCACTAAATAAAGTGACAAAAAGAGAAACCATGAAACTATTTCACACAAAGCAGAGGTGTCAGACTTTGGTCCTAGATGGCTGCTACCCTGCATGTTTTCCTTGTTTCTCTGCTCCAACAATTGATTCAGTGATTCAGTTACCTCTTCAAGTTGGGCATGTTTGAGTAGGACAAGAAGAAAAATGCTGGACAGTGGCCCTTCAATACCTGTGACTTCAAATATTGCCTTCGGGGCCGAGTACAAAATGTTAAATAGGGCCAGATTTGTCACATGCTCTGGCATTCTCTAACCTAAACTGCTGGTTATGTCACTGATAAAAAAAAATAATAATTAATGATGTGGTTACAATCAAGTATTATCACTTCTAATTAATGTAGTTCACTAAAAAACACTCATAACGGCCATGGATGGAGCTGAGAGCAGAGGGTTGGTGGTGGTGCTAGCAAGCAGGTTCATGGATCAGCAGGTTCTAGCAGGTACGTAAAGCCATCCAAGGTTGGTTGAATGGTGAGAAGAGATTATGGTGAGTTGAGGCAAATCATCAAAAGTCATCAACACTGGTTGAAGGAGCATAAGTGGGATTAGTGCAATCAGATAAAACTAATGGTGACGTGAATACAGTGGTTTTTATGTCAGGCTGATCTTTTTGCAGCAGCCAACTGATAAGTAAAGGACAAACAGGTGAAACCTTGAGGTGGATCTCAGAGTCACAGTCATACAGCCCACAGTTCATTATGAAAAATAATGGGACAGAAAGGAAAAAAGAAGAAAAAAGTCATAAACAGACCAAATCCTGTTATACTCAACTCATTATGAGGAAAAAGGGTTTCCTTCTAGAAAACTGTAATGTAATTTTCTGCAGGTTGTAAAAACAAAATGTGCACCACCCACTGTGAATGAATCATGCTTGATTGCAATGGTTCAGTGGAAACACAAGCAGTTTGGTTTAGCTTGATTGCAAATAGTTTAAGAACCCAAACTAATTTGGTTAAACACAGTTATTAGAGAACACTTTTTATTTGAATTGGCTTATTTTGTTACCATAATCAACTGCATGGTGGATATGTTTTTGTCTCCCTCATATAAAAGCACCTGATCCAACACAGGCGGCTTTAATGTTCACAGCAAACCTCGTGTTAAAATGAGAACATCAGTGTGATGGTGCCCTCTAGAGGTAGTTTACGCAATATGGACAATTCACAAAATAAGCCTTGGTGCTCAATTAGCAATTGCTTCTGTTACCTCTCATTTATTCATTTTTTGTTTATTTTCCACATTTAATATTCTGTAATTTTCTCACATTTTAATTCACCAAATAACCCTGTAATATTCAGAGTCGAGACAACATAAATTTTCCTCAGAACTCTGGCTAGGAATTATTCAGTAAAAACAGTGCAATTTTGTTTACAATGACAAATTTGTTGTTACTAACATTTTTAACATGAATGAGAAACTAGACTATGAGGACATATAAAAATAATAATAAATGCTCCAATGACTATTAAAGTAAATTTAGTCAAACAAAATCAAATCTGTCCAGCTTATATAAATTGAACAGTTGAAATACATTGAAATTTCTCTTTACATGAAAATGTGTAATTTTTAGGTGTCAGCTTGTGTATTAACTATCAAAGTTGTATTGTGGCATAATCTAAAAACATGCACAAGATGGGTCAAATTATTAAACCCAGAGCTTATTCTAGCTTATTTTATACTGTATGCTTGTTTTGGATTTCAAAATATTATGTTTAACCTGAGATTTGTAACTTTAGTTAGTCCAGCAGAGCCCTTTAAATTCTCCATCAAGATTATGTCACTGTTCAATGTAAAAGGTGAGTCAAAAGTCTCGGAACACCCCTGGTGGGGGGTGGGGGCAGTTGCATCTTTTTAAATTTTACTACTGTACATTCGATGTGTAAATATATGAAAAAAAATAAAAATAAATA
>JAUBOC010000191.1:7406037-7419510 GCA_032275365.1 Anablepsoides cearensis | reverse complement strand
ATACCTCCCGCTGTCCAAGATAATAATATCAGGTAAATAATTAGTTATTAGCGGTACTGAATTATAATTTTAGAAACCGCAAATCCGCTGATAAATTATGAAAATTAGTAAATCCGCTAGTCCGCAAACAACATATTTAGGTCCGCTATTAGCGGATTTGTGGATTTGCGGACTAGTGCCCACCACTGCTCGCTGTTAAGTTGTGGTGAGTAGCTGCTTTGAGTTCTTAACTCACACACTTTATGAAAGTGAATTCCCATGCATAATCGACATGCATTGTTGGAAATGGAGTTTATGGTCAATGCTGGCTTCAAAGCAGCTTATTTTGAGACAATCCAGGGGTATTCAGCAAAAATGCTCAGGGGGTGACAAGATCTGGTTTCTGGATTCAGATACATAGCCGTACACAGAGGATGTTTCAAAAGATTTAAGATCAGACAGCTGGTGGGAGTCAGGAACTTAAGGCAGGATCTCTCTAGAAAGGAGATAACAGGTAAGCCACTGTTGAACTCTGTAAAATTGCAGAGACGAAATAAACATTTCACTAACCTTCTAAGGCAGGTGCGGAGAACTTGGAAAGCTCGGAAAATAAGTAACGTCTATATCTTTTTCACAGAAAATGTGCTGCACATTGTAACTTTTGTGTTGCTATTGATTCAGGAAATTAATGTCCTCCCCACTAATATTTATGCTCAAAAGCTGCTATACTGATATTTATTTAGGGCATTTCTGCCTGTATAAGCTCTGCACACAAGAAGAGGGCAGAAGCAGTACTGGGATGAAAGGTGAGGGTGCTACCAGCTTTAAGTTCCTTGGAATTTGGCAAGACCTGTCCTGGACCCGATCCAGTCAGATAGCTATGGTTTGGTCAGGTGTTCATATGCTAATATACATGATACATCAGGGGTGTCAGTATTTCCACTTGACCATTATGGTGGCCCTCAAAGTTCCAGCTGTATTAACTTCCTTCATGTTTAACTTTGACTTGCATGGAACATCATGTTCCACGTCTCATTGCTATTGCTGAGCTTTTGGAGTCACCGTGTATTTGACACATGGGTGATACATTATGTGCGTTGAGCATAGACCACTTAGTTTAAAACCAATCTGAGTGGAAACTGAGAAGCAGAAAATTCTGAGAAAGGGAGAAGAGAGTTTGTAAAAAGCAAAAATACATGCAGAGTAAAACAATGGGAAGACATTATTTTGTGGGAATTAAATGTTTGCTTTATTTTCAAACTAATATAATTCCTTGACACTATTTTAGTAGGAAATAGTTTTGAATATCTAGAAATATTTTCCCTCTTATTCTGTTTTCCTATGAATGGATTGGATAACCTATGATTTAGGTTTCTGGTGAGAGTCTTAGGTTGGTTCAAAATGCTGGGGGAGCACTTTTTGAAACTCTTTGCCATTGTTCAGTGGTTTTGGAAATGTGGTTGGCACACTCACACAGTCACACACACACAGAATTTTATAGACTGTGTGACCTCTATTTTTCTCTTCTGCAGTTTTGTGGACACTTTTCATAAAGTAATGACCTAAAGAACCTTGATCATGACTCACCTTTGCGTACAATATGCTCCATTCCATCATCCCAGCTCTGCGTATGTTTGGTGCCATCTGATCACAAACAGATTTATGTGTTTGTGTCCTCCCAAAGGAGCTGAGATTGTTTTGTTTTTAAGTGAGGTCCCATTGATCTTTTATTACACCATTAAGTTAAAACGATCTTCTCATAAACAGCTCGAGATTAAATGCAAGCCCTTTGAAGGGTTTATGTGTGTGCGTGTGTGTGCATGTGTGTGTGTTAATGTCTAGGAACTGTCTGCCTGCCAGCAAACACTGAGAACTGGTTGGCTCTAGGGAGCCAAGTGTAGCTTGGTACAGCAACTATTTTCTGTACAGCATATAAGCAATATAAATTATTGGCAGAAAGGTAAAATTTATGCAAATAGGTTTCTTTTAAGTACAAAGATGTTGCTTCGATAAATTAAATATATTACTTTATTTAGTGAGAGTTTATCACAAACATTTCTTTGCCTTGTCAGCTCTTACTGATACTGTACAGCAGTAATTGTTTTTTTTATTGTTTTTACACTCATAAACACTCAAGCCTTTTTTGTAATACAATTAAAATGCTTAATTCTCAATAAAAAAACAAAAACAACAATTAGATGTAATTTCTTGTATTATCTCGTGATGCACATGATTCGGATGTTTTGAATTTGTAATTTCCTGTTTACCCTGAACATGAATCAAGCTCATTTGTATGGGTCTAAAAATGTTCTTTTCGTGTTTAACAACTCCTTAAACTTTTAAAAGTAATTTAGGATTCTGTGCTAAATCTCCTGGACAGAAAGATCAGATACAATATATCTGATGCAATACAATTTCATACAAATTATGTTAGGTTATTTAGTAACTCTAAATCATCATTAACTAATGGAGAGTGAGAACATGAATGATAGTCACTAGTTCCCATGGATGGATGGATGGATGGATGGATGGATGGATGGATGGATGGATGGATGAAAACTGTTTAAAGGTTTAAAGTTAAAAGTTATTGTGCCAATAACATACATTTATTGGCATGCCCTGGCTGTCTGATACTAAGACTTTTACAGCAAAATATCTGGACCTTTGGGTTGTGGACTGGATTGGACCAGTGCAAAAAAAATTTCCAGTTGGGATCAGGGGGAAATTTTGAAGCTTAGTCAATGTCTTTGCGCTGACCTTTTATTTATCATCCTCTGAGTGATCCTCAGCTGTTCTTGCTGCGCAGCAGAAAATATTGTCCTACTGAAGTCAACCATTGCCCTGAGTGTGCATCATTTCTTATTCAGCCTGTGGTGCAACAAGATTTAGGCGTATGGTGGCTGCTATGTGTCAAAATAAAATTGACAGAATATATAAACTCAAAATCTCCCAACAAAACACAGCCTTGTACAGTATTAAGGCTGCAGGGTATTGTAAAAACTGGTATTGCGAGTTTTACTAACCAATGATGGTTCAATATGAAAAACTACAGGAATTTTCAACAGATGACTTGAATAACACTTTAAGTTATGATGTCATCTTGTTGACAATGGACCTAAACACAATTTACTTCTTTTTTTACATATTACAAGTATGGTTTTTGTCCGTATTTGAATTATTCTTGTAATTGTTTATTGGGGCCTGAGAATAGCTTTCCGTCTATCGTGCAAGTGTAAATAGCATTTTACCACCATTTATCTTAGTTTCTGAAAATGTTGCCATTATTGTCACAGACATGTCCCAAAAATAGATGAATATGTCAAGTTTTAGCTTTTTTGGACACAAAGCTGCCCACTTCCTCTAATTGAAGCAGCCCATCAAAATAAAAGCATGTGACTTTTTAGTGCAATGACTCACAGTTTAGTGGTTTAGTACCTGCTCAAATGATATTGTATTTAAAGGATCAAGGTTTTTCATTTCATCTGTTAGTGCGTTTATAATTTTTTTATGCTAATCTGCAGTAAATTAACCATGTGGCTAAACAAATTAGCATATTTTTTTAGAAAACATTTTTTATATACCTTTATTCCACCATTGGGCATAAAAGGCCTGATGACCGTTCACCTTAACCGAGGCCAGCACAACTGCTACATAATGCTTAGAGTTGCATGATAATTGTAGTCATGTGCTAATTACAGTGCCAGTGCACAGCAAGGGAGAAATGTCAAGTCCAAATATATAGCGCCCCAAAAAGAGTGCAAAATTCACCTGCAAAATCTCTCATTTTCATCTGGTCAAAACTAATAATAAAAAGGGTTCCATCTAATTTGAGCCACATCTGTGTCAGAATTGTCTTCCTGTTGTTGAATGACTCTGATGAGGCAAATGATACCAGCAGAAACTCATCTGCGAGGGTACATCCACTGGGATTCCTTCTCATTTTCAAAGGAAATGACTGAGGCGCGTATTCTCTTCTTATGTGTGATATAAGGATACACAAACTGAGTGTTCACCTTGTTCATCCATGGCAAGTCAATTCTGTTTTTCCCACCAGTACATAATGAGTTTTTAGTTGATGTTTTGATGTGGTTTGATTCCCTCTTTGCTTTGTTCGGCACAAAATGACTTTCCCCCCTGATTATATCATTATATTCCCATCAGAGAAAATTGACTCACCACTGTCTGGAACTGAATAACTTCCTTGGCGGCCATGTGGAAAGACAAACATACACAAAAACGACAACATAAAAAAAGACACTAAAAATAACCTTCATCATAACTTCATGTTATTATTTGCTGCTTCAAGTGTCTTTGTTTTTGCCTTTTTATTCACAGTGTGTAACTGTGACCTGGCACGATCCGGCTTCTTCCAGAAGAAGGGCGAGTACATTTGTACGGCAGACTACCAGCGGTTGTACGGTACACGCTGCGACCGCTGTGACAGCTTTATCACAGGAGAGGTGGTCTCTGCTCTGGGCCGCACGTACCACCCCAAGTGCTTTGTCTGCAGTGTTTGCAGGTATGTAGTCACCTTTAAACATACACACACACATCAGATATTGTCCTTGAGCTTCTCTCAGACCAACATATTTTCAAGGGTCCCCTTCCATAGGACAGAGACCACTGGGCAAACACTGAGTGGCCATGATTGAGTAGATGTCTCAGAGTCTGTAAAACCAGCTAAAATGTATGCCTTTGGAAACAATTTGAAGGTCCTAGAGGATTTGGTAAGGTTTTTTTTTCAGTTTTCATAGAGATCTACAGAGATGTCCTTGAGAACTGGTTGAAAGACCAACAGCAACCTTGCTTCCCTGCAGAGATAAAGACAACTGAGAGTTTATTGTGAGATCTATAAGGCTACAGTCACACAGCGGACCCTAAAGTGACCTATAATGGATTTTTTTTACTTTTTTCAAACTTAAAACTTCTTTTCAGTTTGTTGTATAAAACATATACATATCTGGTGTTCTTCAGAGCGACTGCAGTCTGAACGATCATCTCGCAGAGGCAGAATAAAATGTAATTAGTGATCTAAAAAAGCATGTCAGATAAATATTTAATCGGCTCTGACTACAAAACATTTCCACAGTGGATACACACATGCTAACATGTAGCATCCATATTTACTTCTGTAAACAGCATGCTGAATGTGACGTCACATCTTCTTCTGTGTATGCAGGTCACATCGATCCATCCACAAAAAATTTGAGCAGATTTGAGCAAAAAAAAACAGAATTGAGCATTAAGACATACAGTGGGAACGTAGCCTAATGGCCTTTTTCCACTAGCGCCTCTAAAGCATGGTTCAACTTGACTGAACTCAAATCTACTATGCTTCCATAAAAGTTCTAGTGGGTGGATTCACTGTAAAGTTGGGCCGTCCCAGAATCCGAAGATTGACGTCATATGCTTTACCAGCTGTTGGCGGTTAAGCCTCATTAAGCTATTTGCCAGCCACCATTAAATATAGTAGAAGAAGAAGACCCTAAAAGGATATGCAATACAACAATGGACGACATGGTAATGCTGTTATTGCAAATGATGTATTCGGTTGTGCAAGAGTAGCTCTTATGACACAACCAGTGACTCCACCCCCTAACCAATCAGAGACCGACAGTCTTCTGACGTCATGTTTTCCAGCATGGTACACTTGTATTCACAGCAAAGTATGTTCTGAAAAAGGGGCTTGTTCCATGAATACTTGCTAGTGGAAAACCGTAGAGAGCCAAGTTAAACCGTGCTGTAGAGGTGCTAGTGGTAAATACTGAGTGACCACTGAAGGAGGACTTATTTGGTCGCTAAGCATTTCACAGAAACTTATACTATAATCTGATTCCAGTGCCCTTCCATCTCTTTCTACTGTTAAAGGAGAAGTGTCTCCTGAAGGAAAACAAAGGTCTGAATTATGGTGCTTTCCTATTAGGTCACTAAACACTTCTCCCGAACCAGATGGTCATTGCAATTGTCAGGAAGAAAAAAAAAGTATGAAGCAAAAGTTCAAAAAGAAACCCTGGTTGACTCAACAAAGAAGGATACAGCTGGTTATTTCAGCCAGATAATGCAAGAACTGAGAATAGTAGATGAGGTGGATTCTACCACTAACTTCACACAAAGTCACGCATGTTCAACAAGCTCTTGTAAATGTTTGGCCCAAGAATCGCTAAAGTTTATACTAAGGACGTCCAGAATAAGTTGGCCACCAAAAATATGTGTTCAATGAGAGATTGCTGAGAATATTGAAAGACTAGTGAGTCCAGTGAGTACTTACCGAGGGATCGCTGAGCTTTCATTGAAACACTGCTTCTCACTCAAACCGAGGGATTACAGATGAAAACTAGCCTTCAATTCAGGCATATTCTGTAATGTGCAATGTCCCTTCTGAAATAAACTGTTCATGTAAATTGATTTATTTTTGGACACGCAAGGGTCTCTCAGTGGTCTTGCCTCTGTAGGGGCATAAATGGACTAATATTTTTTTTCCCTCATGATGATGCAGACATATAGTAATTTGCTTGGTCAATCTATTTTTTACAGCCAATTTAGTACTTGTAATACACCTGATTTATTTTATCTAGGTGGGTCAAACAAACATTCTTCTGTATAGATTTTTTGTCAGATTAATTGGAATTTACATGAGTTTATGTTAGTGAAAAAAAGAGAATTCTTTGAACAATTGTTTTGTTGGTGTTTTGAATCTTATTGAATAAATGAATGAAAACAGCAAAGACTGAGACAACAAGACGTTATTGTCAAAATTAGAAAAAGACAAACAAGAACAACATGGAATTAATGCAACCATTTTGATTAAGTTGACTGGCATATGTGACTTTCAACCTAATAAATTTAAATCAGAAAATTAAATCTATATGATTGTGTGAAAATACATTGAAAGTCTTTTTTGTTTTAATTCAGGAAGGTACTTTTTTAGAGTCAGGTATATATTCACCCAACAAGATCAAATTATCTAACAAACCTACTCTGAATATTATGCAAACAGGGCCTTGGTTGTTTTTTTTAGTGTTGTATCAAAGACAGCAGGCGAAACAAATAGAAAGCTTTCTCTCTTTTTGATTTTTAAGTGTATTTTGTTGGAACAATGTTTTGCTTTCTGGCAGAGTTTTCTTTCATTTCTAAATGTTCCACTGCTTCAGATAAATTGTTTTAAGATGACCTTTGATGTATGACCAGTGCTGCTGTAAACACTGTGATTAGTTTGTCAGTTTTCTGCAGCGCTTGTTTTCGTGCTGCTGTATTGACCGTATTTCAAGCAAATAAATATTTTCCACCACAGATCTGAGAGCTGGGCTTTTTTTAATGAATATTTATCAAATCTTGCATCATGTAATGAACTATCTCAAAGCACTTTGTGAAATTTAACCCACATTTTTTAGGATTCCTACAAATTGGCTTTATGCTTCAAAGGCAACATTTAGGTCCACTTTTACCTCTTTTTTATCTTTTTTTGGCCCTCAGACTTTTAAGAAGGTGAAAAATATTTCAGCAGGCACATGCTATAGTCCTCTACAAATATTAAAAGCATATTTAATGTAGAATGTATTAATAAATGGGTTGATGTAAACCAATATTAGCACTGATTTAAGGACAGTTTTTGAAAAAAAAAGCATATTGTGGATGGTCTTTCATACCCAAATTTATTTAGATCTCACACAATGTTGCAACATCTGCTCAGAATATGTGTTGTTGATAACTCTCAGATGCTACAACGTTAAATTTTAGGTCAATATTCGTAAAACCTACTGTTATTGGTGTTAAGTTATTTTTGCGATTGATAAATGTGACTGGCTGTGATGCCATTCTCACTTGGCTTGACTCCAAAGGTGAATCAGTTGTGGATGTAGATCCAATGAATACTTTCTGAAAGTTTCATGGAAATCTATGGAATGATTCATGAGACACACAGGGACACAAAGTTGTGCTGCATGGTCACAAAACAAAAAGTGTCTTGTGAACATCACTTGACTTTTCCATCATTAGCGGTTCTTGTATTTATTCTTGGAAAATGAGTTGCTTCTAACAGCATCATGTGAATTGTCCCCCTAACCAAGCATTACGATCTCATGTCAAGCCAAAAAGTATTTTTGATCTTGTTTTGAGGCTGATAAGCAAGAGCATGAATGTGATGGATTAATCTTGTTAGCCTGGAAATGTTCTGTATGTGTTTTACTGCACTGGCAGATTATTTCACTTAATTTGAGTCCGAATCTTCTCAAGTTAAAAATAATTTTGGGCTGGATATAAGATTGACTTGATTAGATGGACAATTTTTCTCTTCTGCCTTAATTATGTTTTTAGGTCCTGTTGAAAATATTGCCGCACAAGTTTGAACTCAAAAGTTTATAGTTTTTAATGATTAATGCTTTTTTGTAGGTACCCACATAGCAAAAGTTTTCTGGTTTCAGTTCTGGCCTACTCAACATACTAAACAGTTGGCCTAGATACCGGAAAAAACGACAGGCCTTCGGTGGCCCTGATGTGGTTTGCCAGAGGTGGTCCACACAGGAGCCAGAGCCGCATAAACTGAACCACAGCTGGGCCAGTCGTGGCATGCCATCTTAAAAACAGTGCCATCTTTGCCGGACCTGGCCCACATCCAGTTGACAAACCACTGGCCGTTTTCATAGTCAGTCAGCAGTGCCAGCTAGACACCAGATCTGGCCCACACCCGTCTGCTATGTGGGTACATGTGGACTTGTGTGTTTTTTTTTTCTCAGCTGAAACACAATTCCATTAAGGGAGCTGATCAGGAGTTCTTTCACACATTTAGATTCAGCTAAAGTAGGCCACATCTCCTCTGACCTTCATCTGTGTTCCTATTCAGCACCACTAAAGCAAACATTTGTCTTTTTCCCTCTGTTTTTTTTATTCACAATTTCCACTTTGTTTTGTTGCTTTTCTTTCTTTCCCCTTTAATTCTACTGAAATTTCCCAACAAAAAAAAAAAGACACAAAGCTTTGGATTAGCACACACTCCCCGTCTCCCCAGACCTATTTTTAAATGTTGTAAGTTTTACATAAAGGGTATCTTGACTTGCTTTCCTTCAGGCGAGTTGTGTTTGTGTCTTGTTGGAGATGTGTTTGACATTGGCAGTCAAGCCCAGCAGCTGTGGCAAAAAATAGAGGGGGGGAAAAAAACACACAAACAGACACACAGACTGACCAGCGACAGACAGTGGAGCAGTCAGTGACACTGTGTGTGTGTTGTTGCTGAGACAAAAGGAAGAGACAGCTAGAAGCCGCAGTGTTCACCTCTTTCATTTGTGCTCCATCTTCCTCCTGTCACGTTGCTCACCTCCTTTACTTGTACCTGTATTTCCTCTCATCCTTCACTCCGGTCTTTTTTTTTTTTTTGTCTCAGCTTTTTCCCCCATTTCTCTTTTTTTCCCCTTTCATCATTTTTAACATTACCACCTGTTCTAAACCTTTAGCAATGAAATTACATCTTTTTCTATTTCTTCCTTTTTTATTGTCTCATCTCAGCTTTAATGAAAGCAAATTACTTTTAAGTGTCAATGATAAAGAAATAGAAGAAAAGCTGATCAAAGGTACACGGTATGTCACATAAGCTGAAAATATCCTCCCCTTATGAGGTTAAAAAAGAAATGCATTAAATATGTAAGGAGTAAATTTTTAAAGCGTTGAGAAAGGCTGACAAGGCAGGAGCATCTTCAGGGAGTGAGAGTAACGCAGGTAAAGACAAGGTCAGAATTGGACTTTTCTGCTGTATCGCAGCGTTTTATACAGCCTGGGCTTGACTCTCTGCTGTGACGTCCGCGGTCAGACCGCGTGGAAAATGTTTAGCCTCTCATGCCGGGATGTGAAAATCAGACAGCTTCTATAAACTGCTTCAGATTCCACCACAGCTTCAGCTTTGCAGTAAATTTAAAATGTAAGCATTTTAGAATCAATTTTCTACAGTGTCCTGCTTGAATTTCCTACATTCATCAACTTTATTCTCTAAAACCAAAATGACAGTAATAGTCTAAGCTGACAAAATGTCTGTGTTTCACTATAAAAACTGTATCATAAATGTGAAGAAAACCAATATTAAAAGAAGTGTTGAAGCTGCTGCTTATTACAGTAACCATAGGAACTGCACACTTGTCTCTCACTCCCTGATAGCACTCCCAGCACACACAGACAGAAATGCGTAGCAGAAATTTAGCTTCAGCCACTGAGAGAAAACTACAAGTTGTTTATTGTGTTTGCTGTGTTTTTGTACGAGATAAGGCACAATAAAGTTTTTTTCCAGATCAAAAGAAAATATTGGGAACTTATATACCACACGTCTATAAATATTTGTTTATTTGATTGTATTAAATTCTTTTTTTGTTTTGTTCGTTTTTTTTTTTGTTTGTTTTTGTTTTATGATCTGATATTTGTATGATGATTGTATGCTAAGTTTATTGTATTGTTGTAGTTGATGTGATGTTTTTATGTGGACCCCAGGACGAATAGTTATTGCTGAGGTAATAACTAATGGGGATCCGTAATAAACTAAACTAAACACGTGTCAAACTCGAGGCCTGCGGGCCAAATCTGGCCTTATTAACATTTTATCCAGCAACAAGGGCAGTACTTTCTATGTAAAACAGTTTATGGATTCTCTTTTTGTCACTGTATTTAGTGCATTCTTCTCATGACAGCTGGCCAACTTTCAAGCCAAGGAAATTAAGTTAAAAGTTTCGTAATCTTTGATTTTGGTTTGGAAAGAGCATAAGTGAATCAATTTTAATTAGCATTGGCAGTCGATTGTCACACACCTCATATTTTGACTCCTCCTTTCAGATTACCAGATTTGTGATTGGTGAGCTGGAATGTTCTGTTTCATGCATTAAAGTTGCTTTTAGTTTTCATTTTGGAGTGAAATTAAAGCACATCAGTGCAAATCTAGTACATACAACCGCGAAATTGTGCAAAACCAGCGATAAAACCCATGCTGTATGGACTCATCCCCACATGTTTGCCTGTTAGTGGGAGCTAACACAGATGCACTGCAACTCTTTTGCTGACTATGAGCTCTGCTGGAGACTCCAGCCTCCCTCCGGGTCTTGGCTTCAGCTCCAGGCCTCGGCGGGGACGTAAAAGGATTACTGTCGTCTGCGTCTTTTTAAACAGCCTTCCCTAAGCCTTTTAGCTCCCCCATTCATTCTCTCATCCTCCCCAGTCATAAAGAAATCAATCTGTCTCTTGAGGAGCAGAGGAAAGAGAGAGTTTAAAGGGAGCGTGGTGTAATAGTAGATTTGAGTTTATAGGCTTGTTCTCGGCCCGTTTGCATGAGTGAAGCAGTGGCCGTGTTGCAGCAGCTGTGTTTAGGGATGGGACTATTGCAGGGTGAACTTTAAAGAAGTAGGCAGCTAGGATGCACTTGTTGCTTGCTCCTTTAAAAGTTTGACTCTCAGCAGGAGGGCCTGTTTTATTATTTTTCTTTCAGACGCCTGTGGCAGCATCACATTATCGCCTCCTTAATCACAGAGAAGCCAGGTGCTCCTGTCGCAATCAACCTCCTATTAACCCGTCGTCACCACTGTTTGCAAATGCTTTCCCAGCTTGTGTCGGCAGGATTGCGGCCTCTCTGTTTCCCAGCCGTGCGCCTGCCAGCGCTCATTTGTTTCTAGACTCGCTGTCGACTTTTATGTAAACACACAACAGCTTTGGGCTTTTTAATCTTCTATTGTGGACTGGTTTCTAATCTTCTCTTCTTCTTTTTCTTTTTTTTCTTTCTTCAGTAAACCCTTCCCGATCGGAGACAGGGTGACGTTCAGCGGGAAGGACTGCGTGTGCCAGCAGTGCTCCCATAAACTTGTCAAGTCAAATGAACCCATCAAGATCCACGGGCCCAGCCGTAAGTCCAGCGCTCGCCTGCTTTTCCTCTGTCTGGTTCCATTTAAAGCCGCCGGGCGCTAACGGCACACTGGATCTGATGTGTCCAGGAGGCCCATTCACCTAATTTAGTTAATCAAATGTCTGCTGAATCACTCATCGGCCTTCTATTGTTGATCTGCCAGCGTAAAAAGACCCGTGACTCATTCAGTATTGTCGACACTAAACAGGCAGAGGATTTCATATATACTTTGTAGCGTTTGAACTAAACATACTGAGGCAAGACAGTCCCGTTTTTTTTTTGGCTTAAAACAAGAAAACAACAAATTATGATGATCCAAAGCGATAGATACGGGCTGATAGTGACAGTTTATTTTTTATGAAGTGTGTCAGACAGACAGCAGGTTGCAGCTCACTGGCTGCACAGTTAAAACAGATGGTGAAGTAGCAGTGAATGACTGGATCTCTCAGATTGCTCTATTTAGGAGAATAAACGGTCCCCCAGGTACTCGTTCATCAGTCAGCGTTATGAGGGAACACCGTGTGAGATGGGACACCAAGTGTAAACGCTAAATATAACACACTGGCTTCATGGTAGGAGTTTAATATTCAGAAAAGGATATTTAGACTTAGTGTAAAATTTCCAAAAAGAAAATGACTAAGTGGGAGACTTAAAAAGACAAGAACAAGAAAAAAAAAATTATTATTCCTAATTCTGAACCTATTTGAAGAAGATAATTTGATATGTGATTTGTGTCATTTGGAGAAACTTGTTAATGAACTGAAATTATACTTCAGAAAATGTTGGATCAAAAGTGTTTCTATTTTAGCTCATAAACCTAATGTGGTAACAGAAATTACACTGTAGAAGGTGGTTTTGTAATTAACATTAAAATACTGGAAGCAGAGTTGCTATCCTTTTACTGTAACCTTTACAGTAAACAATCTGTAATCAGTTTATTACTATAATAAGATAATGCAGCACAAATAAAGTAAAATGTTTTCCACATCTTTACAACATGAATAAAATCATCTTTATTTTACAATATTCCACAACAGACAATTTAAGATTAGCACATAAACTAACATTTTTTGTTAAAGAGGAACCACTGACATTCACAGTCATAAACAATTTAACACTATAAATGGTTTTGTTGTTTCATCTGAAAAAGAAAGCCTTCTTTAAAGATACTTTATGTTTTGGGAGTCAAATTAAAAAAAAATGTTCTTTAAAAAAATCTAATTAAAATAGACATGGCTCAGTTTGTGGAGCTGTTGCCTCTCAGAGAGAAGGTTGCTGGATAAAATCCCAGCCAGGCAGGGAACTTTCTGGGTAGGGTTTGCGTGTTCTCTCTATGCATGCATGGGTTTTCTCTCCCACAGACCAAAACCATCACTGCTAGGCTAATTGGTAACTAAAGTTTCCCTAGGAATGAGTGACAGAGTGAATGGTTGTTTGTAGAGCTGGGCGGTATGACCAAAAATTTATATCACGGTATTTTCAGCAATTACACCGGTTTCACGGTTTTTGACGGTATTTTTTTTCCCATCACAGCTGAGCTGATAATAAAATGTACAAACATTGCTTATTGACTTTTTTTTTACTGTACCTCTGTCTGTATCACTGTTTCCCTCCTACATATTTTCTTCTTT
>JAUBOC010000191.1:7363303-7377817 GCA_032275365.1 Anablepsoides cearensis | reverse complement strand
TTATTTTGGGGCTTTGGTAGAGCGGGTCATTTTTGACCCATAGGACAAGGGGAGTAAACAGAATGTTAGGATCGCACGAGGGTTAGATTTAATTAGGTTGCTTTATTCTTTAACTACCACTAGGGGGAGTTGCAGCCCAGACAGCACCCACTTTCCCATGCTGGTGTTTTAATTGGCTACATTCGTAGAAAAGCCTCAAAGAGACAAAATAAACACTGGCAATAAAAATGTTTTTTTTTTATGTTTCTTTATTTTTTTCTTTCTTTTTTGTTTGAAGAAGCCAAAAAAGAACATGTTTGGAGGGGAAATGAGGAGGTGAGGGTTATTTGGCTTTGGTCACAGTCTGAAGTTTTGTTGCTCAATATTTGAAACCCCTACACCATGTGAAAAAAAGCATCTTTAAGTAAAACAAAAACCAGCTTCCTTCTTTTGGCCAAGACAAACAGAATTATAAACACTGCTCCTAGGCTGAACCTAAAATAGGGATGTAAAACAATTTATTTAAACAGACAATCATAATAAATACTATATAATTGTCTGATTTCAAATAAGAACAAATTACCTTGTAAAACATTACACACTGTGCTTCTCCAACCCAAACAAAAACCAGACCAGAAAATCTTTTCTCAGACAAATTCCTTTAAGAGATATCTGTATCTGCAACACTATGCACATCCATGTATGTGGTGTTTGCTAATCAGTATTGTGCCAATTTTAGTACCTTTTGATGTTTTTGCACAAAGTTAGAACATGGTTGACCTTGTTAACCCAATTATTTACCCTACAGACATAAGAATGCCCCTATGAAAACAGGATATTTGATAAAAATTTCAAACTTATTTTAGAGCTGTTTTTCCTTTTTTAAGGATTTATGTACAGATTCCATTTTTTTTAATTAGACCACCCATTAACGGTTTAGAGCAGGGCTATTCAACTAAATTGCTCCGGGGGCCACAGTTAGTGCAGGCCAACAGCTCCAGGGTCGAACATCCAGCAATTAAAGTCATTATGTAAATAAATCAAGTATTACAAAGATCTGTTACCTTTGAAATAGTTTATTTTGCTGCATTAAATCATGAATACATAATACATAACCCTATAAAAGTAGTGTTGATATCAAAAACAAAATATATCAAAAACAAAAATAACACATTTATGCCTCATCTTTAACACAAATATTATTTTGACATCTCTGACTTGCCAAAGTTTTAAACCAACTTTATTTTATTTGTTTATTCTTCATCTGCTTGTAGTTTTCACTGTCTTTAGTGTGCATAGAAATGTTTTTTTTTTTTTTTTTTTTTTTTTTTTTACCAGTTTGTAGCCAAGATTCTGACATTATGTCTATAATTAACTAAAAAAAACTTAGAGTAATTAAAGTAGAAAACTGGGGGTTTGGGCTTAAGAGATGAATGAACCAATTAGCAGGCCGAGCGTTGGTCACTTGAGGGCCGGATGTGGCCCGTGGGCCGCCAGTTGAATAGCCCTGGTTTTCAAGGTCTTTTCAAGGCTGAAAATTAGGAAGCAAGTGCTCCATTGCCCTCCATTATACCATAAGAAAATGAATTGCGGAGCTCGACTAGCTATGCTCTTTTCTGCTCAAGTGACGTCACACACCAGGAAGAGGCGCATTCACTTGCCGTATGCACCTCGCCATGTACATGTTCCTTTTTTGACATGTCAGAGCAAACTTTTTTTTTTCTTAGATTATGGTAGATGTACTGTAAATCATCTGTTTGAATGAATTAAATTTTCTTTTAGAGATCCCTCTGCTGATACTCTCACAGATGCCCACTTCCCTTTGACCCAAAGGGAAGTGGTTAATGACCCAACTATCCCTTTAACAGGAGGCTCTGTTCTTGTGAATGGGACTTTATAGGGCAGGCTTTAGGACCCAGCAGAGCAGTTGCCGACCTGGCTGCTTTGTGTTGGTTTGAGTGTATCTGTCAGCAGCAGCAGGAGCTTTCCACACGCCCTCACACGCTCAGACTATCATCATGGGTCCTCACTAGTTTCAGCAGTTCTCACATGGAGAGCATTATCAGCACCATGGACACAAACAGCAGCACATGTAAGTGTAGAGCACTTTGTTTTTAAAATCCCAAGGCACTCCTGCAGAGCAGATTGGATTATTGAGAGTTAAAATGCTTCTTTTGTGTTGTTTGATAATGTGGAAAACAGAATGTATGTGTTTTTTGTAATGCATCATCAAAGACAGCCAAGACACACACTATACTATACTACTGAAATTCTGTATTGTTAAGACAGTGACGGGTCTATCTGAAATTCAATAAATTGGAAGCTTGTTTTCCATTGCACCTTGTTGCTTCTGTGCTGATGATAATACCCAGGAAATGAAGGAAAAGTTCTGAAAGCTTGCACAGAACATGCCCTTTAACCTCTAGTTTGCTTTCATTGGAAACAAAGGTTAGAAGCAAGCACCAAGTCAAGGTTTGAATGTTGTTCTAGAAAGTAAATCCTCTAAGCCAAAATATCTGGAAGAAAAGGTGCAATGTAGATTGGGTGGTCTCGCTTATAATTGACTGATACTTGCAGAGATTTCCTCTAGATTTATGACATTTTGGTGTTGAAATAGCTGAAAATACAAAAAAATTGTTTCCACACCATGTGTTTTCTCAGGGAGGGGCTCATTTACCCATATGAGCAGGAAAAAAATAATAATACATTTCCTCCCTGTCTGGGTTTGAGATAAGGCAATCTGGTACAAAACTGAAAGTAGGGTTTCATTTCTTTTACCAGCTTACATTTGACGTTATTCCCTTCAGCTGATGTTTCTGAGCTGTAAAGCCATGTTGGCAGCCTGCAAGTATGGAACACGTGAAAGTAATTATATTCAAACTAATGAATCTTTTCACTTAACTAGCTGAGGATGAAAGACAAACTGCATATGTGGTCTTTTATCGGATTTCCAGCACATTGTAACAAACCTCTGGCCTGTAAGAAACAAAAACACATGCTTGTAGTGACATTTGTTCACTTCCTGAGTTCAACTCTCTTCCTTCAGTTTGTGAGGATTACGTGGCTGTTATTTTTCTCCTTGTGTGTTTGGTGTGCAGACAACATATCTGAGGGAAGGAAGTCTTCAGGTCTTGCTCAGGGTGTGTGCAATCCTCATCTGTCATTCCAATCTGTCTCAACACAAACACAAGACCTAGCTGGCTGGGGTGCATGTATTTGTAAACACAAAAATATGTAATATAATGGGGTTCCCGGTGAATCAGCCCTTTGTTTATACTGGCTTTAAATCCCCCTGACTGGCTGCTAGTGATCACTTTCACTAATTAACCACATGTTGTTTGAAAAACTAGGAGATTTTTATTCATTATGACATGATAAAATGTGTGGAAACTATAAGCTGCCTCAGTCACCGTTGATGCTCCTCTCTATGGGGTGCCAAATGTAAAATAAAATGTTTACAAATGTCAACACATTTTCATTAGTAAGAGCACTTTCTGAGTGTAAAATCATAGTCATAGATTTTCCACTAACATTTTACTGGTAGTTAGCTCACTGCTCTTACATTTTGCTACTTTTTACCAAATGTAAAATCTAAATGTTGTGTTTGAACGGTAAATGGTAAATACAAATGTGTAAATCTAAATGTAAAACACAGCCTTTACCGTTGGTGTGTGGCCTTTAGTAGGATGTCCTTATTCTGTGACAAAAGCAACCGCTAATGATGCTAATGATGCTAATGCCACGATGCATTTCAAACTACCGGACCACAAGTACCTTCCATATTGTTTTCAGTTAATACATTTTCAACTTTAATTTTAAATGCCATCTTTGGCAGCATTTGCTTTTGTCGCAGGTTGATGACATCACAACGACAAAGACTGTGTTCCAGTTCAGCATTCGTAAAAATAAGCTTTATCATTTAGCTGCAACGTTTAGGATTTACGTATATTAAATTGTTGCATTTACACTTACAAACTTACATTTACAAATTACAATAACAATTTTGCAGATCTTACCCTTAGATTTATTTTCTGGACAGAGAAAGTAAAAAAAAAAAAGTAGAATATAGAAAAGATTTCCCATCCAGTGTTCTCTGTAAACGGCAAAAAGCAGAGCATCAGGTGGGAGTGAAGAGGGAGAGGCTGGCCCCTCTGAGATGCATTGCAGTGGTGGGATTGTCTGAAATATAGCCCAGTCAGTGTGGTGAACTGTGGCTGTTTACAGGACATTTTAGAACACGTGGAAGAACTTTCGGGTTAACAATGACGCGCTATACGGAGGGGGAAAAATCCATATTGTTGTCAGCGAGGCCAAGTCAGATACATGCATGTGAAGTTGTCGTGCCACTCGTGCCTTTCTTGCTCACATGATGGTTGAAGTGCATATTTGTCTCAATAATGAATACACACAGAGAACCTTATACATGTCACTTCTGGATAGGTCCTTATTTTGAGAGACAAAAAACAAAAGGACTGGTTGCATCTAACTAAATTATGATTTCAGTGACTCCAGTTAGCAGGTCAGAAGAGCACAATTGAAATACTGTCGTCATGTTGTCAGAGGTGAGACCTCACTGTGGGGCCATTTATGTCAGAATCCTCATTAGATTTTAGATAAAACAAGGATTTTCTTGTCAGTTTTAGCTAAAAGTCACCAATATCTTGACACTGTAATCAATGAGAGTTGTTTTGTTTCAAACTTTACAGGTGAAGAAGCTTTTCCAAGAAAAAGAGCAAACTATTTTACAGATGGAGTGAAATATTGCTGCATGTCTTTTAAAGTAAACGTATGCCTTTAACTCCTTCTTTTACATTTAAATCATTTATTTGGGGTCTATATAATGTGCAACTACACTATTTTGGTCTGAATTTCTCCGTATTTTAATTTTTCAAGCCCTTGTTTCATTCTGAGGTGTGTCTAAAAGCAGCTCGTTTTGATGCTGTTCCTTTAAAGTGCCTTTAACATGCATATCCATGAAATACAAAAAGTCAAAGAAAATATATTTATATGGAAGAAACTTGGCATAATACGCAGGATTTTACCCTTTATATCACATAACTGGCGTATTTTCTTTTGAACTTGGGTCAGATAAAGTGAAACAGGAAGTGACATCAAAGGGGAACTCTTTGAGAAAGAAAACTTCCCTTGTTTTTGTTTATTTAAGCAATATTATTTGAACTCTGACTCATCTCTTTATGATAGTGACTCAAAATAATAAATAAACATCAGATTCTTCTCTACAGTCTGTGCTGTTAGTCATTTTAGCAATGGTCTGTTCACATTCAGACATACCCCTTTGACATCACTTCCTGTTACTTCACATGCAAATATCCCAGCAACTGTTCATCTCAGCGGCATTAAATCTTCCTTACGATACATTATCAATTTTATCTTTCCAAAAATACGTTCATATTTATTGCAATAAATTTGATGTCACAGGCAAGACTTCACGCTCCGCCCCCAGTCCAGTTTTCAAACTGGTTCATTTATATATATATTTATCACTCATCATAGTATCACTGTATCTTTATAGAGGGGGTAACGTCTGTCCAGCAATGCAAAAATGTTTTACAAATGAAAAAAAAAAAATGTCAACAATGAACGACTTGTCCATCCAACCTTACATGTTGAAGCCAGAATCTGATGCAGAGCGAGAGGAGAATGAAGATGGCAAAACTGAATTTGGCAAGCCCAGACCTTATTTGGCAGTTCTGTCACAAAAAAATGATGTAATAGTTCAGAAAACATCAGAAAATAAAGAAAACTGAACGAGTTGAAAAATATGACCCCAAAAGAACATAAAGATATCTTTGTAGCACCAAAAGAGGCTAAATTCTCATTTTCTACACTCCTAGAGACTCAAGTAGCCTACACAACAAAATGTATTTATCGGCTAAAAAAGGTGAATTTTGCATGATACATCATTTTTAATTGGCATAAGACAATTTAACCACAACACAACTCAGTTCATAATCCATTCCAAAATAAATTTATTTGGTTTTAAAACTTGTTCTTGCCCTGTTTTACCTGTCTGAGGTCCTACACCCTTACTGGTCAGCCGATCAGCAGACAGGTTCTCACAGGTCTGCTGATCAGTTGCTCCGGACAGGACAAAGAACAAGATCTAAGGGGGCCGTGCTTTTGGGTCGGTGGGGAAAAAACTTTGTAGTGAATAGCCTGTGTACTTTAGACAGGCATTTATCTAACATAGCTGCTTTAATTGACATCTTCACCTAAAACTCATTTTTACTCTTTGACCTTCTTTTTAGATTTTGATCATTGTTTTATTGCTGTTTTTTAATTCTATTGCATGGTGCAGGACTTTGTTCCTTTTTAAGGAGCTTGAATTTAATTGATTTGGAAGTTTTATGTCAACTTTTTCTCAATTTTTCATTATTTTGCATAAAAGATCAACAAATGCATCTAGGACTAAAAATCTACCTTGAATTAAATAAAAAATATCCACATAACAAACTTAAAAAATATTGCCTGCTGAAATTATGCCTCCAACAGAGCACCACACACCACATTATTGTAGTGTTGTCACTTCATAATTTAAACACCATTCACACTGATGTGACTTGAAGTTGAAAGTGAGGGGATCTCCCTTCCCTCTGGATTATATTTATACTTCAAAGGTTCAAATGTTCCATGTTTCCTGAGCCTTATCAAGTTTTATCAAGGGTTTTAGACATAAAAAAGCTGCTCCAGCCCTCTGTTGTTACATATAATTGGATAATAATACATTCAGTTTTATATACGTGCATGCCCTGTCAAGCACAAGTTATGCATCGTTGTAGAGCAGCCTTATAGGACGTGGAAATCCCCTCTGTAGGTCATCACAATGATCCATCTGGCTGAGATGTGTGCAGGACATTCGAGCGTCTCTTGCATACGTGAGTTCACATGTGTTGTAGTTGGGCGACGGTCATTCTCTGCAAAGTTGTTTAAATATGGTTACCACAGAGCACTGCTGCAGGCAGCTGCAGAGTTGAAACGACTCTCGACGAGCATTCGTCAGCGGATGAAGTGACTTTTGCCTGGGGTGTGCGTGCACGCTAATACGAACGACACATTGAAAATTCAGATTTATTGAAGAGACTTGGCAGAGTGAGACTCGCCTAACCTGTTATCAGTGGGATTGTCCTGTACGTTCGCTGACAGCAGCCATAATTTAGCATGATTGACGTTAACGGGTCAGTGGGGATATTGATGGTGGGGGGGAGTGGGGGGAGCTGATCCTCATGACTCTGTAGGAAAAGACGTGTTTTGCTTGAAATTTTTCTGGAACTCAATTCTGCACACTAACTTTTCTTTAAAGAAAGAAAAAAAATCTATATATTATTTTCTTCTTCTAGTGCTCACTGGTTAGCTTTAGGAATTTGAGGTAAAAAAACAAACAAAAAAAAACAAGCAAAATGGGATCATCAGTGTTACTGGGAAGCTGGTATTTATTTAATTTAAGCAAGGATCCATTTTACCATGAAGATTTTTTTTAATGTGACTTATATTTGTTGAAAGCAAATACGCAAGGCTTCCACTTAAAATTTCACAAATTGTAAAGACATACATAAATCCTATACTTGACACTTTTTTAAGCATTGTCAATTAAAATATAAAAAATAAACGATAACCTTGATTTATTGTTTTTCATTTAAGAAAAAGGCTCAAATTGTACCTTTTTGTTAACTTTGTACCTTAGCATATCGCCAGGTATTTGTTACTTCCTGCCTCTTTTATAATCTGACACACTCTACCAGGGACCTAATTAGCATAAGAGACCATTAAACCAATTTAATAGTTTTTTTTTTTTATTCAATTGACACATCTTTGGACCAACTGGGTGGATTTATAGCTTCTCCTTATCCAATGACCCATCCATACATAATTGATTGACTCTAGAACTGGCCAATCAGCTTGGAGCTTCATTCTGAGACATCTGTGTAGCCAATCAAGTTACCTTTCATTAAATATGCAGCTTTTGGGGGTGGAAATGTTAAAAAAAAATAAAAATACAGAAGCAAAACTAAAATGAAAGTTCTGGAAAATTCACCGTTTTCTCCCCCTAGTGGTGAACATTAGTTGGCTAATTATGCTGTAAAAGTGGAAATATAAATGTTACAAAGTGTTGTGAGCGCTCCAAGACAAGGAGGAGTAATTTTTTGTGGTAAGGAAAAATCATAATGGACCAAATCTTGGTTTTGGCCACCATCTTAGATCACATTTGGCCAGGAAAAACTGATAAATTATGCATCAAAAGCAAGTAAAACAGATTCTTATTTTGCTGCTCGTAGTTTTATAAGGTGTGTGGATATAATTAGAGGTCTATAGTAATTAAGTACATTTACATCGTTACAGTACTTAAGTAATTTTTTGAGGATTTGTAATTTTGCCAAGTATTATTTTTAAATTGTTACTTTAATTTCATTACATTAAAAACCTAAAAAGGATACCTTTATTTTTTACTTTAAAATTTAACATCTAGTTACTTATTACAAAATTAAATTTGTCTGAACTCATCATGAAAGAGTTGTTTATGTGCTCCAAAAGATGAAGTGTTGAATTTACTCAACCTTGTAATGACAGCTGGGTCCACTAATCCTATGAAACAATATACATATTTTCTTTGAAAATAAGTTTATTGCCTCAATTTACTCAACTTGGTTTAGTGAAACCAGTTTGGTTAAGTAAATTCAAAGGTTTATTTCCTAAAGGAAGTGTAAATGATTTCAACTGATTTTTGTGAAGTACTTTTATCATCAGTGAAATTTATATTTACTAAAGTCATTTACTGTTGAGGTATATTTTTACTTTCAATAAGTTATTTTTTCAACTACTTTTTTAGACCTCTGGATTTAATGGTTTTAAAAAAAGTAAGAATTTATTAATTTTGTGTTGTGTTTGTTGGTGGGGATTTGCTGAATGTGCCCCAGCTGTGTTATTAATATTTACTGTTGTATTTGATTCATGCTATGAGTAAATTTAGATGGTAGAATAGGATTTTTGTGTTTTTTTTTTTTTTTAGTTTATTTCATTTAATTAATTAAAACAAAACAAAATTCAACCATAACACTTTTACCTTTCATTTGAGCCCTGTGCTGAAGCATTTAGGGTTTACAGCATTTGGAAATATTGTCCAACTTTAGCCTTAACTGTTGGAATTAACCTGATTCAAAAAGGCTGCCACAGCTAATGATTACAACTCAGTCAGTTTTCCAATTAATGAGCTAAATATTAGTGTGGTAGAAACTGAGACTTTCCTTAATACATTCGTTATGTGAGATCAATATTCACTCCTTCAATAAATGTTAATTTAGCTTCATTTTGGGTTCTTTAGCTTTATAGCAGCAGGAAAGACTGTAAATCTGCCCTGTTTTTCATTTTACCAGCATGGCTCAACAGAGGAATCGTCTCAGATTTCTACTCTTGTCATTACAGATATGCCTTCAGGTGAAACTGTTAAAAACAGATGCTGCTGAATAGCTCTTTAGACCTACCGTGTTATAAAAAAAACAGTGATTCAGCATGCATTAAATCAGCCAAGAACTCAAATACTGAATCATGGTGAGGGTATGTGATATGTTCATTTAGTAACATTTCTCATTACAGACTATCACCTCTTTTTTACTAATGAAAACAGTTAAGGTTATTGTTTGAACCTTTTAAAAGGGATTTTACTGAATCTGTTTTTAAGTTTAACCGGTATGTCACATGCCAATCCGTCTTAAAAAAAAAAAAAAAGAGTTTGCATTTAAAGATTTATTTACATTGGTTTGGAATAGCTAAAAAGGGTGGTAAATGGATTTTGTCTATTTTGACATTCATGGAAAAAAAACATCAAAATGTGGTTGAGCACACCTGAGCTTGTTTTTTATAATTGTTGGAAGTTTTGCTTATTATGGTACATAATTTGTGTTTACACCACTAATTACACAATGTATGGTCTAATTATGTTTAATATGATATATTTATACATTATGAAATGTGTCTCAACACTTTATTGAACAAGAGAAGATGGTGCTCCAGTCAAAACCCTATTAATCCAGCCAATCCCAAATTAAGACAAAGCAGCAGTTTGTGTGTATTTGCAGCTCGTCTGCTCTGTCTCCGTTCCTCTTGTCTGTGAAACATCAGTTAAAACGGGGCTTCCATTTGCAAAATAGCATCTTTCTTAATGTGTGAAGTCGTTTCTGTCTTGGAGACATAGCAATGTGGTGATCTCATAGGATTCGAGGCAGATATGGGATCTGAATAATACCAGCAGCACTGTAGGGGCTTTGTCTGGCAGCAGGCTGAGTCAAGCCCTCTGTGCCACCACAGACCTGAATAAATCACAGCCAAAACTGAAAAATGGGAGCAAAGGGTGAGGAGTTGAAGGGGGTTGTAGCAGACATTCACTCATATTGATCCTTTTTGTGGCCTTTGACAGTCCCATGGATAGTGTGTCATTGTAGTAATGCTTAAACACATATATTTTGTGATTTTTTTGTCAATCTATTAACAGTGGACACCACATTAGAGGGAATAGACGGCACACGCAGCACTTAATCAGAAAACTGAAAATTGTATCATTAAAAAAAACTGTCTTTGTGAACCTAAAAGATCCCTGACTAGTGAGTGGAAACTTTGTATGACTTTAGATGTAAGTTGCTTACTTAATTTCCAAGTTTCTCTTACAAAAACAACAACATTTTGTTCACGTACAACGTGAGTGTTAAATAGGAGGTGCACTCCCTTCACTCTTGGTAAACTTGAGAGACAACAAAATGCTATAGGAGTGAAAAGCATGTTGGGTTAAAGAGGACAAACATGTCCATGATTTAATGCATAAACTGTATAAGATGTTTAATATTTGTGAGACTAAATAAAAGTTTGTTTGCAAGAATGCTGGTACCTTTGGACAGCTCAGAAGTCAGAGTGCAAGACATACAGTAACTACCGTACACTCTTAGGCTGCACTTGTGTAAAACTTAAAAAGCTGGGTTTTACCACTTGTTTCATAAAAATCCCATTGTCATTTTGGGGGAACATGTTCAGGTATTTAATTATTTGCTTTTAATTCATCTATGCTTTATGAGGCACAGTTACTAAAACCCATAGCACAATATTCCCAATCAAATGACCCACACTGATGTTTTTGTTTATTTTTTCAAAGCTACAGAAAGAGGAGTGAATTAAAAATTGTTTTAAAAAATGGAAAAAATATCTGATGAATAGTGAGTTTCAATGCTTTTTCCCTGCCATGATTAACAGTTAATTTGTTTTTGAACACACTTCTATTGTAATTCAAATAGTGCCGGTTGGAGTGCCTTTAGTATTAGATCAATTGTATTGGAAAGGACTGTCACAAATCAAGCACGAGGAAAAATATGTACCAGGTTTACAGATGGCAAAGACTCTTCTGTTGCAGAAAACAGGAGTTTTTATTGTTGAGGTTGGGGGAGAGTCTCTGCCTCAAGTGGAGGAGTTTAAGTATCCGTGTTTCTTGCTCACGAGTGATGGTAGGATGCAGCAGGAGATGGATCGACGGATTGGGGCCTTGTCCTCAGTAATGGGGGCGATGCTTCGGTCAGTCGTGGTAAAGAAAGAGCTGAGTCGAAAGGCAAAGCTGTCAATTTATTAATCTGTCTTCACTCCAACCCTCATCTATGGTCATGAGGCGTGGATCATGACCAAAAGAACGAGATCCCAGATAGAAGCGGCTGAAATGAGCTTCCTTTCGTGGGGTGGCCGGGCTCCTCGTTAGAGAGAGGGTGAGGAGCTCCGTCATCCGGAGGGAGCTCGAAGTAGAGCCACTGCTCCTCCACGTTGAAAGCAGTCAGTTGAGGTGGTTCGGACATCTGATTAGGATGCCTCCCGGACGCCTCCCTTTAGAGGTGTTCTGGGCACGTCCAACTGGGATGAGATCCTGGGGAAGACCCAGGACTCGCTGGAGGGATTATGTATCCTCTCTAGCCTGGGAAATACCTTGGGGTCCCCCAGGACAAGCTAGAAAGTGTTGCTGACCCGACCAGACTGTGAATAAGCAGAAGAAAATGGCGATGGAGTTTTACAGGTGACAAAGACTCTTCTGTTGCAGAACACATTAGTTTTTATTGTCCTGCATCCTATTTTAGGTGCCCTGGATATGTTAGGTCTGTTGTTTTATCTGTTGTCTTTTTTATTGTTTTTATTTAAATTTTATTCCAGACCTTCAAAATAAAACCTTCTGAACAAACGTATTAGATGTGAGACTGAAAAAACGCAGCAACCCTTTCATGACCTATAACAGAGGCCCTTGACTTTTAAACCATAGCGATCACACAGCTACAATGAGACCAAGCCTGGCAGTATGTGTGTGTAGGTTTGAAGCAGAAAAGCATGTGTGTTCACATGTGCGATGGGTAAAATGAAGAGAATTAATTTCCCCTCTGCAAGACAATAAAGGCTAATAAAATCTAAAAAAAAAAAAAAACCTTCCAGTCACCCATTAAAAGTAAATACTTTAAGTAAGACTTATTAGTATGGCCTAATTAGAAGAAGTTAGAAACAAATATTTGCCACATTTACTGACTGCAGGATGCTGAAACACCTGGTTTAAACAACTCTTTGATCAAAAGTGCAGCTTACTTCTGAGAGATTTAAACAAGATAAGGGTAACAAGTCTGCTGTGGAATGTAGGCTTTTTTTCCTGCTTGACCATTCCAGAATTGCAGAATGGCATTTTTCAATTGGCACTAATCTGCTGATTTGTTACTATGTAAGTCTGTGTCAAGCAGCTGGCTCCTGGTAAAAGCAAACATTTAGCAATCTTTAAAGAATAGTTTAAATTCTTTGAAAGTGGGTTTTGAAAAACTGGAACAGTTCCTGGAATGACTATGAAGGAGCATGCCTTGGCATACATTTTAAGCTCACTGCCAGGTACCACCATACCAAGCTTTGCCTAATATTTCTAAAAATGGCTACATTGTGATATTATTTATTTTTGCTATGGAGGCCATTTTAGATATATTACTTAGATTTAGTATGTGATTTATTTCATGTAAAGTTTATTACTGAGCTTGAAGAAGGCTGCCTATTCTGTAGATAAACATGCTAACTTTTGTATTAGATATTTGTTTAACACTGTGTTACCTTAATAAGATAGATTGGTTCTGCTACTGAACAAGCCATGACTGGAAGACAAACCAATATTATATTATTATAACAAAGATAAAAGTTTAGGGACATTTGCTTTCAACTATACAGAACTCAGTGGCAACAGGTAGGAGAGGTGCAGTGCTGTTGTGCACCAAAATGTACTGTTTTCTAGCTTCTGACTAAAAAATTGTGATTTTTTTTTTCAATATAACTATATTTCCTTAAAAACTAATTTTGTTATGCAAATGTCCCACATTATTAGCTGGTGATATTCAGAGATATTTACAAGCAAGATAACTGTTCATGCCCTCTATGCAAAATTCACTTTAAAAAAATCTGAGCTAGCCCTTTAAGACAAACTGTAACCTTGGACGTCTTCGATCAGCAGGCCTCATTTATTGTGTTTGTACACTTGTGTGTTTCACAGTGTGGGATTTCTTCTGTATTTTACAATAACCTGAAGCATCTTCCTGAGTGCAATAAAACCAGCAGGGAGATCAAGTCCTTTTTTCCTTTTCTCATAACTTTTATACCTTTCCAACTCCTCCAGACTAAATAAGCTTTCCCACATGTCCTCCTAACATACTGCTTCAGATTTGTAGACTACATTTCCTTGTTATGTTTGTCCAAGGTATTGAGCAATACAAACTCTGACAAAGGAATTCTCACCCTTAAATGGTTAACCTGCATTTGCTAAATACAACCTGAGCTCCGTTATATTGTCTTTTCTTTGAACCACAACTATACAAGCAAACACATTCAATGCTATCTGGTGGGGGGATCTAGACAGTTCAATGAGGTCGAGGTCACCGGAGACCGTGAAGAAAAAGTGGCAGTGGGTCAGCTGACAGGAAGAGGAAACAGAAGGTTGGAGGGTGATAGGTGATGTCATTTACCAAGAGAGGAAGTTCAGCTGTATGTGGGGGACACGGGGCAACCCCATATGTTTGGCCGCTGAGCTGATGTAGAGGAGCAAAAGAGTTTTGATGACAGAAGGTAGATGAAAATTAGACCTGTTGTCTGAGGGTTTTATTAAGCTTGAACTTTGAATCTATTTTGTATATTTTTAAATTTTGTATTATAATTTGTCTAGATGTTGCCATGGTTTTGTTAATGTTATGATATTCTCCCCAACTTTCCTGGCCCTTGTTTCAGAAAATCAACTCTTTTGACCTTCCTGTGTTTAACAAATATGCAAATACAGCCATACTGTTTAACAAAGGCACATCAAAGCTTGCATTATTTATGTTTTTGAAAGGGTTACTTGGTCATGCTAAGAACACAAGTCTCACTTATTGGTACCTGAGTTCATAGTCTGAAAAACATTAGTTGAAAACACACTGTTATGGAAACAATAAATACCTGGACAGGGAAACATGATAAAGAAGTCAAGCACTCCGTGAAAAGTCAATCAGG